>CM069131.1:185210516-185678016 GCA_035221665.1 Okamejei kenojei | reverse complement strand
CTGCAAGGTTTGGTAATTGTTTTCCCGATAAACATTTACCAAACTGAGCAGAAACAATAAAAACGACTTTCTAACCCGAAACTGAGAAGAAAGGTGTCAGGATTGTAATCGTTCTCTCGCTGCCCTTCACGACAAAGTGGAGTCGTGTCGCATTTATTTCGCCAAATACACTTGTTAATCCTACAAGACGATCTCCAATGAACTTTTTACTGACAGGCCGATGACAAGAAATGAGGCGGTACGTAGAAATAGTGTGGCACTTTGGAGCAGTGAAGTCGATATTACTGTTTGGAGCTGCTGAACAGTCACATCGCCGTTCTTGTTGCAGTTTCCCAGCCATTAAGGTGTCAGCCATGGTTCTACGAGTGTTGCTGTCTCCGGGTCTGAAGGCCTTCCTTTTAATCGCCTCCACAGAAGTCTTGCGCAGAGACGCAGTGCGGAAACAGGACCTTCGGCCGCGCCGACTTGCGACCCCGCACGTTAACACTACCCTACACACACTAGGGACAACTTTCATTTATACCAAGCCAATTAACCTACAAACCTGTACGTGCGGGAGGAAACTCTAAGACATCCTGACACGAACGAAATTCAATTTCTTTCTCTTTGCACTGATCCCTGCTGCGATCTGTAAGGATTCAACGGCGCAGGGGTGGAGTTCATGCCTAACAGCGCCAGGGACCCGGGTTCGATCCGGACTACGGGTGCTGTGTGTACGGACTTTGTACATTCACCCTGCGACTGCGTGAGGTTTCTCCGGGTGCCCCTGTTTCCTCCCACACTCCAAAGACGCGCGGGGTGGTGAATCTGTTGAATTCATTGCCACAGAAGGTTGTGGAGGTCATCAAAGGATATTCTTTAGGCAGAGATAAATAGATTCTTGATTAGTGCAGGTGTCAGGGGTTATGGGGTGAAGGCAGGAGAATGGGGTTAGGAGGGAGAGATAGATCAGCCACGGTTGAATGGTGGAGTAGACTTGATGGGCCAAATGGCGTAATTCTGCTCCTTTCATTTATGAACATGACGGTTTTCAGGTTAATTAGCTTCGGTAAAGATTGTAAATTGTCCCTAGTGTGTAGGATAGTGCCAGTGTATGGAATGATCAATGGGCCAAATGGCCTGTTTCGGCACTCTATCTCCAAAGTCTAATGCTTCAAAAACCCATTTGACCCAGAAGCTGTCCCTGACCAGCAGGTTATCTTCTACTGCACTGACCGCATCTCCTGAGCGATCACAGTTCACAGTCCTCAAGAACAAACACTTTGGACATTTATCTTGGACGGCTGGTGACATCAGCAAGCAGCAATCTCTGGCAATCCCTTGCAATCTTTAGCCCAGGTATTGCCAAACTGTTTGCTTAGCTCACTTTTGAAAGAGGTCAGGTCAAGTGTGAATGGTGAAGGGTCTTTCACCGGGTTTAATCTCAGCTTCACAGAACCCAAAACCTCTCGTACAGTCACAGAGCCACAGAGAGATACAGTGTGGAAACAGGCCCATCAGCCCAACTTGCCCACACCGGCCAACATGTCCCACCTGCCTGCAATTGGGCCATATTCCTCCAAACTTGTCCTATCCATGTACCTGTCTATCTGTTTAGTTTAGTTTAGTTTAGAGATACAGCGTGGAAACAGGCCCTTCGGCTCACCCACCGAGTGCACACCGACCAGCGATCCCAGCACGTTAACACTATCCTACACACATTAGGGACAATTTACACATACCAAGTACACAAACCCAAGCCAATTAACCTACAAACGTCTGCGTCTTTGGAGTGGGGGAGGAAACTGAAGATCTAAGGATAAGGAATAATTCCTTTAGGACCGAGATGAGGAAAACATTTTTCACACAGAGAGTGGCGAGTCTCTGGAATTCTCTGCCACAGAAGGTAGTTGAGGCCAGTTCATTGGCTATATTTAAGAGGGAGTTAGATGTGGCCCTTGTGGTTAAAGGGATCAGGGGGTATGGAGAGAAGGCAGGTACAGGATACTGAGTTGGATGATCAGCCATGATCATATTGAATGGCGGTGCAGGCTTGAAGGGCCGAATGGCCTACTCCTGCACCTATTTTCTATGTTTCTATGTTTCTATCTCAGATGAAACCCACACGGTCACGGGGAAAACTTACATACTCTGTACAGACAGCACCCGTAGTCGGGATCAAAATCGGATCTCCGGCGCTGCAAGCCCTGTAAAGCAGCAACTCAATTTTTTCAATTACAATGCCGTTTATTGTCATTTGAACCTCAAATGAAGTTCAAATGAAATTTGGTTTCTGCAGTCATACAACAAAAAGAAACAATTAACAAGACACACAACCAACACAGTTCACACAAACATCCATCACAGTGAATCTCCTCCTCACTGTGATGGAAGGCAAAGACTTGTCTCTCCCCTGCTCTCCATTCTTCCTCCGATGATAAAGCCCCCGGCGGGCGCTGGCAAGTCCCGTGGCCGTTAAGGCCACTCCGGGCGATATAAGGCCCTGCTCTGGGTCTTGGGTGGGAGCCCCCGGCAGGCTCCGCGACTGGAGCCTCCGGGTCGTTTCCGGCTGGAGGCCGCTTCACGGCGCTAGGCCCCAACGACAACGGAGACCCGACAGGGAAAAGGTCGGGTCCCCCGTACAGGGAAGAGATTTAAAAGTTCCCCCCCCCCCCCCCCCCCACCCCTCACATATACACAGTTAAAAACAATATATAAACCGCTACAAACAACGGGACAAAAATTAAAAAAAGACAGACGGACTGCAGAGGTCGCTGCAAACGCCGGTCGCGCAGCCTTTACCGCTGCGCCATCGTGCCGCCCTAAAACGTTGCTTAAATGTTGTGATAGTCCCAGCCTTAACTACCTCCTCTGGCAGCTTGTTCCATACACCCACCACCCTTTGTGTGAAAAAGGTACCCCTCAGATTCCTATTAAATCTTTACCACTTCACCTTAAGCCTATGTCCTCTGGTGCTTGATTCACCTACATTAGGCAAGAGACTCTGTGCATCGACCCGATCTATTCCTGTCATGATTTTATACACCTCTATAAGATCACCCCTCATCCTCCTGCGCTCCATGGAATGGAGACCCAGCCTACTCAACCTCTCCCTATAGCTCACACCCTCTAGTCCTGGCAACATCCTCGTAAATCTTCTCCGTGCCCTCTCTTCTTTCCATTCCTTTAAAGACACTGCATGGAAACAGGCCCTTCGGCCCATTGTCCACTGACTCGATTCACAATTTCTATGTCATCCCACTTATTCATTCCCTGCAATTTACCGAGGCCAATTCATCCACAAACCCGCACATGTATCCCCAACAACTCTCACCAACCTCTCCAGGCGCGCTGTAGAAAGCATTTTATCGGGATGTATCGCAGCTTGGTTTGGGAACAGCCCCATCCAAGACGGCCAGAAAATGCAGAGAATTGTGGACTCAGCCTAAACCATCATGCAAACTAACTTCCCTTCCATTGCCTCCATTTACACCTCACGCTGCCTCGGCAAGGCCAGCAGCATCATCAAGGACGAGTCGCACCCTGGCCACTCACTCCTATCCCCTCTCCCCTCGAGCAAAAGGTATAGAAGTGTGAAAACGCACACCTCCAGATTCAGGGACAGTTTCTTCCCAGCTGTTATCAGGCAACTGAAGCATCCTACCACAACCAAAGAGCAGCCCTGAACTAATATCAACATCATTGGAGACTCTCGGACTATCTATTTTTGATTGGTCTTTAGTGGTTTTATCTTACACTGAACATTATTCACCTTATCATGTATCTGTATGCTGTGAATAGCTCGACCATCTAAAATCAGTACCCCGTTCCTAATTTTGTCCCCATATCCCTTGATTCCGTTAGCCCTAAGAGCGAGATCTAACTCTCTCACGGTGACTATCCAAGGCCATCAAGGACTGACAGACACATAAAGAGTCGCTTGGGAAAGGTTCACTGTCTATGTCTTGCTAGTGCACACTGTGACTGGCATTAAACCCCTTAAGCTGTGTCAATATGAACGTTGCATTGTACTGCCGACATAACTCAATCTGTTTTACAAGAGGTCGAGACACCCCTGAGACGCATTGAACTAGTTTAACCAAATTGATCTGCATTCCACTTTGTGACCTGTGGCAGCCTGATGGCATTGTAATGCATCTTAGAACATTTCATGATTAAAATATATTTCAGAGCTGGGGGGGGGGGGGGGGGGGGGGGGGGGGGGAGGAGGGGGGGGGGGGGGGGGGGGATTAGAAGCAAAAGAATCATTCATGCGAATCTCCATTCTATTTAAATGGACAGATTGTGTAAAATAAACGTATTAATTTATGATCCTCTGCACAAATGTCTTCATTCTTTCACCACCATTGTGCCAGAACAGAATAGAACAGTACAGCATGGGAACAGGCCCTTCGGCCCACAATGTCAGTGCAGAACATGACTTAAACTAAAGGTGTTAAAGAAGAAACTGCAGATGCTGGAAAATCGAGGGTACACAAAAATGCTGGAGAAACAACGTTGCCTTTCTCCTTCGCTCCTTCGATGCTGCTGCACCCGCTGAGTTTCTCCAGGAGTGTATCCCCTGCAATAGAGATGGTGAGGTCAAGGAATGGTAGGGAAGTGTCGGTAATGGTCCAGGTGTATTTGAGTGCCGGATGGAAGTTGGTGGAGAAATGGATGAAGTCAGTCAGTTGTGTGTGGGTGCAGGAGGTGACTCCAAAGCTGTCGTCGATGTAACGGAGGTAGAGGTCAGGGATGGGGCCCTGGTACGCCGAGAACAAGGATTGTTCGACGTACCCGACAAAGAGGGAAGCGTAGCTGGGGCCCATGCGTGTGCCCATAGCTACGCCTTGTATTTGGGACAAAGAGGCAGGCGTAGCTGGGGCCCATGCGTGTGCCTATAGCTACGCCTTGTGTTTGGGACAAAGAGGCAGGCGTAGCTGGGGCCCATGCGTGTGCCCATAGCTACGCCTTGTATTTGGGCTAAACTGTGAGTGATCCAGCGGTAAAGTTGCTGCTTCACAGCGCCAGAGAACCGGGTTGGACCCTGACCACGGGTGCTGCATGTACAGAGTTTGTACGTTCTCCACGTGACTTGCCTAGATTTTCTCCTGGAGCTCTGGATTCCTCACACTTTTATCAAAGACACACAGATCTGTTGAGTACTTGGCTTGGTAAAATTGTGATTTGTCCCTCGTGTGTGTGTGGGGTAGTATTAGTGCACGGAGATCGCTGGCCGGCGTCGACTCGGTGGGCCGAAGGGCCTGTTTCCAAGCTGTATCTCTAAACTAAACTAAAATAAACTAAAGATACACACAAAAAGCTGGAATAACTCAGGCTGCCAGGCAGCATCTCTGGAGAGAAGGAATGGGTGACGTTTCGGGGTGAGACCCTTCTTCAGAAATAAACTAAATATTTCTACACAATTCGTTGCATTTTCTTGCGGTCTTGGATGAAGCTGTTCCCAAACCAAGCTGTGATGCTTCCCGACAAAATGCTTTCTGTGGCACATCTGTAGAAGTGGGTAGGAGGTGTTTGGGACGTGGTGAAATTCCTAATTCCTAAGGAATTAGATGCATTTTTACTAAACGTGTGATTTTCACTGAGGTTGTATTTCACTGTATTAGAATGGTTCAATGGTACTTTATCGTCAGATATGCTGAGGTACGGTGACATTCCTTCTTTGCATACTGTTCAGTAAAAATATTACTGTACCTAAGCATAATCATAGACTTCGGAGATATATCCTGGCAACAGGTCCTTAGGCCCACTGAGTCTGTGCCAACCATCCTGTTCTAAAGACAGTCTGAAGAAGGGTCTCGACCCGAAACGTCGCCTATCTCCTTCGCTCCTTAGATGCTGCTGCACCCGCTGAGTTTCTCCAGCCTTTTGTGTACCCCCTGTTCTAAAGACATACGGGTTTATAAGTTAAGTGGCCTCTGTAAATTGCCGCTAATGTGTAGGGAGTGGATGCAATAGTGCGAACTGGTGATCTAAGGTTGGCGTGGAGACAGTGGGCTGAGGGACCCTGTTTTCATGCTGTATCTCTAAACTAAACCAAAGTTAACATTGAGACTGGAGATACAAGGAACTGCAGATGCTGGATTCTTCAGTAAAACACACAAAGTGCTGGAGTAACTCAATGGGCCAAACTGCATCATCTGTGGAGGATATGGATAGGTGACGTTTTGGGTTAGACTATCGGAAGAGGGATCCGGACCAAAATATTGCTTGCCCATGTGCTCCATTGATGCTGCCTGACCCGTTGAGTTATCCAGCACTTTGCATTAACACTGTATTTCCAAATAGATCGGCAGTATTGCATAGTTTAGTTTAGTTTAGAGATACAGCACAGAAATAGGCCCCTCAGCCCACTGTCTCCACGCCAACCTTAGATCACCAGTTCGCACTATTGCATCCACTCCCTACACATTAGCGGCAATTTACAGAGGCCACTTAACTTATAAACCCATATGTCTTTAGAACAGGGGGTACACAAAAGGCTGGAGAAACTCAGCGGGTGTAGCAGCATCTAAGGGGCGAAGGAGATAGATGACGTTTCGGTAACCCGTTGAGTTATCCAGCACTTTGCATTAACACTGTATTTCCAAATAGATCGGCAGTATTGCATAGTTTAGTTTAGTTTAGAGATACAGCACAGAAATAGGCCCTTCGGCCCTCCGAGTCCGCACCGACCAGCGATCCCTGCACATTAACACTGCCTTACACACACTAGGGACAGTTTTACATTTTTATACCAAGCCAATTAACCCACAAACTTGTACACCTTTGCAGTGTAGGAGGAAACCGGAGATCTTGGAGAAAACCCACGCAGGTCACGGGGAGAATGAACAAACTCTGTATAGACAGCACCCGTAGTCAGGATTGAACCCGGGTCTCTGGCGCTGTGAGGCAGCAACTCTACCGCTGCGCCACCGTGCCGCCCCCTATTGCTCTGGGAATCGTTTACCCACCACCCTCGAGGTCCCACATCCTGTTGTCAAGTAACAAGGTTCTTAAATAAAATGAAATGCTTTACTTTGTAGAAAATGTATGCACCTAATTCCTTCAAAGAGAGCATTCAAATCCAGTATTGCCCCAGAGTCTGCATCCCTCTTTTGTGGTGGCATTGTGGCGCAGATGGTAGAGTTGCTGCCTCGTAGAGCCAGCGATCCTGACCTTGGGTCCTGTCTGTGTAGAGTTTGCATGTTCTCCCTGTGACTGCCTAGGTTTTCCCCCGGGCGTCCAGTTTCATAAGTTCATAGGTAATAGGAGCAGAATTAGGCCATTCAGCCCTTCAAATCTACTCCACCATTTAATCATGGCTGATCTATCTTTCCCTTTGAATCCCATTCGCGTGCCTTCTCCCCATAACCTCTGACACCCGTACTAATTAAGAATCTACCAATCTCTGCCTTAAAAATATCAATTGACGGCATCCACAGCCTTTTGTGGCAATGAATTCCACAGATTCACCACCCTCTGACTAAATAAATTCCTCCTCATCTCCTTCCTAAAGGTACGTCCTTTATTCTGAGGCTCTGACCTCTAGTCCTAGACTCTCCCACTAGTGGAAGCATCCTCTCCACACCCACTCTATCCAGGCCTTTCACTATTCGGTAAATTTCAAAGAGGTCCCCCCTCATCCTTCTAAACTCCAAGAGTACAGAGCCACCAAACGCCCATCCACCCTCAGATATGGGGCCCAAAACTGCTCACAATACTCCAAACATGGTCTGACCAGTGCCTTATAAATCCTCAGAATTACACCCCTGTTTTAATATACTAGACCTCTCGAAATGCTTGCATTGCGTTTGCCTTTCTTAGAAACATAGAAACATAGAAACATAGAAATTAGGTGCAGGAGGAGACCATTCGGCCCTTAGAGCCAGCACCGCCATTCTGATCGTCCGCTATCAATAACCCGTGCCTGCCTTCTCCCCATATCCCTTGACTCCACTAGCCCCTAGAGCTCTATCCAACTCTCTCTTACTACCGATTAGACTTGCAGGTTAACATTTTGGAAATCTTGCATCAGCACTCACAAGTCCTTTTGCACCTCTGATTTCTGAATTCTCTCCCCATTCAGTAAATAGTCTACGCCTTTTTTCCTATGACCAAAATACACGACTCCACACTCTGCTACGCTCTATTCCATCTGCCACTTACTTGCCCACTCTTTCAACCTGTCCATGTCCTTATGCAGGGTTCCCCCCGCATCCCAAAGACGTGCGGGTTTAGACAATAGACAATAGACAATAGGTGCAGGAGTAGGCCACTCAGCCCTTCGAGCCAGCACCGCCATTCAATGTGATCATGGCTGATCATCCCCAATCAGCAGCCCGTTCCTGCCTTCTCCCCATATCCCCTGACTCCACTATTTTTAAGAGCCCTATCTAGCTCTCTCTTGAAAGCATCCAGAGAACCTGCCTCCACCGCCCTCTGAGGCAGGGAATTACACAGACTCTGTGAGAAGAAGTGTTTGTAGCTTAATTGGCCTTTGTAAAATTGCCCCAAGTGTGTACAGAGAGGATGTGAAAGTGGGATAGCATAGAACCAGTGTGAATAGGTTGGTGAGGGCTCGCTGGGCCGGCTGGCTTGTTTCCACACGATATCTTTCAATATCTTTCATGCACTGCTCAATGTCATTTTAAAAATATAATCAGTTTTTCATTTTATAGAATGTAATTACTTTATTGTCTAAGTTATTAACAGTTTTATGGCTGACATCTCCTTGTCATAAAATTACTCCTTGTGATAAACAGCATATCAATTTCTAGACTCCCATAGCCTCATCTTTACCAGTTCAGTTCAGTTTAGTTTATTGTCTCAGTGAGAAGCTTTTATTGCGTGCTACCCAGTCAGCTGAAAGACCAGCCATTCACAGTGTGTAGATACATGATGCGGGAATAACGTTTAGTGCTAGGTAAAGCCGGCAAAGTCCGGTGAAGGATAGTCCGAGGGTCATCAATGAGGTAGATAGTATAATTTTACTTCGGAGTCACGTGAGTGACTACGTGAAGAAGCCCCGCCAGGCGCATGCTCGTCATTACGTCCGCGCATCTAGCACTGAACGGGCAGGAGGGCGCAGCTCCAACAGCGGTAAGTAGGAACTTCTCAGGTAAATGTTTTACAAACTTTACCAAGAAATGTTTCCACTCCGTAAAGCTGGCTCGAGCAGTCAGTAGGAGTTGGAGACATTGAGCTGTCAGGAGGAGGATTCGTTATTAGCGTGGGTCCAGGGATTCACAAATTCGATCGGGTCGGGAGATAAGCGCGGCAACGCCGGTTCCGATGCCGGGTGCCGTTTTACCGGCAGCAGTTCCGAAAGCGAGCGAATCTTCCGCACTAGCTCCAGGTGCTAAGCAGCCTGAGGCTGCTGCTCGCCATGAAAAGGCAACGAGAAAGTCTCACAGACCTGTGTTGTCTGACGACAATGGTGACTCTTCCCCTGATACTAAAAGAATGTGGGGGAGGATGGAAAACATGGAGCTGATGCTCCAACCTTTGATTACATAAGGGTCCAAGGGCCAGTGCTGTCCAAGAGGGCCCATACCAAGCACAACATATGGAAGGGCTTTCCATATATTGGGGTTTTCCTTCCAGCGCCTTGTTTAGGACTGGAGGATGCCTCTCTACAGTATGATTTGGGAGAAGCAGGGCAGGATGCAGCTGACCCTGATGCTGGTGTCCCTGCTTATGTGCAAACACCAGCGCACAAGAGCCACGCTCCGGGTGTCTCGGAAATAGCAATGAGTTTTGCTATTCGGGAGGGGACTGGTGAGGCAATGGAAGAATACCTTGCCAGCAATATCAATTATGTAGTACCTCACCAGCTCCAGCAAGCTATGATGCAAGTGACTGCAAACAAATATAAGACACCTGTTTAATATGCATCACTGAAAGTGCCCACGGTGAACCCAGCTATCTGGGCACCCATGAGTCCTTCTTTGACGGGACAGGAGGTTCGGTGTTAACACGTCCTCTAACTGGTGGCTGCAGCAATTACTGCATTTGGCACTATGGTCCAAGGGACAATCATTCCTCAAACTCAAAAAAAGATATGTTGGCTATTTTATGCAATGCATTTTTCAGGTAAATTGCATCAGGGAATATCGCATTCAGGCCAACCCTCAACCAAAAAATTTGCTGCTCTATGTAAGGCGACAAATGTACAAATGCCTGAATTCCTGTTTGGAACGGACCTTGTCAGGAAAAATTTGTGAAATTAATGATGAGGCCAAAACAATTGGCTTAATGTAGTCAAGCATTTCGAGGCCACCTATTCGAACACCTGGGTTAATACTGAAGGTCAGATCCAGGTGCTGGGCCCAGCAGGGGGAGGCCAGTGGGGCAATGAGGGTAACCCACCGAGACAGACCGGCTACAATATGGGCAGACAACAGACTTACAGGGCAACTGTAGAGGTACAGGGACTTTTGTTAACGATAAGGTTCTGGTGGCCAATCTCCTATCGGAGGTTGATTACAATTGTTTTCTAATGAATGGTGCTGTATAACGTCTGATATGTTTATAGTAAATACTGTCTCACGTCTACCATTGAGTTTATCTCAGGGATAGATCCACCTCAACAGCACAAGCCTAATAAAATGTGGGTGTTTTCTGCTCCAGAGACTGAACAGGTAAACAATGTTGATTGATAAAGCCATTAATCATCCTCAACAATTATGTCTAATATTTCCCCAGACCTCAAAAAGATGGGTGTTGTAGAGTAATTCTGCACCTCACTTACTTAAATTCTTCAGTTCTCTATAGGCATTTTAAACTGGACACCTTCGTTACTGCTAAACAGCTGCTATCACAGGGCTGTTATGTGGCAACTATTGATTTGCAAGATGCGTATTCTTCACTGCCAATTCATGCTCATTATCGCAGGTACTTGAAATTTAATTGGAAGGGACAGCTGTGGCAATACAAAGCATTGCCTAATGGATTAAGTTCAGCACCCAGGCTATTTACTAAATTGTTAAAACCTGTGCTGGGGCTATTGAGGGCCCATAATCACATTGTAATGGCTTATTTAGATGATATCTTAATTATCAGCAACACTAACGAGTCAGCTGAAGAATCGGTTGCAGCAACCAAAACAATGTGACATGAGAATTAAGGGACAGAAGTTTAGGGGTAACGTGAGGGGGAACTTCTTTACTCAGAGGGTGGTGGCTGTGTGGAATGAGCTTCCAGCAGAAGTGGTGGAGGCAGGATCGATTTTAACATTTAAAAGTAAAGTGGATAGGTATATGGACGTGAAGGGAATGGAGGGGTATGGTCTGAGTGCAGGTAGATGGGACTATGGGAAAACAAATGGTCGGCACGGACTGGAAGGGCCGAGAGGGCCTGTTTCCGTGCTGTAATTGTTATATGGTTATATGGTTATATGGTTAATGTGCTTGAGTCATTAGGGTTTTGGTCCATCCAACTAAGTCCAAGTTACAGCCAACCCACAATATTGAGTATTTGGGGTTTCTTATTGATTCCGTTGATATGACAGTAACATTACCAACAGCCAAGGTTGTGGATGTTGTTGATGTCTGTACTTGCCTCCCACAAAAACTTTATCCCTCCATCCGAGAAGTCGCTAAGGTCATTGGGAAATGGGGAGCAGGTTTTCCTACAGTACATTTCGGGCCTTTGCATTATCAACATTTGCAGAGAGCACGAGAACTGCACTAAAATCAAATGCAGGCCATTTTGATCGGGTTATGCAGTTACCAACCACAGCTCTCGCAGAATTGCAGTGGTGGATTGTTAATGTAAATCAAGCTACCAATAACATTTTGGGACAAGCCCCTTCACTGATCTTACAGACTGATATAAGCGTTCTCGGATGGGGGTCTACGGACACCGAGTCTAGCTATGGGGATAGATGGCATGAACACGAAGGGTTGATTCGCCACACACACGGGATAAATTATTTCGAATTATTGGGGCATTTTATTGGTTAAAGGCATATTGCTCCTCAATGAAGGATTTACACGTTCAACTCCAGATTGATAACACCACAGCAGTGGAATATATTAATCATATGGGAGGAGCACGATCGGTATCCTGTGTTAACTTGACTAACGTCATGTGGCATTGGTGTATTTCAAGGCACGATTTACTAGAATGTTGCCTGGGATCCAGCAACTATGTTACAGAGAAAGGTTGAACAAGTTAGGTCTTTATTCTTTGGAGCGCAGAAGGTTAAGGGGGGACTTGATTGAGGTCTTTAAAATGATGAAAGGGATAGACAGAGTTGACGTGGATAAGCTTTTCCCATTAAGGGTAGGGAAGATTCAAATAAGAGGGCATGACATGCGAATTAAGGGACGGAAGTTTAGGGGTAATGTGAGGAGGAACTTTTTTATTCAGAGGGTGGTGGCTGTGTGGAATAAGCTTCCAGCAGAAGTGGTGGAGGCAGGATCGATTTTAACATTTAAAAGTAAAGTGGATAGGTATATGGACGGGAAGGGAATGGAGGGGTATGGTCTGAGTGCAGGTAGATGGGACTAGGGGAAAACAAATGGTCGGCACGGACTGGAAGGGCCGAGAGGGCCTTTTCCGTGCTGTAATTGTTATATGGTTTATATGGTTTATATCTGGGTTTCCGCCATTTATTTACCAGGTATAGACAATGTGGTGGCAGACCATAGGTCGCGTACGTTTCTGCCAATATAGAATGGATGTTGAATTCTAAACTTTGTCACACAATTGTCACTCGATTTGGGTTGCCAGAGATTGATCTGTTTGCATCCAGATTACATCACCAGTTGACTAAATATGTTTCATGGGAGCCAGATCCAGGTGCAATTGCCGTGGATGCAGTCTCGTTACATTGGGGGCACTCAGTTTTTATGCAATTCCTCCATTTTGTCATCCCGACATGCCTCACCACAATAGAGCGTGGCTCCGCCACAGGTGTTTTTGTGGTCCCAGATTGACCGACACAACCATGGAACCATGGTTCCCATTAGTGCTTCGAATGATGGTTCAGCCATTCATGATGATTCCCAGCTGCAGTAATTTGTTGGTGCATCCGGTTACAGGAGAAAGTCACCCTTTACATGACCGTATTAATTGTTGGTCTGCAGGTTCTGACCAGACAATTCCAAGGACTTGGATTGGCGAACAGGGCCATGGTGGTGGTTCTCACTGCAGCTTGGCGAAATAGCACTCAAACACAATATATGGTTCACATAAAGAAATGGGAGCTGTTCTGTGTACAATCCAATATATCTTATCATAGTGCAAGCATATGTGATGTGTTGGAGTTCCTTGCTAAGTTGCATTTTGATGAGCACCTGAGTTATAGTGCCATTACCAGTGCTCGGAGTGCGTTGTCCTCTTATTTAGGGCAGTCTTCAGAACAACGTCCTATAGGGGTCTCATCCGTTAGTATCCCGATTTAAGAGAGGAATTTTTAATAAAAACCCTCCAAAACCTTGATATACAGAAATCTGGGATATCAGTCTTGTTCTCACAATGCTTCGGCAATGGGCTCCAATTACTTCATTATCTATGCCGAGATTAACTCTTAAAGTGGTTATGCTAATAGCGCTGGTTCAGCACAACATGTACAAACATTACAATTGTTACGAATACCTTGTATGCATTTGTCTGTAAATGACATTACCTTCTATGTTTATGATTTAATCAAACATAGCAAGCCAGGTCTGGCTGGAACCAAGCTGACGTTTAAAGCCTATCCTGTTGACCAAATGTTATATGTAGTTAAACACTTAAGCCAATATATTAAGGTAACAAGGAGTCTCAGAGGTTCTGAGACCAGGACTGCTCATTAGTACACAAAAAGCCATATAAAAGAGTGTCCGCACAAACTATTTCTAGATGGGTTGAAACAGGTTCGCAATTATGCTGGAGTCGACACTCATGTCTTTAACTCTCACTCCACCAGGGCGGCATCAACCTCCGCGGCGAAGGCTCAGGACGTGCCGCTAGACCAAATCCTCGCGGCCGCAGGATGGTCTCGCGAAACAACATTTTCTCAATTTTATGACAAACCTGTACAGATCGTGCCACGGTTTGGGCACGCTGTTTTGGGTTCCATTTAATTCATTTGCTTTGTTTTCTAGCATTGTTTGTAATTTCCCCTGGGACAGAGGGGTTATTCCTGGTTTTGTTATTATTAACAATAGTTATTGAATAATTTAAAGCAATGTTCAATATATTATTTATTCCCTACTGTGTCAACCGAAGCAGATTGTCGTATGGTGTGCATCTACGGCATGAAAATACACAGCTTTGAAATCTTCACGTAGTCACTCACGTGACTCCGAGGTAAGATTAAATGAGAACTTACCAGTTTGAAGTTTGATCCTTATTTTATGAGGAGTTACGTTGAGGGAGTACGTGCCCTCCGCTCCCACCCTCATAATCTAAGAGATCATCTGGTAATTCTAGTCTTCTACGAGCCTTACTATGTTACTTCGGCTATTTGTTCACACACACACGCACACACACACACCCACACACACACACACACACACACCCACACACACCCACACACCCACACACACACACACACACACACACACACACACACACACACACCCACACACACACACACACACACACACACACACACACACACACACACACACAACACCCACACACACATGTTATACACACACACATGTATACACACACACACACACACACACACACACACACACACACACACACACACACACACACACACACACACACACACACAGATAGAAACAAGACAGGGCATTTAATAGTATATACTAGATCAAGTGGAAACCGTTGGGCCCCGTTCCCCCAACGCAATAATCCACACTCACCCGTTGCCCCAACGTAACCCGTTCTCCCAATGCAATATTCCACTACTCACCCATAGCCCCCATGCAGGTCAGTTTTTCAACCTCCCTCATTTTCAAAAGCAATTGCACTAAGATTTAATGTGATGTAGGTGCCACCTACAAGGGCATCTTTTGTTACCCAAATCTAATCATTAAACTGCTTGGCTAGGTTAGGTTGGCAGATTCTTTCCCTGAAGGACATTTGATGTGAAGGATTCAGTGTTCTGGGATAGCAACATTGTAGCTGGTAGGGCATTGTAAAGTCATAACTGCCCAACTGAATTCTCTGCCTCAGAGGGCGGTGGAGGCCGGTTCTCTGGATACTTTCAAGAGAGAGCTAGATAGGGCTCTTAAAGATAGCGGAGTCAGGGAATATGGGGAGAAGGCAGGAACGGGGTACTGATTGGGGATGATCAGCCATGATCACATTGTATGGCGGTGCTGGCTTGAAGGGCCGATTTGGCCTACTCCTGCACCTATTGTCTATTGTCTATTGTCTATTGTCTATTGCTAAACTGCCAGTCTCTGTCTCTATCAATCCTTCCCACATGTGGGGGTAAAAATCTCACTCTCTCCTTACTCCCCTTGAAGCTGCTGATCCCATTGTCTCTGTGTCACCTCTCCCTCCGTCTCTTTTTCCCTCCCTCACATCTCCGCACGAAAGACAATGTTTAAATAACATTTCTTCTCCTCTCATCCCCCACTCCGTCAACTCTCATAGCTTATGTATTATAGCAGAGATCACATTATGATGTCATTTACGGTTGTCAGAATCTTCATGGCAACTTGTATAAATTAGATCCCATTGTGATTGGAGGACTGTGAGATACCATTGTGTTTTCATCATAGGAAGCTGCCGGAAACGTTGCTCTCTCACAGTCAGTTATTATTCTCAAAGTTGGCTTTTTCAAACTTTTAAATATCAATAACTTGTGAAATATAACATCAAATGAAAATGCAATGAGCTGTTAGGCCTGCCCTGTGCTTGAAACTGTAATGGCAATGGAAATGCAATGAGCTGTTTGGCTTGGCCTGCACTGTGCTTGAAACCGCAATGGCAATGGAAATGAAGGAAAATGAACGGACTAGAGTGAAATGCGTCATTATCAGCTGTTTGGCTTGGGTCGGAGTGGACTCCAAACCATGTGCTTGAGCCCCCTAGGGACTTTGTATTGAGGGCGGTTTCCGCGATTTTGGCATTTCGGACAGGGGTGAAGTGAAAAATGCAATCTCAGATGTTTGGCTTGGCCTGCCCTGTGCTTGAAACTGCAATGGCAATGGAAGTGAAGTGAAAATGCAATCAGTTATTTGGCTTGGCCTGCCCTGTGCTTGAAACTGCAATGGCAATGGAAGTGAAGTGAAAAATGCAAGAAGCTGTTTGGCTTGGCCTCCCCTGTACTTGAAACTGCAATGATAATGGAAGTGAAATGAAAATGCAATCAGCTGTTTGGCCTGCCCTGTGCTTGAAAATGAAATGGAAATGAAATTAAATTAGTTGTTTGGCTGCCTGAAACCACTCATTTCAGCCTACAATGCCCCTATTAGCCAAGAAACCAGTCCCTGTTGCCCAAAATGTCCGTATTATCCCAGTATAAAAATTAAAGCGAAGAAGTACAACGTAGCAAAGATGAGTGGGAAGCAAGAGGATTGGGTAATGTTTAAAGAACAACAGAAGATAACCAAGAAGGCAATACGGGGAGAAAAGATGAGGTACAAAGGGAAGCTAGCCAAGATAGTAAAAGCTTCTTTCGGTATGTGCAGAGGAAAAAATTAGTTAAGGCCAAAGTTGAACCCTTGAAGAACGACAAAAGGTGAATTTATTATGGGGAGCAAGGAAATGGCAGATGAATTGAACAGGTACTTTGGATCTGTCCTCACTAAGGAGGTCACAAACAATCTTCCCGGTATAGTAGTGGCCAGAGGATCTGGGGTGACAGAGGAACTGAAGGAAATCCACATTAGGCAGGAAATGGTGTTGGATAGACTGATGGGACTGAAGGCTGATAAATCCCCAGGGCCTGATGGTCTGCATCCCAGGGTACTTAAGGAAGTAGCTCTAGAAATCATGGATGCTTTGGTGATAATTTTCCAATGTTCTATAGACTCAGGATCAGTTCCTGCGGATTGGAGGGTAGCTAATGTTATCCCACTTTTTAAGAAAGGTGGGAGAGAGAAAACCGGGAATTATAGACCAGTTAGCCTGACATCGGTGGTGGGGAAGATGCTGGAGTCAATTATAAAAGATGAGATAGCCACACATTTGGATAGCAGTAACAGGATTGGTCCGAGTCAGCATGGATTTACAAAGGGGAAATCATGCTTGACTAATCTTCTGGAATTTTTTGAAGATGTAACTAGGAAAATGGACAAGGGAGCGTACCTAGACTTTCAAAAAGCATTTGATAAGGTCCCATATAGGGGATTAGTGGGCAGAATTAGGGCACATGGTATTGGGGGTAGAGTGCTTGCATGGATAGAGAAGTGGTTGGCAGACAGGAAACAAAGAGTAGGGGTTAACGGGTTCCTTTCAGAATGGCAGGCAGTGACTAGTGGGGTACCGCAAGGCTCGGTGCTGGGAGCGCAGCTATTTACAGTATACATCAATTATTTGGATGAAGGGATTAAAAGTAACATTAGCAAATTTGCAGATGACACAATGCTGGGTGGCAGTGTGAACTGTGAGGAGGATGCTATGAGAATGCAGGGTGACTTGGACAGGTTGGGGAGTGGGCAGATGCATGGCAGATGAAGTTTAATGCGGATAAATGTGAGGTTATCCACTTTCGTAGCAAAAACAGGAAGGCAGATTACTATCTAAATGGCATCAATTTAGGAAAAGGGGAAGTACAATGGGATCTGGGGGTCCTTGTACATCAGTTTATGAAAGTAAGCATGCAGGTACAGCAGGCAGTGAAGAAAGCGAATGGCGTGTTGGCCTTCATAACAAGAGGAATCGAATATAGGAACAAAGATGTCCTTCTGCAGTTGTACAGAGCCGTAGTGAGACCACACCTGGAGTATTGTGTGCAGTTTTGGTCCCCTAATTTGAGGATGGACGTTCTTGCTATTGAGGGAGTGCAGCGTAGGTTTACAAGGTTAATTCCCGGGTTGGCGGGACTGTCATATGCTGAGAGAATGGAGCAGGTGGGCTTGTACACACTGGAGTTTAGAAGGATGAGAGGTTATCTCATTGAAACATATAAGATTGTTAAGGGCTTGGACACACTAGAGGTAGGAAACATGTTCCCGATGTTGGGGGAGTCCCGAACCAGGGGCCACAGTTTAAGAATAAGTAGTAAGCCATTTAGAACGGAGACGAGGAAACATTTTTTCTCACAGAGTCTGTGGAATTCTTTGCATCAGAGGGCGGTGGATACTTTCAAGAGAGAGCTAGATAGGGCTCTTAAAAACAGCAGAGTCAGGGGATATGGGGAGAAGACTGGAACGGGGTACTAATTGGGGATAATCAGCCATGATCACATTGAATGGCGGTGCTGGCTCGAAGGGCCAAATGGCCTACTCCTGCACCTATTGTCTATTGTCTATTGTCTATTGTCAATTTGTGTCAAATAATCCAGAAGATGCAGGATAGATTTGGATGAAAAAAAATTACATTCTCCAGTGACCTTTTAGGTGAAAGCCAGCCAAGCACTTTCTGCTCAGGGTGTCGAAGACACAGGTTTTCATACATAATTCAAAACAATACATTGAATACAACGACATGCATGAATTCCAAACGCTCAACTCCCACTGCGTAGAGCAGTCCCCTAAATTATGCTCCGACAAGCCACTTAGTTCAAAGCCACTAATTGCATGCAGAAATTATGTCACTTTCATGCCTTGTCCAACACCCACCAGGAGCTGGGTTGACACTCATCTCCTACAGAATCATTACAGGCATCAGAGAGAGAGAGAGAGAGAGAGAGAGAGAGAGAGAGGAGATGGTTTACTCCCCTGTGGTTGAGTTGGATTTCATCCAAAGTTTTGCGAGGAGAAGCTTCCTCCTTTTAAACTGTGTCATTGAGCCGTGGAGCCTTACAGCGCAGAAACAGGCCCTTCGGCCCAAGTTCCCCATGCTGACCAAGTGGTCCCATCTCCGCTAATGTGGGGCGGCATAATGGGGTTGCTGCCTAACAGCGCCAGAGACGCCAGAGATATAAGATCATGAGAGGAATAGATGGGGGGGGGGGGGGGGGGGGGAATGCACAGAGCCCCTTGCCCAGAGTAGAGGAATCGAGGACCAGAGGACATAGGCTTAAGGTGAAGGGGAAAAGATTTAATATTAGCATTTACACACAAAGGGTGGTGGGTGGATGGAACAAGCTGCCAAGTGAGGTAGTTGAGGCAGGGACTATCCCAACGTTTAAGATACAGTTAGACAGGTACATGGATAGGACAGGTTTGGAGGGATATGGACTAAACGCAGGCAGGTGGGACTAATGTAGCTGGGACATGTTGGCTGTTGTGGGCAAGTTTGGCCAAAGGGCCTGTTTCCACACTGCATCAGTCTATGACTCTATGACTCTATGACCCCGTTCGATCCTAACTATGGGCCAAACTGCCCATGCTGCCCAGGATGTGCCATTGATGCTAGTGGAGGTGGCACAGTGCACAGCCCATCTTACAGCTGCCTTACAGCGCCAGACACTTGAGTTTGATCCTAACTATGGGTACTGCCTGGACGGAGTTTGCACGTTCTACCTGTAACTGCGTGGGCTTTCTCCGGGGGGGGGGGGGGGGGTCCGGTTTCCTCCCACATTCCAAAGACGTGCAGGTTTGTCAGTTAATTAGCTGACAGTGTCGCTGGTCGGCATGGACTCGGTGGGCCAAAGTTCATAAGGTCTAGGAGCAGAATTAGGCCAATCGGCCCATCAGGTCTACTCCGCCATTCTATCGTGGCCGATCTATCTTTCCCTCTCAATCCAATTCATCTCCCCAAAACTCTTGATACCGGTTCTAATCAGGAATCTGACAATCTCCGCCCACCTTAAAGATATCCATTGATTTGATCCATTGAAAGGCCTGCTGCCATGCTGTATCTCTAATCTAAACTAAAGAAAAAAATGAACGGTTGTAATGCAACTTAACAAAACTAAAAACCCTTTCTGCTTCCCTGGTGGAAGCTGTCATGGTGAACACCAAGAGGTTCTTCATCCTGAAAGGTGTTCAGAAATGTAGTGGGAAGGGGTTCAGAGAGAATTTGCACTTACTCCAGAGAATGAATGAATGAATGAATGAATAAGTTTATTGGCCAAGTATGTACAACATACAAGGAATTTGCCTGGGTGCTCCGCTCGCAAGTAACAACACGACATACAGTAAAAAATTAAGAATGACACATAAAACATAAAAACATTAAGAATAAAACATGACATGTGAATGACATAAAATACCAGAGCAAAAGGAGGCTACAGACTTTTGGTTATTGAGCAGAGCTATTGAGGAGAGGGGGCGCTGTCCTGAACGTCAGCCAGTCCTGCAGCTGTCCGTTTTTTTTACTTCTTTTTTGATTATTTTTAGTACGTTAAAAGTGTGGAGTTGGGGGTTTAAACTTTCTTATGTGTGGGGGGTGGGGGGGGGAGGGGGAGTGGGGGGGGGGGGGGGAAAACCGCTTTTTCAAGTCCCTACCTGGTTGGAGAGGCTGCCTTTCTCCAAGCAGCAAATTCGACCCGTCCTCGCGGCCTACCAGCAGGGCCAGGAGCGGCGTTTCCAGAGGGGACCTGGCCAGAACTTCAGATTCGGCGGCGGCACAGCGCTGGAGCGCTATCGCGGAGCCGAGCGGGCGATGCCTTGCCTGGGTTGCCGCGCTGGAGCTCCGTAATACTGAGTCCGCCGATTGAACATCGCGGAGCTGCGGGACTGTGGGGCGGCCAGCAGCGGGCGGGCGGCGCTGAACTTTTACATCAGGAGCCTGGGATCTCTCGCAGAGATCGCCGGGTGGTGGCGCTCCATCCAGCGCGCCCTTGTTGGCTTTGGAAGCCGCGGTCTCCGGTAAGGAAGCAGCTGTTCCAGGTGTCCCAAGCCACTGAGAAGGTCTACAGATGCCGGAGCACCATCACCCAGCGAGAGGGCCTGAAACTTCGGGCCTCCGTGAAGGCGACGGCGGAGGCCTCATTAGGCCCGACTATGGGTGGACATGGGGATGGGGACTGCACATTGTGCCTTCCCTCACAGTGGGAACCATTGTGGGGGGATGTTTTTTTTATGTTAAACTTCTTCTTTAATGCTATGTTGTATCGTTATTAGAGTGCTGCAAGGACATCTGAATTTCCACTGAAAAGGGGATTAATAAAGTATTTATCTATCTATCTATCTATTGCTCATGCAGAATTCCGCCCCTGCTGCAGTCGACAGCGGTGGATGGAGGGGGAGGGGGGGGGGGAGTGGGGGGAAGACATTTGCGAGGTAAAGTCAATAAGCCTAATTCCTTGCCTCAAAGTCTTTTCATAAATTCATACTTTCTTTAGTGCTAGGAGCAGAATTAGGCCATTCGGCCCATCAATACTACTCCGCCATTCAATCAGGACTGATCAATCCTCCCCTTACAATCTCATTCTCCTGCCTTCTCCCCATAACCCCATGACGCCCATACTAATCAAGGATCTATCTCTCTCTGCCTTAAAAATATCCATTGACTTGGTCCAAACAGCTTTCTGTGGCAATGAATTCCACAGATTCACCACCCTCTGAGAAAATAAATTCCTCCTCATCTCCTTCTTAAAGGAACGTCCTTTTATTCTTAACCCTTGACACCCATACTAATCAAGAATCTGTCAATCTGGGCCTTAAACATATCAATTAACTAGGTCTCCACAGCCCTCTGAGGCAATGAATTCCACAGATTCGCCTTTCACCTTCCAATGCATAGTCCTCATCTTGTAACGGATTGCGATGTGCTCATTTTCCCAAAGCACAGAGGCACAACTGATAAAGCCTCATATCGTCAGGTTCAACCCGGGTTCAATCCTGACCTCAGTGCTGTCTGTTTGCTCGTTGTCCCCGAGACAGCGTGCTTTCCTCCGGGCGCTTCCACATCAGAAGGACGTTTCATATTTGTGGTTTAATTGCCCTCTGTAAATCGCCCCAGGTATGTCGGGAGCGGATATATAAACAATGTGAACAGGTGATCGATCGCTGGTTGGCGTGGAATCGATGGACCGAAGGGCCCATTTCCACGCTGCATCTCCAAACTCAACTAAAGGAGGCACTGAGATCAGCTACTTTAAGTGGATATTTCAGCCAATGACCCTATCAAAAGAACGTTTTTGATCATTAGCTTGAGACATTAATTCTTCAGACTTAGTACCTGACCTAGAGAGATTTGCTGTTTTATTTAAGCTTGTCAGCGGTTGCAATATTTTAATTTGCAACAATGTGCTCAGGAACGAGCTTTGAATCGGCGATCTTCTCAATCGTTCTTACAAAGCTGCACAATAGCGCAGCGGTAGAGTTGCTGCCTCACAGCGCCAGAGATGCAGGTTCGATCCTGACTCCGGGTGGAGTCTGAGCGGAGTTTGTACCTTCTCCCCGTGACCTCGCGGGTTTTCTCCGGGTGCTCCGGTTTCCTTCCACACCCCAAGGACGTACAGGTTGTGGGTTAATTGGTTTCTGTATATTGCCCCCCCTGTGTGTGGCAGAGAACTGTGGTCCAAAGGTCAAAGCTTTGCATCACACCAAAAAGTGTGGAGTGCATTGTTTCACCCACATTGCTGTTCAGTAAGACTGACAGCAAGGGCACAACTTCTGGGTAAACATTCCTTCTTTAAGGTTGAACAATAGCCAAGATATGCAGATTTGTAGGTAAATTGGCTTCTTTAAAATTGTCCTTGGTGTGATGAATAGAATTAGTGTACGGATGATTGCTAGTCATAAGTGATAGGAGAAGCATTAGGCCATCAAGTCTACTCCACCATTCAATCATGGCTGATCTATCTCTCCCTCCTAACCCCTTTTTCCTGCCTTCTGGCCATAACCCCCGACACCTGTACTAATCAAGAATCTATCTATCTCTGCCTTAAAAATATTGGATCTGAAGGATGAGGGGATTTCTTATAGAAATATATACAATTATAAAAGGACTAGACAAGCTGGATGCAGGAAATATGTTCTCAATGTTGGGCGAGTCCAGAACCAGGGGCCACAGTCTTAGAATAAAGGGGAGGTCATTTAGGATTGAGGTGAGAAAAAACATTTTCGCCCAGGGAGTTGTGAGTTTGTGGAATTCCCTGCCACAGAGGGCAGTGGAGGCCAAGTCACTGGATGGATTTAAGAGAGAGTTAGATAGAGCTCTGGAGGCTAGTGGAATCAAGGGATATAGGGAGAAGGCAGGCACGGGTTATTGATAGGGGACGATCAGCCATGATCACAATGAATGGCGGCGCTGGCTCGAAGGGCCGAATGGCCTCTCCCTGCACCTATTTTCTATATTTCTCTCTATTCCTGCCTTAAAAATATCCACTGGCTTGGCCTCCACAGCCTTCTGTGCCAAAGAATTTCACAGATTCACCACCCTCTGACTAAAGGACCAGTGTGGACTAGGTGGGCCGAAGGGCCTGTTTCTTCGCTGTGTCTCTAAACTCTAAACTAAACAAAGGCACCACTGCCAACACATAAAGCTTTGCTGTTGATCAGAAACATCCACAAAGGATGTGAACAGGGAACATGCAATAAAAGTCCTTTGAAATGTTTGTGCGGATCACAGTTTTGTTTGGGAACAGTTTAGTTTGTTGGCCGCACATCAAAAGTAGGAAGAATTTCTTTCTGGACTGGGAATTGAATTTGTACACGTACAAGACCTACTTCCAAAGAGAGCGTGTGTAGGTGCCAGACAAAACAGGTTTCCTCCCACATTCCAAAGACGTGCAGGTTTGTCAGTTAATTAGCTGACAGTGTCGCTGGTCGGCATGGACTCGGTGGGCCAAAGTTCATAAGGTCTAGGAGCAGAATTAGGCCAATCGGCCCATCAGGTCTACTCCGCCATTCTATCGTGGTCGATCTATCTTTCCCTCTCAATCCAATTCATCTGCCCAAAACTCTTGATACCGGTTCTAATCAGGAATCTGTCAATCTCTCCGCCCACCTTAAAGATATCCATTGATTTGGCCCATTGAAAGGCCTGCTGCCATGCTGTATCTCTAATCTAAACTAAAGAAAAAAATGAACGGTTGTAATGCAACTTAACAAAACTAAAAACCCTTTCTGCTTCCCTGGTGGAAGCTGTCATGGTGAACACCAAGAGGTTCTTCATCCTGAAAGGTGTTCAGAAATGTAGTGGGAAGGGGTTCAGAGAGAATTTGCACTTACTCCAGAGAATGAATGAATGAATGAATGAATAAGTTTATTGGCCAAGTATGTACAACATACAAGGAATTTGCCTGGGTGCTCCGCTCGCAAGTAACAACACGACATACAGTAAAAAATTAAGAATGACACATAAAACATAAAAACATTAAGAATAAAACATGACATGTGAATGACATAAAATACCAGAGCAAAAGGAGGCTACAGACTTTTGGTTATTGAGCAGAGCTATTGAGGAGAGGGGGCGCTGTCCTGAACGTCAGCCAGTCCTGCAGCTGTCCGTTTTTTTTACTTCTTTTTTGATTATTTTTAGTACGTTAAAAGTGTGGAGTTGGGGGTCTAACTTTCTTATGTGTGGGGGGTGGGGGGAAACCGCTTTTTTCAAGCTGCCTTTCTCCAAGCAGCAACTTCGTCCCGTCCTCGCGGCCTACCAGCAGGGCCTGGAGCGGCGTTTCCAGAGGGGACCTGGCCAGAACTTCAGATTCGGCGGCGGCACAGCGCTGGAGCGCTATCGCGGAGCCGAGCGGGCGATGCCTTGCCTGGGTCGCCGCGCTGGAGCTCCGTAATACTGAGTCCGCCGATTGAACATCGCGGAGCTGCGGGACTGTGGGGCGGCCAGCAGCGGGCGGCGGCGCTGAACTTTTACATCGTGGACCCTGGGATCACTCGTAGAGATCGCCAGTGGTGGAGCTCCATCTAGCGCGCCCTTGTTGGCTTTGGAAGCCGCGGTCTCCGGTAAGGAAGCGGCTGTTCCAGGTGTCCCAAGCCACTGAGAGGGTCTCCAGACGCCAGAGCACCATCACCCAGCGAGAAGAGCCTGAAACTTCGAGCCTCCGTGAAGGCGACGGCGGAGGCCTCAATAGGCCCGACTATGGGTGGACATGGGGGTGGGGACTGGACTTTGTGGGGGCATGTTTTTTTTAGTTCTTCTTTAATTCTATGTATCGTTATTAGTGTGCTGCAAGGACATCTGAATTTCCACTGAAAAGGGGATTAATAAAGTATTTATCTATCTATCTATCTATCTATCTATTGCTCGTGGAATCATGCAGATTCCGCCCCTGCTGCAGGCAACAGCGGTGGATGGAGGGGGAGTGGGACATTTGCGAGGTAAAGTCAATAAGCCTAATTCCTTGCCTCAAAGTCCTTTCATAAATTCATACTTTCATCAGTGCTAGGAGCAGAATTAGGCCATTCGGCCCATCAATTCTACTCCGCCATTCAATCAGGACTGATCAATCCTCCCCTTACAATCTCATTCTCCTGCCTTCTCCCCATAACCCCATGACACCCATACTAATCAAGGATCTATCTCTCTCTGCCTTAAAAATATCCATTGACTTGGTCCAAACAGCTTTCTGTGGCAATGAATTCCACAGATTCACCACCCTCTGAGAAAATAAATTCCTCCTCATCTCCTTCTTAAAGGTACGTCCTTTTATTCTTAACCCTTGACACCCATACTAATCAAGAATCTGTCAATCTCGGCCTTAAACATATCAATTAACCAGGTCTCCACAGCCCTCTGAGGCAATGAATTCCACAGATTCGCCTTCACCTTCCACTGCAAAGTCCTCATCTTGTCACGGATTGCGATGTGCTCATTTTCCAAAAGCAGAGAGGCACAACTGGTAAAGCCTCATATTGTCAGGTTCAACCCGGGTTCAATCCTGACCTCAGTGCTGTCTGTTTGCTCGTTGTCCCCGAGACAGCGTGGCTTTCCTCCGGGCGCTCCGGTTTCCTTCCACATCAGAAGGACGTTCATATTTGTGGTTTAATTGCCCTCTGTAAATCGCCCCTGGTATGTCGGGAGCGGATATATAAACAATGTGAACAGGTGATCGATCGCTGGTTGGCGTGGAATCGATGGACCGAAGGGCCCATTTCCACGCTGCATCTCCAAACTCAACTAAAGGAGGCACTGAGATCAGCTACTTTAAGTGGATATTTCAGCCAATGACCCTATCAAAAGAACGTTTTTGATCATTAGCTTGAGACATTAATTCTTCAGACTTAGTACCTGACCTAGAGAGATTTGCTGTTTTATTTAAGCTTGTCAGCGGTTGCAATATTTTAATTTGCAACAATGTGCTCAGGAACGAGCTTTGCTCAGAACCCGTGACCTCGCGGGTTTTCTCCGGGTGCTCCGGTTTCCTTCCACACCCCAAGGACGTACAGGTTGTGGGTTAATTGGTTTCTGTATATTGCCCCCCCCCCCCCCCCCCCCCCCTCCGTGTGTGGCATAGAAACTGGAGTTCAAAGGTCAAAGCTTTGCATCACACCAAAAAGTGTGGAGTGCATTGTTTCACCCACATTGCTGTTCAGTAAGACTGACAGCAAGGGCACAACTTCTGGGTAAACATTCCTTCTTTAAGGTTGAACAATAGCCAAGATATGCAGATTTGTAGGTTAATTGGCTTCTTTAAAATTGTCCTTGGTGTGATGAATAGAATTAGTGTACGGATGATTGCTAGTCATAAGTGGTAGGAGAAGCATTAGGCCATCAAGTCTACTCCACCATTCAATCATGGCTGATCTATCTCTCCCTCCTAACCCCTTTTTCCTGCCTTCTGGCCATAACCCCTGACACCTGTACTAATCAAGAATCTATCTATCTCTGCCTTAAAAATATTGGATCTGAAGGATGAGGGGGCATCTTATAGAAACATATACAATTATAAAAGGACTAGACAAGCTGGATGCAGGAAAAATGTTCCCAATGTTGGGCGAGTCCAGAACCAGGGGCCACAGTCTTAGAATAAAGGGGAGGTCATTTAGGATTGAGGTGAGAAAAAACATTTTCGCCCAGGGAGTTGTGAGTTTGTGGAATTCCCTGCCACAGAGGGCAGTGGAGGCCAAGTCACTGGATGGATTTAAGAGAGAGTTAGATAGAGCTCTGGAGGCTAGTGGAATCAAGGGATATAGGGAGAAGGCAGGCACGGGTTATTGATAGGGGACGATCAGCCATGATCACAATGAATGGCGGCGCTGGCTCGAAGGGCCGAATGGCCTCCTCCTGCACCTATTTTCTATATTTCTCTCTATTCCTGCCTTAAAAATATCCACTGGCTTGGCCTCCACAGCCTTCTGTGCCAAAGAATTTCACAGATTCACCACCCTCTGACTAAAGGACCAGTGTGGACTAGGTGGGCCGAAGGGCCTGTTTCTTCGCTGTGTCTCTAAACTCTAAACTAAACAAAGGCACCACTGCCAACACATAAAGCTTTGCTGTTGATCAGAAACATCCACAAAGGATGTGAACAGGGAATATGCAATAAAAGTCCTTTGAAATGTTTGTGCGGATCACAGTTTTGTTTGGGAACAGTTTAGTTTGTTGGCCGCACATCAAAAGTAGGAAGAATTTCTTTCTGGACTGGGAATTGAATTTGTACACGTACAAGACCTATTTCCAAAGAGAGCGTGTGTAGGTGCCAGACAAACAAATTATAGATGATGTTCTTTCAGCATCATAGCAAACCGCAAAACAATAGCGAAGATAGACGCAAAAAGCTGCAGAAACTCAGCGGGGACAGGCAGCATTTCTGGATAGATGGAATGGGTGACGTTTCGGGTCGAGACAACTTCCTCTGACTGAACAAAAACAATGCCTTTGTGTTTCGCATTTGGATATGCGCAATGCAGTGAAGAGGACTTTGTTGTCACTTGTACCCAGATAGAGTGAAGGGCGGCACGGTGGCGTAGTCGGTAGAGTTGCTGCCTTACAGCCGGAGACCCCAGTTCAATCCTGACTACGGGTGCTTGCCTGCACGGAGTTTGTACGTTCTCCCCGAGACCGTGTTGGTTTTCTCCGAGATTTTCGGTTGCCTCCCAAACTCCAAAGGCGTACAGGTTTGTAGGCTAATTAGTAAAATTCTATATTGCCCCCGGTGTGTACAGGATAGTGGTAGTTTTAGTGTAGTTTGGTTTAGAAATACAGCGTGGAAACAAGTATTTTGGCCTACCTGGTCCGCATGACAAGCGATCCCCGCATACTAACGCTATCCTACGCGCAGGGGTGCCAATTTACAATTATGCCAAGCCCATTAACCCACAGACCTGTACGCCTTTGGAGTGTGGAAGGAAACCGGAGCTCCCTGAGAAAACCCACGCAGGTCACGGGGAGAATGCAGAAGCTCTGTAGAAACAGCACCCCTAGTCAGGTTCCATCCGGGCTCTCTGGCGCTGTGCGGCAGCAACTCTACCGCTGCGCCACCGTGCCACCCAGATTCGGGGATCGCTGGTCGGTGCGGACTGGGTGGGCTGAGGGGTTGTACCCAAACTAATCTCTCAACATCTAAGCTAAGAATGCTCACATCCTTTTCTGGATCACCCTGTCACTTTGGAGATCCAAGTCACCCTGCCCTCCTTCACACCGTTGATTGCTACTAATCTTTGCCAGTGGCCTGAAGCTGTGGACTTGGATCCAGCCCACACTCTGGATTCTCCTCCTGCCGTGCCAATTCATTAAATACACGGCAGCTATTTTAGTAGCAGAACAGATGGAAGGCACATCTGACAAGAACACAGGAAGCAACTTGCCAATCCTGCACATCGAGAGGGCAAAGAAGCAAGCCTTTACTCCGTCTGTCGAACTGGAAGTCTTGAATTAAATCCGGACTATCCCCCAAAGTCCTATCTCTCAAGGGACTTCACCCAGAGTGTTGTGAATCTGTGGAATTCTCTGCTACAGAAGGGGGATGATCAGCCATGATCATATTGAATGGCGGTGCTGGCTCAAAGGGCCGAATGTCCTACTCCTGCACCTATTTTCTATGTTTCTATGCTTCTGACATCCAGATTCTCCTTGTCAATGGCTTTGAACAAAAGGTTACCGATATATATATATATATATATATATATATATATATATATATATATATATATATATATATATATATATATATAGAACAATGGGTACAGGAATCAGAACTTGTGTGGATGCTCGTTATTTTACCTTTGTTTACTGTGCAGAAACAGGCCCTTCGGCCCATCGAGGTTCCAGAGAGAGTTAGATGGAGCCCTTGGGGCTAGTGGAGTCAAGGGATATGGGGAGAAGGCAGGCACGGGTTATTGATAGGGGACGATCAGCCGTGATCACAATGAATGGCGGTGCTGGCTCGAAGGGCCGAATGACCTCCTCCTGCACCTATTTTCTAGGTCTAGGTCTAGGTTGAGTCCGCACAGACCAGTGATCCCCGCACATTAACTCTATTCCACACACAATTATACAATTTTACCAAAGATAATTAACCTAAAAACCCGCACATCTTCGGATTGTGGGAGGAAACCAGAGCACCCAAAGAAAACCCACGCGGTGACAGGGTGAAACAGCCTATAGGCAATAGTCGTCAGATTTTGGCATTATTTTACACAGGATTCATATAACTGTAATGCCTGCATATCAATGTGCCTATCTAAAAGCCTCTTAAATACTACTATTGTATCTGCTAGCATTGAATTCCAAAGGTCGTGAAAACAAAAAATGTATGTGGTGCTGAGGCTCCAGAAGGCGCTGGTCAGGCCGTATTTGGAACATTGTGAGCAATTTTGGGCACCAAATCTGATGTAGGATGTGCTGACTCTGGAGAGGGCCCAGAGGAGGTTTACAAAAAATGATCCCAGGAATGAGTGGGTTAACCTATGATGAGCGTTTGTCGGCACTGGGCCTGCTCTCACTGGAGTTTAGAAGAATGAGGGGGGACCTCATTGAAACGTACAGAATAGTGAAAGGCTTGGATGGAGTGCATGCGGAGAGGATGTTTCCACCAGGCGGCACGGTGGCGCAGCGGTAGAGTTGCTGTCTTACAGCGAATTCAGCGCTGGAGACCTGGGTTCGACCCCGACTCTGGGCGCCGTCTGTACGAAGTTTGTACGTGCTTCCCGTGCGTGGGTTTTCTCCGAGATCTTCGGTTTCCTCCCGCACTCCAAAGATGTACAGCTATGTAGGTTAATTGGTAAATGTAAACATTGTCCCTGGTGGGTGTAGGTTAGTGTTAATATGCGGGGATCGCTGGTCAGCGCGGACCCAGTGGGCCGAAGGGCCTGTTTCCACTCTGTATCTCTCAACTAAACAAAACTAGTGGGAGAGTCTAGCACCAGAGGGCATAGCCTTAAAATGAAAGGACATTCTTATAGGGAGGAAATGAGGAGGGATTTCTTTAGTCAGAGGGTGGTGAATCTTTGGAGTCATTTGCCACAAGAGGCTGTGGAGGCAAAGTCAGTGAATATTTTTAAGCAGAGATAGATAGATTCTTGATTAGTACGGGTGTCAGGGGTTACGGGGAGATGGCAGGGGATTGTGGTTGGGGGGGAGAGATAGATCAGCCATGATTGAATGGGCCGATTCTGCACCTGTCACTTATGATCCAACGCCTGACACCCACCACCCTTGCCCTGTACACCTCCTTTCAACTTTACCCCTCTCTCCACTAATCTTTATTTTCACAATGGGAAAATGATTTTGACTATCTACCCCATCTATGCCTCTCGTAATTTAGATACTTGAGTTTAGTTTAGTTTAAAGATACAGCCTGGAAACAGGCCCTTCTGCCCTCTGAGTCTGTGCCGACCAGGCGTATCCAACACGCAAGGGACAATTTACAGAAGCCAATGAACCTGCAAACCTGCACGCCTTTGGAGTGTGGGAGGAAACCGGAGCACCTGGAGAAAACCCACACGGTCAGGTCGGGGGGAGTTCCCTCCGCCACGGGTTTAAACCCGTGCTACCCGCTCCATGGTCGGACAGTCGGCGACTAAACCGTCTCCCCCACTTGGTTTGCCGGGTGAGGAGGGGGCTGTGGACCCCCAGCAGGACCACAAACAAGACCTGTCAAAGGGCGGATGAGCTTCCAGCGAGCCAACTGGCATCCACACATCGTTACAAGTCGCGATCACTGTCGTACATCGCCTAGTAAGGAACGATGATAAAGTACACACGCCAAAACCCTGTACTTCCAGCGGCGGAAGTCCGCAGGAATTGGAGGACAGGGATGAGTGGTGCGTCCGTCACCGTTGCCATTGGAAACCAGCGCCACTGCGTCGCGAATGTTTTCAACAATGGTGAAGTCTCAGGTCTACCGCAGTGCCACTGGGCCACCATCAAAGTTCACACCTCTTTTCTTCTTATCTCAACTATTTGTCCTTTCACCTCCTGCCTTGCCCAAAGCAGCTGCTATTCAAAACCCTCCTTCACCTGTATCCACCTATCACTTAAGATGGACCCAATAATGCTGGAGTAACCCAGCCGGCATCTCCGGAGAAAAGGAATAGGTGACGTTTCGAGTTGCAATCTTCTACAGACTCGGAGTCAAAGGGATGGGGAGGGATCTGGAGAAAGAAAAGGCTCAGAGCAAACCAGACCCAGCACCGATTATATGGATGCAAACAGTGGAACTGGGGTGGGGGGTGGGCAGAGAGAGACTGGATGCAGGGCAAATTCAAAATTAGAGAAAGCAACCTAATTTTCCTTTTCATTTTCTGGGTTGTAAGCTGCACAGGCGCAATATGAGGTGCCGCTTGTCCAATTTGCGTTGGGCCTCACTCTGACAGTGGAGGAGGCCCAGGACAGAAAGGTCAGTGTGGGAATGGGAGGGGGAGTTGAAATGTTTGGCGACCGGGAGTAGTGAGAGAGTGTGTTGCAGAACTTCTGTCAGATGGGAGGAGAAATTGGTCAGAGCAGGCATACCTTGAGGCGTCACTGAAGGTAAGCATGCAGGTGCAGCAGGCAGTGAAGAAAGCAAATGGCATGTTGGCCTTCATAACAAGTGGGAATTAGTAGAGGAGCAAAGTCCTTCTGCAGTTGCCCTAGTGAGACCACGCCTGGAGTATTGTGTGCAGTTTTGGTCTCCAGATTTGAGGAAGGACATTCTTGCTATTGAGGCAGTGGGTTCACAAGGTGAATTCCCGGGATGGCGGGACTGTCATATAGAATGGAGCGGGTGGGCTTGTATACTCTGGAATTTAGAAGGATGAGAGGGATTCTTATTGAAACATATAAGATTGTTAAGGGTTTGGACATGCTAGAGGCTGGAAACATGTTCCCGATGTTGGGGGAATCCAGAACCAGGGGCCACACTTTAAGACATTTAGATTGGAGATGAGGAAAACTTTTTCTCACACATAGTGGTGAGTCTGTGGAATTCTCTGCCTAAGAAGCGGTGGAGGCCGGTTCTCTGGATACTTTCAAGAGGGAGTTAGATAGGGCTCTTAAAGATAGTGGAGTACGGGGATATGGGAGAATACTGATTGGGGATGATCAGCCATGATCACATTGAATGGCGGTGCTGGCTCAAAGGGCCGAATGGCCTACTCCTGCACATATTGTCTATTGTCTATTGAGATTGGTGACCTTTCACTTGCACTTCTTCCAGTTTTGGGCCCGGACACACTAATCAAGAATCTATTCATCCCTGAGAGGAATAGATCAGGTAAATGCACAGAGTAGGGGAATCACGAAGTCCCCCTTGTCCTCACCTTCCACCCCATCAGCTGTTGCATACAGCACGTAATCCTCCGACATTTTCGCCACCTCCAACGGGATCCCACTACGGGCCACATCTTCCCATCTCCACCCCTTTCTGCTTTCCGCAGGGACCGTTCCCTCTGCAACTCCATGGTGAACTGGTCCCTTCCCACCCAAACCACCCCCTCCCCAGGTACTTTCCCCTGCACCCGCAGGAGATGCAACACCTGTCCCTATACCTCCCCCCCCCCCTCAACTCCATCCAAGGACCCCGACAGTCTTTTCAGGTGAGGCAGAGATTCACTTGCACCACCTCCAACCTCATCTACTGTATCCGCTGTTCCAGGTGTCAACTCCTGTATATCGGCGAGTCCAAGCGCAGGCTCGGTGACTGTTTCGCTGAACACCTCCGCTCAGTCCGCCTTAACCTACCTGATCTCCCGGTTGCTCAGCACTTTAACTCCCCTCCCATTCCCAATCAGACCTTTCTGTTCTGGGCCTCCTCCATTGTCAGAGTGAGGCCCAGTGAAAATTGGAGGAACAGCACCTCATATTTTGCTTGGGCAGCTTACACCCCAGCGGTAAGAACATTGACTTCTCTAACTTCACATAGCCCTTGCCTTCCCTCTCTCTCCATCCCCTCCCCCCTCCCAGTTCTCCCATTAGTCTAATTGTCTCCGACTACATTTTATCTCTGTCCCGCCCACTCCCCTGACATCAGTCTGAAGAAGGGTCTCGACCCGAAACGTCACCCGTTCCTTCTCTCCAGTGATGCTGCCTGTCCTGCTGAGCTACCCCAGCATATTTTGTGTCTAGCTTCGATTTAAGCCAGCATCTGCAGTTCTTTCCTACACATTGATAGATTCTTGACTAATAGGGGTGTCAGAGGTTATGGGGAGAAGGCAGGGGAATGGGGTTGAGAGGGAGAGATAGATAAGCCATGGTTATATGGGGCAGTAGATTGGATGGGACGAACGGCCTAATTCTGCACCTGTTCCTTATGAACACTTCTTCCAGTTTGGCGTCCGGTACTCAGTACTTGCGATGTGGTCTCTGCATTCGGGTGAAGCAAACAGCGACTGGGCGATTGTTTCGTGTGACATCTCCAATTCAAGGGTAACGTTTAGCTTCCCCGTAGCCTGTCACGTCAATTTTCCGTCCCCTTTTCATTCTGACTTCCCACTGACCTCTTACACTGTTTCCGTAAAGTTCAATGTGAACTCCTGGAACAACACCTCTGCTTGTGACAAGGCGTGAATCAGCCTGAGGGGACTTACAGCTGAGTTCAATCATTTCAGACAACCCATCCTTTATATCACCAGGTCCCACTGTGCAGAGTTTTTGCTGGAGGTCACTTCATGAACATCATTTGCTTCCCCTCAAAGTTCTTGGAGCAGAATTAGGCCTTTCGGCCCATCGAGTCTGCTCCGCCATTCAATCATGGCTGATCTATCTTTCAACCTCTCAACCCCATTCTTTGCCTTCTCCCCATAACCCCTGACACCTGTACTAGGCAACTAATAACTACCTCCTCCAGCAGCTCGTTGCACACACCCACCACCTTCAGTGTGAAAAGGTTACCGCTCAGGTTCCTAATAATTGGCTTGCGATCCGGCCTCTGCAGCCATTAGTAATTGTAATGCCTCTTCCAAACTGACCTTTGTCAGTCTCTTTCACCCAGCACCACTTACAATAGTTTAGTTTAGTTTGGAAATACAGCGTGGAAACAGGCCCCACCGAGTCCGTGCCAACCAATAATAATCTACTCCAGCATCGATGTAAGGCGAACTGGTCTATAATTCCCCGTTTTCTCTCGCCCTCCTTTCTTAAAAAGTGGGGTTACATTGGCTACCCTCCAGTCCACAGGAAATGATCCAGAGTCGAGAGAACATTGGAAAATGATCACCAATGCATCCACGATTTCTAGGAATCGACCTACTTGTGCACTCTGGGATGCAGACCATCAGGCCCCGGGGATTTATCTGCCTTCAGTTCCAAGAGTTTACCTAACACCATTTTCTGACTAATGTGGATTCCCTTCAGTTCCTCCCTCCCACTAGATCCTCCGTCCCCTAGTATTTCTGGGAGATTCTTTGTGTCTTCCTCAGTGAAGCCAGAACCAAAGTACTCATTTAACTGTTCTTCCATTTCCTTGTTTCCCATTATAAATGCACCTGTCACTGATTGTAAGGGACCTACATTCGTCTTCACTAATCTTTTCCTTTTTACATAACTATAGAAACGTTTACAGTCAGTTTTTATATTCCCCGCAAGTTTTCTTTCATACTTTGTCCCCCTCTTAAGTAACCCCTTTGTCCTCATCTGATGAGTTCTAAATCTCTCCCAGTCGTCCGGTTTGCTGCTTCCTCTGGCCAATTTATATGCCTCTTCCTTGGATTTAACACTGTCCTTGATTTCCCTCGTCAGCCACGCTTGACCCGCCTTCCCAGTTTTATGTTTTCGCCAGACAGGGATGAACAATTTTTGGCGTTCATCCGTGCGGTCTTTGAATCTTCGCCGTTACTTCTTCACCGTCAACCCTTTAAGTATGATTTGCCAGTCTATCCTAGCCAATTCCCATCTCACACCTTCAAAGTCTCCTTTATTCATATTCAGGACCCTAGTCTCTGAATTAACCGTGTGATTCTCCATCCTAAAGCAGAATTCCACCATATTGTGGTCACTGTTGGCCAGGGGCCTTGCACAACAAGATCGCTAACTAATCCTTCCTCATTACACAATATCCCAGTCTAGGGTGGCCTGCCCTCTAGTCGGTTCCTCTACATATTGGTTTAAAAACCCATCCCATAAACATTCCAGGAAATCCTCCTCCTCAGCGCTGTTGCCAATTTGGTTGGCCCAATCTATATGTAGATTAAAGTCATATGTAGATTAATGTCATTAAACGTCTATATGTTGATCAACTGCTGTACCTTTGCTACACGCATCCCTAATTTCCTGCTTGATGCTATCCCTAACCTCCCTACTGTTGTTTGGTGGTGTGTATTTAACTCCAACAACTGTTTTCTGCCCTTGGCTATTTCGCAGTTCTACCCAAGCTAATGTCTCTCCTTGCCATTGCATTAATCTCCTCTTTATCCAGCAATGCCACCCCATCTCCTCTTCCTTTTCTGTCTATCCTTCCTGAATATCGAATATCCCTGCATGTTTATCTCCCAGCCTCGGTCGCGCTGGAGCCACGTCTCCGTAATTCCAACTATATCATATTCCTTAACTACTAACTACACATTCAATTCAAAGACATTTCTCTTCATCTCCTTCCCAAAAGAACATGCGCTTGACTTGTCCCTTGCCCTCTGTGGCAATTAATTCCACAGATTCACCACCCGACTCCGAATCTGAGGGGCAACCAATTCACACACAGATGGATGTGTGGAACAAACTGTCAGAGGGGGATTTTGAGGCGGGTGCTATAACAAGGACAAGGACTGGAAACGTTTAGAGAGACATGGGCAGGTGGGACTAGTGCAGATGGGGCACCTTGGTGGGTGTGGGCAAGCCGGGCTGAAGATGTCTATTTCCCTGCTTCATGCTCCATCCAAGACCGCAGGAAATTCTGGTACACGGACGCAGCGCCGACAGACAAGAGGCCAAAGCAAAAAAGTTGAAGCCAAATAACCGAAAGGGCGACAAAACGAAAGAGTAGGAAGGCGAAACGCCTACTAACCGAAAGGATGGGACGCCTAATTGCAAACTAACCGAAAGGGCGGGAACGACTAAAAGTCAACGATCCGAAAAGCTGCGTCACCTAAAAGCAAACTTAACGAATGGCCGCTCTGTCGAAACGCCACCTACCCGAAAGGCGGCGGCGCCTACAGGCCAAAGGACCGACAGCCGCTCAACAGAAAAGTCCAATAACGGACTTGGTGTTGCCGGGGGCAGGACTTGTCAGCGATTGGTCCAGACCCCCGCGTCCATCACATCACTGTGAAGGGATGAACATTGTTCCACACCTCCGCTCCACCCGACCCGCAGCCCGCGGAGGGTGGTCGTGTGAGTGGGGGATGCACACCTTCGGCCGCTTTCAACTTGGTGCTTGGCTTCAGATTGCCCAGTCACCTATGGCTTGTGTCGGAAAAGGACCCCCATGCTCCCGTCTCCCCCTTTTCTCTCCCCTCCTCTCTCTCCCCTCTTCTCTCTCCCCCACTATTTCTCTCCCCCTTCTCTCTCTCCTCCTCTCTCTCCCCTCTTCTCTCTCTCCTCCTCTCTCTCCCCTCTTCTCTCTTCTCCCCCTTCTCTCTCTCCCTTCTCTCTCTCACCCTCTCTCTCTCCCTTATCTCCCTTCTCTCTCTCTCTCCTCTCTCCCCCTTCTCTCTCCCTTCTCTCTCCCTTCTCTCTCCAACCCCTTATCTCTTTCCCCCTTCTCTCTCTCTCCTCCTCTCTCTTCCCCTCCTCTCCCCCCCTCTCTCTCTCTCCCTTCTCTCTCTCCCCTTCTCTCTTTCTCTCCCCATTGTCTCTCTCCTCCTTCTCCACCGGCGGGAGCGTCCCACAGTTACTGACTGCGGACCCCAACCTCCACACCAGGGTGATACCCCCCTCCCCCCCCACTCTCCGACTTCAAACAAGTGCGCGCAAATTGAAATCTCACATCTTTGTGAGGGAGGGATGGAATGGATGGAATTACCGGCTAAAGCAAAGGCCGTTAGGATAGGGAAATAATGCCCCCAGTTAATTAACCAAAAAATGGCAGCCGTCCGTGTGAAAATGAAGGCACTGTGAAACCAGCAGCCGCAAGCCCTTCCCACGGGACAGGGTTTTAACTCAGCATTAAAAATCAAAACAGAGCTACATTAATTTAAAATCAAAAATGTTACGTGTATAAATCATTCTTACATTCGGGAACATGGTTAATTAACTGCCATTATTACCCTATCCTAACGGCCTTTGCTTTAGACGGTGATTACATCGGCCGAGAGAGCCATTTACACGTCACGCTGCATCGCCAAGACCAGCAGATTAATCAAGGACGAATCGTACCGTGGCCACTCCCTCTTCTCCCCCTCTCCCAGCAGGCATGAGGTACAGGTGTGAAAACCCACACCTCCACATTCAGGGACAGTTTCTTCCCAGCTGTTATTAGGCAACTGAATCATCCTACCACAACCAGAGAGCAGTGCTGAACTACTATCTATCTCTTTGGTGACCCTCGGGCTATATTTGATCGGACTTTACCGGCACTAAACGTTATTCCCTTATCATGTATCCAATGACCCAATTGTAATTATGTATTGTCTTTCTGCCGACTGCATAGCACGCAACAGAAAAAGCTTTTCACTGTGCCTCGGTACACGTGACAATGGTAAACTAAACTGAACTGAACTGAATGACTCTATGAGATGCGTCTGGGTGCGGTGTGGGATTAGATACGACAGTGACATTTAAGAGGCACATGGCTATGCAGGGAATGGATGATCGGGATCACGTTGGAGGCGATGGGTTTTGTTTAACTGGGCATCAACCAGCAGATAGACGCAAAATGCCGGAGTAACTTAATGGGGCAGGGAACATCACTGGAGAGAAGGAATGGGTTGAGGTTACGGGTCAAGACCCATCTTCGGGCTTGTTCAGACCTTCTTCAGAACCTTCACCAGGTTCCGTGCTGTACACTGTTGTTACTCTGTGACTTTAGTTCTGATGATGGATTATGAAACTGAAACCTTTTTCTTTCCGCAGATGCTGCCCCACCTGTTGAATGTTTCCACATTTTTCAGTTTGTTCTTATTTGTACTGACTTGTACCAGTTCACTTCTCAATATTTGTCTTTGATGATCGCGCTCTCAAAATTCAGTGAGTTTTTCACGGTAAGATTAGTGTCCTCTAGTCATAGATTCTTACTGCATGGAAACTGGCCCTTTGGCACAACTTCGGTTTCATAGAAACATAGAAAATAGGTGCAGGAGGAGGCCATTCGGCCCTTTGAGCCAGCACCGCCATTCATTGTGATCATGGCTGATCGTCCCAATCAATAACCCGTGCCTGCCTTCTCCCCATATCCCTTGACTCCACTAGCCCCTAGAGCTCTATCTAACTCTCTCTTAAATCCATCCAGTGATTTGGCCTCCACTGCCCTCCATGGCAGGGAATTCCACAAATTCACAACTCTCTGGGTGAAAAGGTTTTTTCTCACCTCAGTCTTAAATGGCCTCCCCTTTATTCTAAGACTGTGGCCCCTGGTTCTGGACTCGCCTAACATTTGGGAACATTTTTCCTGCAACTGGCGTCCAGTCCTTTTATAATTGTATATGTTTCCATAAGATTACCCCTCATCCTTCATTCACTCCAGTGAATACAAGCCTAGTCTTTTCAATCTTTCCTCATATGACAGTCCCGCCATCCCAGGGATCAATCTCGTGAACCTACGGTGCACTGCCTCATCACAAGGATGTCCTTCCTCAAATTAGGAGACCAAAACTGTACACAATACTCCAGAATGTGGTCTCACCAGAGCCCTATACAACTGCAGAAGAACCTCCCTACTCCTATACTGAAATCCTCTTGTTATGAAGGCCAACATTCCATCAGCTTTCTTCTCACATCCCAAAAATGTGTGGGTTTGTAGGTTAATTGGCTGCTGTAAATTGCCTCTAGTGGATGTGAAAATGGTATGTTGGGATGGGTGTGGGCAAGTTGGACCGACCCGAAGAAGGGTCTCGACCCGAAACGTCACCCGATCCTTCTCTCCAAAGATGCTGCTGTCTGTCCCGCTGAGTTGCTCCAGCTTTCTCCGATTTAAAATCTGCAGTTCCATCCTACACAAATCATACAGCAGACTCAATCTAGGCCATACACAAGAGTCGCCAGTTTCAGGCACCGACAATGTTACAAAATGTTAATTGAACATTTTTACCACATGTGGATACAGGCGCTGTACCGCCCCCCCCCCCCCCCCCCCCCCCTTCAGTTTTGGCAGCCCCACACTGCCGGTTCCCCCCCCCACCTTCTTTGATATTGGTGTCCCCCCTCACCCTGCTGGGTTTCTCTCTATGTCTAACATGGTCTGGACCCACACAGTGAATAGCAGGGCTCTGGGGAGTGTTGTGGAGCAGAGGGATCGAGGAGCGTAGTCCATAGTTCCATGAAATGGTGTCACAGGTAGATTGGGTGGTCAAAAGGCTTGCAAAATAATCAAGTTCACATCAGTCGTGATTATGTTGTATGGCAGAGCAGACTTGAGGTTTGTGCAGTCTCTATTCCACTCCCTGTTTCTAATGTCCTGATTAGTTTCCTTTCAAAGTGGGGGCATGGTGGCGCAGCGGTAGAGTTGCTGCCTGACAGCGCCAGAGACCCCGGTGCGGTCCTGACTGCGGGTGCTGACCGTAGGGAGTTTGTACGTTCTCCCCGTGGTCGCTTGGGTTTCCCCGGGATATCCAGTTTCTTCCCACTTCCCGCACGTACAGGTTTGCAGGTTAATTGGCTTGGTAATGGATTACAAATTGTCCCTAGTGTGTGTCGGATGGTGTTAATGCGCGGGGATCGCTGGTCGTCGCGGACTCGTTGGGCCGAAGGGCCTGTTTCCGCGCTGAATCTCTAAACTAAACTGAAGTAAAGTGTATCTCATGGTGCTCCACAGCACAAGGAGTATTTTAAAACCTTAACAAAGGAAGAAACGTGAGCAAATTATGTGCAGCAAATGTGCCACCCAACTTCACCTCGACTGGGTAACATTGTTAGGGCTGAGAACTGAGCAATAAATATTAATGCACACGTCAGTGAGAATTCAGGCTCTCAGCAAGTTGGCATCAAGGAATCATGGAGTCATAGATACAGCGTGGAAACAGGCCCTTCAGCCCAACTCCCCCACACCAGCCAACATGTCCCAGCTACACTAGTCCCACCTGCCTGCGTATTGCCCATATCTCTCCAAACCTGTCCAATCCATGTACCTGTCTAACTGTTTCTTAAACGTTGGGTTAAACGATTGGTTCGATCCTGACCACGGGTGCTGTCTGTACGGAGTTTGTACGTTCTCCCCGTGACCGCGTGGGTTTTCTCCGGGTGCTCCGCTTTCATCCCACACTCCAAAAAAGTACAGGTTTGTCAGTTAATGGAGCCTTGGTAAAAATAGTAAATTGTGTCTAATGTGTAGGATAGGTCTATTGTACGCGGTGATCGTTAGCCGACGCAGACTTGATGGGCCGAAGGGCCTGTTTCCACACTGTGTCTCCGCAGTCCAAAGATTTCAGTTTAGTTTATTGTCACGTGTAGCGAGGTGCAGTGAAAAGCGTCTGTTGCGTGCGTGCTAAACGGTCAGCAGAAAGGCAACACAGGATTACAATCGAGCCATTTACAGCGGATAGACACGTGATAAGGGAATAAAGGTTTGTGCAAAGTAAAGCCAGCAAAGTCCGGTCAAAGGTAGTTCCGAGGGACACCAAAGGGGTAGATAGTGGTGCCAGGCGGAAGAGGGCTCTGCCCGAGCCGGCCTCCTGCCACTTTTCCGAGGATACGTCCGCGCCTGGGTGGTTTTAGGAAGGGACTAGGCCCTGTCCATGGGCGCCCTGGCGGGTATCTGGGACCTGGGGGATGCATCCATGGCAAGAATTGGAATATAGTTGTATAACAGTATATTTAGTTTAAGTATATAAGAACAGCTTATAAGATAATTGGGTGTAGACAAAAGTGCTGGAGAAACTCAGCGGGTGCGGCAGCATCTATGGAGCGAAGGAAATGGGCAACGTTTCGGGCCGAAACCCTTCTTCAGACAAGAGACTGTGCAGCTACCCGATCTATTCCTCTCATGATTGTATACACCTCTATAAGATCTCCCCCATCCTCCTGCACCCAGATTATTGGGTGATTTTGTATTATGGTGATGGGTTTGTTTGACACTGTTTGGCATTGGATACATTATTGCAATAATTGGTTACATTTTTTTTGTTAAAAAAAAAAGTGGCAGCTAGTAGTTCAGCACTGCTCTCTAGTTTGTGGGTAGGATGGTTCAGTTGCCTGATAACAGCTGGGAAGAAACCGTCCCTGAATCTGGGGGTGTGCGTCTTCACACTTCTATACCTTTTGCCCGATGCAGGCTCCGCAGCCCATTGTGTTGGTTTATTTCAGAATATACTTTGCAAATCACTTCCATTCACCAGATGGGCAGAGGATGGCCTTGGTTTGGAGTTTTTGGAAACGAGTTGGTGGCTGACACATAACTGCGCAGCTCTCCCTCGGCTCTGCGCGGGAGACACAGCCTGGATCTCGTATTAAATCTCCACAGTGGGACTTGAACCCAGACTTTAAGTGACGTGTGATTAATGGTTTGTTAATGTTGCTAATGCTACATAATGAAAAATCAATTAAATGAAAATAGATGTAAATAATGTTGAAATGGCAAAATGATTCAATGGAATATATGCGCCGTAATGGAGAGAGTTTAATCTTAGATTAATTAAACCTACAATGGGGGTTTAGACTTCATTTCTCCTAAATCTTCCGAACAGTCAATGCTGCTATAAGCTGTGTACTCATCAAATATTATCTCCAACTGTAGAAGCACCACCCTTGTGCCAAAGCTGGTCAGAGGAGGTTTCTAACTTTCCTCCATGAAGAACCTTATCCCCAACATGAGGCGGCACGGTGGCGCAGCGGTAGAGTTGCTGCCTCACAGCGCCAGAGTCCCAGGTTCGATCCTGACTACGGGTGCTGTCTGCACGGAGTTTGTACGTTCTTCCCGTGACCTGCGTGGGTTTTCTCCGATTTTCCTCCCATCTTCCACAGACGTGCAAGTTTGTAGGTTAATTGGCCTCTGTAAATTGTCCCTTGGGTGTACGAGTGTACGGATATCCACTGGTTGGCATTGACTCGGTGGATCAAGGGGCTATTTCCAAACCACAGGAGACTAAAGTAAAGTAAACTAAACTAATCTAAATCTTAGTCTAGTGTTGGGAACGGACAAGTGACACTTTGAGTCGGGATTCTTCTACCGATTGATTGCAGAAGAAGGGTCGGGAGAGCTGGAAAAGAGAGGTGGGGGAAGGACAAAGACTGGTAGATCGAAACATAGAACATAGGTGCAGGAGTTGGCCATTCAGCCCTTCGAGCCAGCACCGCCATTCAGTATGATCGTGACTGATCATCCCCAATCAGTACCCCGTTCCTGCCTTTTCCCCAAATCCCCCTAAAAATTTAATTTTTAAGAGCCCTATCTAGCTCTCTCTTGAAAGCATACAGAGAACCTGCCTCCTCCGCCCTGAGGCAGAGAATTCCACACTCACAACTCTCTGTGAGAAATATGACAAATCAGTACGCCATTCCTGCTTTTTCCCTATATTCCTTGATCCCTTTAGCCCTAAGAGCTCTATTTAACTCTCTCTTGAAAATATCCAGTGAATTGGCCTCCACTGTCTTCTGTGCTTTCCCCCATATCTCTTGATTCCCTTAGCCCTGAGAGCTAAATCTAACTCTCTCTTGGAAACATCATACAAGTGGAGGGGATGTGGATTAGCAGTTAGGTGGAGTCATGGAGTCATAGAGTGATACAGTGTGGAAACAGGCCCTTCGGCCCAACCTGCCCAACCTGTCCACACTGGCCAACATGTCCCACCTACACTGTTCGCAACTTCCTGCGTTTGGTCAATATCCCTCTAAAGCAGTCTGAAGAAGGGTCTCGACCCGAAACGTCGCCTATCTCCTTCGCTCCTTAGATGCTGCTGCACCCGCTGAGTTTCTCCAGCCTTTTGTGTACCCCCCCATCCCTCTAAACCTGTCCTGTCCATGTACCTGCCTAAATGTTTCTTAAACGTTCCGATAGTATCTGCCTCAATTACCTCCTTGGGCATGTTGTTCCATACACCCACCACCCTTTGCGTGATCCCCACAGGTTCCTACTAAATCTTAAACCTATGTCCTCTGGTCCTCGATTCCCCCTACTCTGGGCAAGAGACTCTGTGCATCTACCCGATCTATTCCTCTCATGATTTTGTACACCTCTATAAGACCACCCCTCATCCTCCTGCGCTCCTTGGAATAGAGTCCCAGCCTGCTCAACCCCTCCCCATAGCTCAGGCCCTCGAGCCCTGGAAACATCCTCGTAAATCTTCTCTGCGCCCTTTCCGAGTGAGTGACGCGGGAGACAAGCGGGTGCCAGAAAAGGAGTGAAATGTAAAGCCACAGGACGCGCTGCTTCCAACGCTGTTTACCAATCCGACAGCCCTGTCTCTCCGAGTACGACATCTTAATCAAGTGCAAAATCACAAAGGCCATGAATGGATTCCATGGAATGAAGCTGTCCACATAGGCAGAAACTGTAGGGGGCAGAATGAAGGTGAAATATCCAGAGGAAAGCGAGCAGTGAATAGTCGGGGATATGTTGCACCAGAGAAAACGGCGGAGCATCCAATAGTTGGTGCTGCTAATTCAATTGTAGAATTCAAAAGAGAGCCTGTTAAGTTTGCCACAGGAAAGTGTTTGCAGAGCATTGCATTTAAAGGTGGCATGGAGGCGCAGCGGTAGAGTTGCTGCCTCACTGCGCCGGAGACCCGGCTTCCATCCTGACCACGGGCGCTGTCCGTACGGAGTTTGTACGTTCTCCCCATGACCTACGTGGGTTTTCTCCAGTGGCTCCGGTTTTCCTCCCACATTCCAAAGACGTGCAGGTTTGTAGGTTAATGGGCTTCTGTAAATTGTCCATAATATGTCCTAGTGTACGTGTGAACACTTGTTGGCATGGACGCGGTGGACTAAGGTACTATTTCCACGCTCTTAAATCTAAACTAAACTGAACGAAACTAAACTAAAATTAAGTCTTGTGGTGGGAATGGACGTGATCTTTTAGGTTTTCTCCGGGAGCACCGGTTTTCTCCGGGAGCACCGGTTTTCTCCGGGAGCACCGGTTTCCTCCCACATTCCAAAGACGCACAGGTTTGTAGGTAGCTTCTGTAAATTGTCCCTGGTGTGTGCAGGACAGAACTAGTGCACAGGGCGATCGCTGGTCAGCATGGCCTCGGTGGGCCGAAGGGCCTGTTTCCGCTCCGTATCTCCAAATTCAACTAAAGACGGAGAGGCGCTGTCGGGTACAGGCGGGTGCTGTCTGTATGGAGTTTGTACGTTCCCTCCCCGTGGCCGAGTGGGTTTTCCTCTGGGTGCTCTGTGTTCCTTCCACATTCCAAAGAGGCACCAGTTTGTAGGTTAATTGGTTTCTGTAAATTGTAAATTGTCCCTAGAGTGTAGGTCAGTGCTAGTGTACGGGGTGATGGCTGGTCGGCTGGGACTCAGTGGGCCTGTTTGCGCGCTGTGTCTCCAAACTAAAGTAGAGCAGTGGGGCAGAGGGTATGGGAGGCGGTTAGGAATTAGGATAGATTCCAGGGACTTGGTAAAAGCGGCCTGGCTATAGAAAGGAAGTCATTAAGTTGGAACGGGTGCAGAAAGGTGCAAAACGGTGTACACTGCAAGGGCCAGGAAATGAGCGGGTAAGATCCTCTCTGTCCCCTCTCACCCTGGCCACAAACTATTTGAATCACTTCCCTCTGGAAGGCGACTCCGGACTGTCAAAGACATAAAAACAGCTTTTTTTCCCCACAAGTAGTAGCTCTACTCAATAACCAAAAATCTGTGGCCTCCTTTTGCTCTGGTGTTTGATTTAATTCACATGTTTAATCGATAATGTTTTACTATTAATGTTTAATGTTTTATGTGTCATTCTTAACTATCACGGTATGTCATGTTGTCACTTGCGGGCGGAGCACCAAGGCAAATTCAATGTATGTGAATATACTTGGCAAATGAACTTATTCATTCATTCAAGAGAATGACTAGAATGTCGTCTGGGCTTGAGTTATATAGAGATATTGGATAGGCTGGGACTGTTTTCTCTGAGTGTTGGATTCTGGGGGGTGACCTTATTGGGGTGCACGGGATCATGGGTAAAATGAACATTCACACTCATTTCCCTCCAGGGTAGAGCAAAGATCCTACAGCGAGCAAGATAGATCACTCGATGAAAAAGGCGTAGTACGGTCATGGGCAGATTCATGGGTAATTTTCTGCCCCATTTCCGTAACCGGCTTCCGTCTCCCCACCAAAGATCCCAATAGCGGAGCAAAGATAACTAGTGCGGAGACGGAAGCCGGTTACGGAAACATCCTCATAAAAATAAAAGTTCTTTAGTAAAAATCTTCTCCTCATTTTCAGGATTATAATTTATTAACACAAACTGTTCCCCTGCAACGCTGATTACACTGCGAGTCGGGTCGGGTCGGGTCGGGTTGAATTACTGAAATGGATGAAAAAAAGGCCCACGTTCCGCTCCGTTGCGTACCATTGCATTTAGCAGGAGTGGTCTATCCATTGACGTCAGCCCATTGCATTTAGCAGGAGTGGTCTATCTTGCTCCGCTAAAACTAGAGGGCATCAGCTTGAGGTGAGAGGGGAGAGATTTAACGAAGATCTCAGCAGTAACTTTGTCACTGAGTACCTGGAATGAGCTGCCTGGGGAAGCTATACAAGTGGATACAATTATGATTGTTAAAAGCCATTTGGACAGATATATGGAGGCATTGTAGCTCCATACAATCTCTGTGCGATCGGTACACAATGAAGGACAGCTCTTTGAAAACTGACAAAGGGGCATAAATGGGGCCAAGTGTGGCTTGATTCATAGTTTGTTAATGGGGCTTCATGCCACTTCACCAAAGATCAATGGCGTCCAAAGATGTACACAGTGTCACTATGAACAATGTACCCATGATAGAAGAGCACACTTTTAGATGAATTAATTTTACCAACCGATGATCTAGGTTTAGAATTCATTTCTCCTAAATCTTCTGGACAATTAGTGTTAGTTCGATCCCAACGCCTGACATAGATATTTGGCATTTGGTTACACACGCAGGATGCAGGCCTTGTCGAATTAAAGACACAAAGTTTAGTTTAGTTTAGTTTAGTTTAGTGATACCGAGCGGAAACAGGCCATTCGGCCCACCGGGTCCGCGCTGACCAGTAATCTCTGCATATTAACACTATCCCACACCCACATGGGACAATTTCTTTTACATTTGCCAAGCCAATCGACCTACATACCTGTACGCCTTTGGAGTGTGGGAGGAAACCGATGATCTCGGAGAAAACCCACGCAGGTCACGGGGAGAACGTGCAAACTCCGTACAGACATATGGGTTGGCTGTAATGCCCCTGTCCCACTTAGGAAACCTGAACGGAAACCTCTGGAGACTTTGCGCCCCACCCAAGGTTTCCGTGCGGATCCCGGAGGTTTTTGTCAGTCTCCCTAATGGTCGAAAGTGGTTTCCGTTTTAAAAATCGGTGATTTTTTTAATCGAAGCCGGTTGCGGTGCTAGTTGAAGGTGGTTGCCGGAGGACAAAAACCTTCGGGAACCGCACGGAAACCTTGTGTGGGGCGCAAAGTCTGCAGAGGTTTCCGTTCAGGTTTCCTAAGTGGGACAGGGGCATAAGGCAGCAACTCTCTACTGCTGCGCCACCGTGCAGTTTAACTCAGCAGGTCAGGCAGCACTTCTGGAGAACATGGATAGGCGATGTTTCAGGTCGAGAGCCATCTGCAGGTCTTGAACCTAGTTTCATCTAGTTTAGTTTAGTTTTGTTTAGTTTAGATATACAGCACAGAAAAAGGCCCTTGAGCCCACAGAGTCCGCGCACACTAACTCTATCCGACACACACTAGGCACAATTTACAATCATACCAAGCCAGTTAACCTGGAAAGCTGTACATAGAAACATAGAAACATAGAAATTAGGTGCAGGAGCAGGCCATTCGGCCCTTCGAGCCTGCACCGCCATTCAATATGATCATGACTGATCATCCAACTCAGTATCCTGTACCCGCCTTCTCTCCATACCCCCTGATCCCTTCAGCCACAAGGGCCACATCTAACTCCCTCTTAAATATGGCCAACGAACTGGCCTCAACTACCTTCTGTGGCAGAGAATTCCACAGATTCACCACTCTCTGTGTGAAAAACGATTTTCTCATCTCGGTCCTAAAAGACTTCTCCCTTATCCTTAAACTGTGACCCCTTGTCCTGGACTTCCCCAACATCGGGAACAATCTTCCTGCAACGTCTTGAAAGTCTGGGGGGAAACTGGAGCAACCCCGGAGAAAACCTACACGGTCACGACACTCTAAACGCGGGCCTCACCACCATCTTATACAACTGCAACATGACCTCCCAACTCCGATAGTTAAAGCTCTTACTGATGTCAGGACGGTGTGGACTTGGTTCCGTGCTGTATCTCTCAACTAAACTCGCAGGTCTCACTAAACGGTCTATATCTCAGCCTACAACAACATTGCCATGGTGGCACGGTGGCGCAGCGGTAGAGTTGCTTCCTCACAGCGCTCGCAGCTCAGGAGACCCGGGTTCGATCCCGACTACGGGCGCTGTCTGTGCGGATTTTGTACGTTGTCCCCGTGACGTGCGTGGGTTTTCTCCGGGATCTTCAGTTTCCTCCCACACTCCAAAGACGTACAGGATTGTAGATTAATTGGCTTGGTATAAAATGTAAATTGTCCCGACAGGGTGTAGGATTGTGTTAGAGTGCGGGGATCGTTAGTCGGTGCGGACTCGGTGGGCCGAAGGGCCTGTTTCCATGCTGTATCTCTAAACTAAACTGCTGTACAAAGATTTACAAGGATGTTGCCAGGACTAGAGGGTCTGAGCTATGGGGAGGTTGAGTAGGCTGGGACTCTTTTCCTTGTAGTGCACTAGGATGAGGGATGACCTTATAGAGGTGTCTAAGATCATGAGGAATAGATAGGGTAGATGCCCAAAGTAGGGGAATCGAGTAAGGTTTAAGGTGAAGGGGAAATAGGAATCAGTGGGGTAACTTTATCACACAGAGGGTGGTGGGTGCATGGAACGAGTTGCCAGAGGAGGTAGTTGAGGCGGGACTATCCCAACGTGTAAGAAACAGTCAGAGAGGTACGTGGTTTGGAGGGATATGGACCAGAGCCCTCTTACGCCTGGCGCCATGACTCGTGGATGGCCAGGCCGAAAAAAAAAGAAAACATGGAGAGATTAGTGTGAACTAATGACTAATGAACTTTGAACTTGATGTTCAAATGGACTCAGTGGGCCTGTTTCCTTGCTATGACTCTATGAAGGGGCAAGGTTTTGTGGCCGATTAATCTGCCAGCCCGACTTTAGGATGTGTCATGAAAGCAGAGCACGTGGAGGAAACCGGAAACCCATGCAGTCATTGACTGAAGAATGTTTGGATTTGTACCACAGCAGCACTACCCGCTGCTCGGTGCTGTCTCTGGCAAACGTATACAGTGGGCGGCAGAGTGATGGGCTGCTGCCTCAGAGGGCCAGAGCCCCGGGTTTGATCCTGGCCTCGCGATCTGACTGTGTGGAGTTTGCACGTTCCCCCTGTGACCGGGTGGGTTCCCTCCGAGTGTTTCCTCCCACGTCCCAAAGGTGAGACAGTCTTAAAAAACATAGAAACATAGAAAATAGAGGCAGGAGGAGGCCATTCAGCCCTTACGAGCCAGCACCGCCACTCATTGTGATGATGGCTGATCGTCCCCTACCAGTAACCCGTGCCTGCCTTCTCCCCGTATCCCATGAGTCCACTAGCCCCTAGAGCTCTATCTAACTCTCTCTTAAATCCACCCAGTGACTTGGCCTCCACTGCCCTCTGTGGCAGGGAATTCCACAAATTCACAACTCTCTGGGTGAGTCTGCAGGTTAATGGGCCTCAGTAATCTCCCTAGAGTGTAGTGATTGGACGGGAAAGTGAGCTAACATAACTAAGTTGCTTAGTTTAGTTCAGCACAGAACCGGCCACCTGGCCCATGGTGTCTGCGACGACCAGCGATCCCCATGCACTAGCACTATCCTACACACTAGGGACAATTTACAGAGGCCAATTAACCTACAAACCTGGACATCTTTAGAATGCGGGAGGAAACCCGGAGCACCTGAAGAAAACCCGGGCGGTCATTGGGAGAACATACAATCTTTTTACAGACAGCATCCGTAGTAAGGACTGAACCCAGGTTTCGGGCGCTGTGAGGGAACAGCTCTACCGCTGCGACACTGTGACACCCCTGTGCCAAATATAATTCTCAGCATTGTAGCGGCATCAGTACCACAGACAGACTCCAATGTCCGCAATGGGGTAGAAGTGAATCGCACCATGTTAGAGTTGCGTCAAGTGCAGGAGCAGCAACACCTGACCCTATACCTCCTCCCTCGACACTGCCCAGGGAGTTAGGCAACGGTTCACTTGCACCTCCTCCGACCTCATCTACTGGATCCGTTGTTCCAGATGTGGACTTTTATACACTAGCGAGACCAAACGCAGACTGGGCGATCGTTTCGCGAAACACCTTCGCTCAGTCCGCCTGGACCAACCTGATCTCCCGGTTGCTAAACACTTTAATTCTCCTTCCCATTCCCACACTGACCATTCTGTCCTAGGCCTCCTCCATTGTCAGAGTGAGGCTAATCGCAAATTGGAGGAACAGCATCTCATATTTCGCTTGGGCAACTTTTAGCCCGGTGGTGTGACTCTTGATTTCTCAAACTTCAAGTAACTCCAGCATTCCTTCTCTCTCCATTCCTCCCCCACCCAAGTCGCACCAGGATCCCGTTCTCACCTAGCAAGCAGTTGACAATGGCTGTCTCCTTTATCATTGTTAGTTTCTTTGTAAATCTTTCATTCATTTGTTCTACGTGAGGAAAAACTTTTTCACCCAGAGAAAATCACCCAGTGAATCTGTGGAATTCTCTGCCACAGAAGGCAGTGGAGGCCAATTCACTGGATGTATTCAAGAGAGAGTTTGATAGAGATATTAAGGCTAACACAATCAAGGGATATGGGGAGAAAGCAGGAGCAGGATACTGATTTTGGATGATCAGCCATGATCATATTGAATGGCGGTGCTGGCTCAAAGTCAACTTCAAAAGAGTTTATTGTCATGGGCTCGAAGGGCCGAATGGCCTACTCCTGCACCTATTTTCCATGTTTCTATGTTTCTACCTTTGGTTTAAACCAGCAGCTGCAGTTCCTTCCTACACATTTGAACTGAACTGGTGCTCCCTTTCTGGTATCACTTGGATAGAATGGGAGGCAAGAGCAGGCAACACAACAGATCCAATTTTTATTTAAAATAGCACAGCGCAGGTGGTGATCTGAATCTATTGCACTTGACATTTTCTCTATGATTCTCAAGTGGCTGTAATTTACCATGCCTTGTTAAACGATACAGAAACCCCATTAAACTGTCTTTGCAGATACTTCTGATTATAGTGCATAAGATAGTTTATGAGGGGAGAAGGCTGCAGCCATCTGTTACCATGGCGATGCAATAAAATTGGCAGAGACAGGAACAACATATTTAGTGCAAGATAAACACAATCGCTGCCGTACGAGTTTGTCAGGATGGGAGATCTTGTTCAGATACATAGACAACAGGTGCAGGACAAGGCCATTCGGCCCTTCGAGCCAGAACCGCCATTTCCGGCTTGTACTCGCTGGAATTTAGAAGATTGAGGGGGGATCTCATAGAGACTTACAAAATTCTTAAGGGGCTGGACAGGCTAGATGCAGGAAGATTGTTCCCGATGTTGGGGAAGTCCAGGACAAGGGTCACAGTTTAAGGATAAGGGGGAAGTCTTTTAGGACCGAGATGAGAAAATCGTTTTTCACACAGAGAGTGGTGAATCTGTGGAATTCTCTGCCACAGAAGGTAGTTGAGGCCAGTTCGTTGGCCATATTTAAGAGGGAGTTGGATGTGGCCCTTGTGGCTGAAGGGATCAGGGGGTATGGAGAGAAGGCAGGTACAGGATACTGAGTTGGATGATCAGCCATGATCATATTGAATGGCGGTGCAGGCTCGAAGGGCCGAATGGCCTACTCCTGCACCTATTTTCTATGTTTCTATGTTTCTATGATGTGATCATGGCTGATCATGGGGTGGGAGATTGCAACCTTCACCTGGTCCGCCCTGTTTCGACTAATGCAATCAACTCGACGTGCACAAACGGAAGATCAAATAGAATAAGTTGTCCGACAACTTTAGGCTGTTCACGCCACACGAAAGAAGAAGATGGCTGATCATCCACAATCGGTAACCTTTCCCTGCCTTTTTCCCCCATATCCCTTGATTCTGCTAAGAGCTCTAAATAACCCTCTTTTGAATGCACCCAGTGAATTGGCCTCCACTGCCTTCTGGCAGAGAATTCCACAAATTCACAACTCTCTGGGGGGTGAAAAAGCATTTCCTCACATAGAACAAATGAATGAAAGATATACAAAAAACTAACAATGATAAAGGAGACAGCCATAAGTGGATAGGTATATGGACGTGAAGGGAATGGAGGGGTATGGTCTGAGTGCAGGTAGATGGGACTAGGGGAAAACAAATGGTCGGCACGGACTGGAAGGGCCGAGAGGGCCTGTTTCCGTGCTGTAATTGTTATATGGTTATATGGTTATATGGTTATAACTGGCTGCTAGGTGAGAACATCTTTCCTCATCCCAGTTCTAAATGGCCTACCCGTTATTCTTAAACTGTGGTCCCTGGTTCTGGACTCCCCCAACATCGGGAACATGTTTCCTGCATCGAGCGTGTCTAATCCCTTAATAATTGTATATGTTTCTATAAGATCCCCTCCCATCTAAATTCCAGTGAATACAAGCCCAGTCGCCCAATTCTTTCATCATATAACAGTCCCGCCATCCCGGGAATTAACCTCGTGAACCTACGCTGCACTCCCTCAATAGCAAGAATTTTTAAAAAAATTAGGCAGCTACCTCCATGACCTCTGGTTTCTCTTTGGAAAATCTCCAGCTTGGGAACTCGATCATTGTCATTCCACAACAGGGAAGGTGACAGCCAATTTGGAATCTGTTTCTCTTGGTCATTCAGTTGCCTCGGAGTTTAATTAGCACTTAAGGGTGCTGAAAGATAATTGGTATCATTGAGAAAATAGAGCACGTCTCATTCAGCCTTAAGTACCATCAACAAGATTCTGTCACTTGAAAAAAAAAGGGAGAATCTCTTTCAAAAGTTATTTTGCAGGCAATCAGCGTTCCTTCTTGGAAACGCTCTTGAAAAGGATAAAAAAACGATTAGGTTTTTTCCACTGACTTTCCCAAATGAAGGTTGTCCTAAAGGGCCTGTCCCACCTGGCGATTTTTTTCGGCGACTCAGGTTCACCAAAAGATTTTGAACATTTCAAAATCCAGCGGCGACAAAAAAAATGTTGCGACATTAGAAAAAAAACGCCGCGCGTAAATACGTCATCACGCCGCGTCACGGCCGCTTCATACGTCATCACGCCACGTTACCGCCGTGTCACGCCGCAAATTTTTCGGTGAGTGATGCCAGCAGCGGCTGAAAAGATCGCCAAGTGGGACAGGCACTTTAGACCCATATCAAGTGACAAAGAATGCATTTTAGGTGGCATGGTCTTTGTCAATAGGATATTGCCCACTTATAACCTCAAATAAGCTCTGAACTACAATATCTGTTATTGTTATTATTGCACTATTGTTTGTTTTTTGTGCGTACGTATGTGTGTGTGTATGTCTATATACATGTGTGCGTACTTGTGAGTACGTGTATATACACACACACTGATTTTCCTTTCTCTCTCTCGTTTATTATATTGCTAACAGTGTACTATGTTTACATATTCTGTCGAGCTGCTGCAAGTAAAGAGGCTGTCCCACTTGGGCGACCTAGTTGGCGAGTTTAGAACAGTTTAGCAGAGTTTGAAAAAATGTCATGTTGAAGACCTCCTTTGACTATGAAGAAGACCTCCTTCGATCTCCTTCGATGAAGACTAGCTTCGACTAGCTACGAGTAACTTTGGGAAAATTGGACCCAAATAGTGGAGAGTGAAGATGACCTCCTTCAATCTCCTTCGACCTCCCTTCGACCTCCATTCAACTATGATGAAGACTATCTTCGACTACCTTTGACTGCCCTCGATTACCTACGACTAACCTGCCGACCTACTACGACTAAACCTACGAGTAAAAAATGGATCGATTTTTTCCATGGCGACCTTTTTTTAATCGCAGGCATTTTTTAACACATTGAAAAAAACTCCGCAAGCTAGCTGAGGCCTCGAGTATGCGGAGACCACTTTTGAGCATGAAGGAGAGTTACGAAGACCTCCTACGACTTTGTGTCGACCATGCTGCGAGTATGAGTCGAGGTCAAACTCGCCAGAACTCGCGGATTAGGTAGCCCAAGTGGGACAGCCCCTTAGGAATTTCATTGTTCTATCTGGGACATCTGACAATAAAACACTCTTGACTTTTGACTTGAGTTGGGATGTCATGTTAGATGTGGAGGAAGGGACTGCAGATGCTGGTTTACACCGAGGACAGACACATTCCCGGGATGGCACGACTGACATATGATGAAAGAATGGATTGACTGGACTTATATTCATTTGGAATTTTAGAAGGATGAGAGATGATCTAAAAGAAACATATAAAATGCTTTAAGGGATTGGACAGACTAGATACAGGAAAAATGTTCCCCATGTTGGGGGAGTCCAGAACCAGGAGTCACAGTTTAAGAATAAGGGGTAGGCCATTTAGGTCTGAGAAGAGGAAAACATTTTTCACCCAGAATGTTGTGAATTTGTGGAATTCTCTGCCACAGAATGCAGTGGACGCCAATTCATTGGATGTATTGAAGAGAGAGTTAGATATAGCTCTTTGGGCTAACGGAATCAAGGGATATGTGGAGAAAGCAGGAACGGGGTACTGATTTTGGATGATCAGCCATGATCATATTGAGTGGTGGTGCTGGCTGGAAGGGCCCAATGGCCTATTCCCTATGTTTCTATGTTTCTAAAATGCTGGAGTAACTCAGCGTGTCAAGAAGCATCTCGGGGAAAAAAGGAATAGGGTGACGTTTTGGGTCATCTTCAGATTGAGACTCATAGGAGAGGGAAATGAAAGATATAGAAACATTGAAACATAGAAAATAGGTGCATGAGGCCATTCGGCCCTTCGAGCCAGCACCACCATTCATTGTGATCATGGCTGATCGTCCGCTATCAATAACCCGTGCCTGCCTTCTCCCCATATCCCTTGACTCCACCAGCCCCTAGAGCTCAATCTAACTCTCTCTTAAATCCATCCAGTGACTTGGCCTCCACTGCCCTCTGTGGCAGAGAATTCCACAAATTCACAACTCTCTGGGTGAAAAAGTTTTTCCTCTTCTCAGACCTAAATGACCTACCCCTTATTCTTAAACTGTGACTCCTGGTTCTGGACTCCCCCAACATGGGGAACATTTTTCCTGTATCTAGTCTGTCCAATCCCTTAAAGAATTTGATATGTTTCTTTTAGATCATCTCTCATCCTTCTAAAATTCCAAATTAATATAAGCCCAGTCGATCCATTCTTTCATCATATGTCTGTGGCAGGGAATTCCATAATTTCACAACTCTCTGGGTAAAAAGGTTTTTCCTCACCTCAGTCTTAAATGACCTCCCCCTTATCCCCGATATGAAAAGGTAGGCAGCAAATGCGAGTGAACGGTATGCAAAAGGACCAATCAAAGCCAGCAGCGATGATCAAGGAAAGGTGGAGCCCACAATGGTCCATTGCTTGCTGTGGAGAAGGTGACAGCGAGCGAATATAAACACGGAAACTCAGCAGGACGGCAGTGAAATGAGTTAGACGATTATCCGCATACACTGTGGACGGGTTTTATTGTAATCTTGTAGAGTCTTTCCTTGGACTGGATATCGTGCAACAAAAAGCTTTACGCTGTACCTCGGCACGTGACAATAATAAACTAAACTCAACGAAAAACTTTCACCAGGATGTCATCAGGACTGGTAAGAATGTGCCGGCTCTGGAGGGGGTCCAGAGGACGTTTACAAGAATGATTCCAGGAGTGAGTGGGTTATCGTTTGACTGCACCGGGCCTGTACTCGCTGGAGTTTAGAAGGTTGAGGGGGGAGCCGCATTGAAAATTACAGAATAATGAAAGGCACAGATAGAGTGGTTGTGGAACGGTCGTAGTCTCAGAATTAAAGGCTGCCCTTTTAGAAAGGAGGTGAGGAGGAGTTTCTTTAGTCAGACGGTAGTTAATCTGTGGGAACTCATTGCCACAGAGGGCTGTGGACGGCAAGCGAGTGGATATTATTAAGGCAAAGATAGACAAATTCTTGTTTAGAACGTGCTGTCAAGGGTTATGGGGAGAAGGCAGGAAAATGGGATTAGGAGGCAGAGATCTGCCATGATTGAATAGCTGAGTAGACTCGATGGGCCGAATGGCCTAATTCTCCTCCTATAACTTGCAAACGTGAACTTGTGACTCAAGTGCTTGGATTTTAAGGAAAGATTGAATAGGTTTGGACTTCCTTCTCTAGAGCGTAGTTTGACTGGTGACCCTTACAGAGGTCTATTAAATCATCAACTTTGTAGGTGAGGTTTAGGTTTAGGTTCATTATTGTCATATACTGCAGACATTAGTGCAAGATAAAGTCCAGTAAAGTCCGATCAAAGATAGTCCGAGGGGCTCCAATGAAGTAGATGATAGTTCAGGACTGCTCTCTAGTTGTGGGTAGGATGGTTCAGTTGCCTGATAACAGCTGAGCTCACTGCATGGCAACGAGTGTCGATGTCGGAAATAATATCAAAATATATTCACTAAAATCACATTGCCTCCAGACGCCTTCAGTTTAGCAGAGGCTCCAGTCAGTTTCGCGGCCAGATATCGCATAGAGGCAGCGGCGACTCTAGTTCTACTGATAGAGAGACAAGTGCACAAACCATGTTGATCAATAAGGACCTGTATGGAAGTCCCAAAACCATCCAAAAAGACATTTGGAGAGATACAAAAAACTGGAGTAACTCTGTAACTTTTTTTACAGAAGGCTGTGGAGGCCGTCAGTGGATATTTTTGAGGAAGAAATTGATAGATTCTTGATTAATACGGGTAACAGAGGTTATGGGGAGAAGGCAGGTGAATGGGGTTAGGCAGGAGAGATAGGTCAGCCATGATTGAATGGTGGAGTAGACTTGATGGGCTGAATGGCCTAATTCTACTCCTATCACTTGTGACCTTATGACCATACAAAATCATATTACAATTGCTCCACACTCTTAAACCTGTATTTCTACAGTAACATTTCTTACTTTAAATATGATCTTCGTAAATCCCTGTTCCGGCCTTTGCTGGCCTGACCTTGCACTAAAGGTTATCCCTTTATCATGATCATATTTAATGGCGGTGCTGGCCCGAAGGGCCGAATGGCCTACTCCTGCACCTATTGTCAATTGTCTATTGAGTAAATGTAAAAATTGTCCCTAGTGTTTGTGGGGTAATGTTAATGCGTGGGGACCGCAGTTCGGCGCGATCTCGGGGGGCCGAGGGAACATGTTTCCGCGCAGTATCTCTAAACTAAACCAATCTAAAAACGCAAAAGGTCTGAGGACCATTGCTTATAAAAAGTACAAAATGCATTCTTCCTGCGACTAAATGGAATAAAATTATTTTTACTATTCCCACACAAAACTAATGAAAGCAATGAACGGCAAGTGCAAGGAATGCGTCCTGTTTTTGAGCTCTCAGCCTTATGTGATTTTTATTTTAGCGTTTGTATTTAATGAGTGACTGGGTACAATATTGCAGCAACACCATCGTGTTAAGTGCGGACCCATAGGACCTTCTAATCTATAACCGAGTGTGTAATCTTGCTTCTCTATTGAGGGCTGTTAAGAGGTCCATTAGTCTGTGGTTTTAGTGAGATTCATTTACTGGGTGTTCTGTGATAGGCATATCAATCCTATTAGTTTTGGTGTCTGCATTCGAAGCTGGCTGGAAAATGCAATCAGTGCTGAGACTGAGACCTGTGGAGCTTGGAGAATGCGAGGGCTAAGGGCACATTGCTGGAGGAGATGGCGCGTTGAACGGCATCCCGAATAACGTTTGTATTGAGCTTTGCAATCGTGCTAAGAGACCTCCGCAAATTCCAGCGCCCGCTTGGTTCTTTGGCAGCACTGGTGGGTGTGTCTCAGAGCCTTGTGAATTGCACAACCTGATGAAGTGGGTGAGGCCAGAACTGAATAAAATATGACTGAATATGGGCGCAGTGGTAGAGCTGCTGCCTTATAGCGCCAGAGACCCAGGTTCGATCCTGACCATGTACCGAGTTTGTACGTTCTCCCCGTGACCTGCGTGGGTTTTCTCCGGGATCTCCGGTTTCCTCCCACACTCCAAAGACGTACAGGTATGTAGGCTAATTGGCTTCAGTAACACATTGTAAATAGTTCCTCGTGTGTAAAATGGTGTTGGCGTACGGGGTGATCACTGGTCGGAGCAAAGTCTCGAAAGTAAAAAAATGTTATGCGAACACTAACCGCAGCAACTGTGATCTTCCGCGGACTCTTAAAGCTTTTCACTGTATCTCGGTACACGTGACAATAAACTAAACCGAACTGAAACTAGACTGAAAAATCACCGCTGGTGACTGCAGAGCAGGTTTAACTGGGACAACAGGATAATTCCCGGGATGGCGGGATTGACATACGATGAAGGAATGGATCGACTGGGCTGGTATTCGCTGGAATTTAGAAGGATAGAGGGGATCTTGTAGAAACATATAAAATTCTTCAGGGATTGGACAGGCTAGATGCAGGAAAAATGTTCCCGAGGTTGGGAGAGTCCAGAACCAGGGGTCCCAGTTTAAGAATAAGGGATAGGCCATTTAGGACCAAGATGAAGAATAACTTTTTCACGCAGAGAGTTGTAAATCTGTTGAATTCTCGGCCACAGAAGGCAGTGGAGGCCAAATCACTGGAAGCTTTCAAGAGAGAGTTATATCGAGCTCTTCGAGCTAATGGAATCAAGGGATATGGGGAGAAAGCAGGAACGGGGTACTGATTTTGGATGATCAGACAGGATCATATTGCATGACGGTGCTGGATCGAAGGGCTGAATGACCTACTCCTGCACCCATTTCCTATGATTCTATGTTCCTATGTAACACTTAAGGGGCTGTCCTAATGCGGCGACCTAATCCACATGTGTCGACTATGCTACGAGTTTGAGTCGAGGGCAAACTCTTCTAAACTCGCAGATTAGGTCACCGCAGTGGGACAGCCCCTTTAGAGTTATTATTTTTGTTTCATTCATGGGTAATTTATGTTTTGTTTAGAGATACACCATGGAAAACGTACCTTCGGCCTACAAGATCCATGCCAATGTTTCGCTTGGCCAGCTTACAACCCAGCGGTATGAGTTTGATTTCTCTAACTTCACGTAACCCTTACATCCACAATATCTCTGTCCCTCCCCCACCCTAATCGTCGTACTAGTTTCACTGTCGTCCTGTTGAGTTTCACTGCCTATATAACTCGTTATCACCTAACCCATGGCCAACAATGGACCATTGTGGGCTCCACATTTCCTTGATTATAATTGCTTTCTGCCTATCTTTCAGTCTTTTGTTCCTTATCACCCTAAATCGCTGTCTATATCTCTTGGTTCCCTTTGCCCTGAAGCTCAGTCTGAAGAAGGATCTCAACTCGAATTGTCATCTATTCCTTTTCTCCAGAGATGCTGCCTGACCCGCTGAGTTACTTCAACTTATTGTATCTATTTGTGGTTTAAACCAGCATTTGCAGTTCCTTCCTACACATAAAATCACAGCTGGTGTGATCTTGGTCTTAATTATGCCTTTGTGGGGCAGGTTTTTTACATAGTGAGTGCTGGGCGCCTGGAATGCACTGCCACGTGTAATCGGCGGTAGACAACAAATGTTAGTTAGTTAGTTGGTCTTGTTTGCTATCGCATGTCCCGAGGAACAGTGAAAAACTCGCCCACACCGGCCAACATAGAAATAGAGACAATAGGCGCAGGAATAGGCTCTTCGGCCCTTCGAGCTAGCACCGTCATTCAATATGATCATGGCTGGTCATCCAAAATCAGTACCCTGTTCCTGCTTTCTCCCCATATCCCTTGATTCTGCATGTTCTATCGACACTAGTCCCATCTGCCTGTGTTTGCCCCATATCCCTTTAAACCTGTCCTATCCATGTACCTGTCCAAACATTTCTTAAACATTGCAATAGTATCTGCCTCAACTACCACCTCCGGCGGCTTGTTCCATACACCTACTACCCTGTGTGTGAAAACGCTATGCCTCAGGTTCCTATTAATCTTTCCCCCGACACCTTAAAACTAAGTCCTCTGGTTCTTGATTCCCCTACCTTGGGCAAGAGACTCTGTGCATCTACCTGATCTATTCCTCCCATGATTTTATACCGCTCTCTAAGATCACTCCTCATCCTCCTGCGCTCCATGGAATAGAGACCCAGCCTGCTCAACCTCTCCCTACAGCTCAGACCCTGGCAACATCCTCGTACATCAGTCTGAAGAAGGGCTTCGGCCTGAAACGTTGCCCATTTCCTTCGCTCCATAGATGCTGCTGCACCCGCTGAGTTTCTCCAGCACTTTTGTCTACCTTCGATTTTCCAGCATTTGTAGTTCCTTCTTAAATCCTCGTAAATTTTCACTTTCCAGCTGGGCAACATCTTTCCTTTAACATGGTGCCCAGAACTGGACACAATACTCTAAATTCTACCTCACTAGCTTCTTATACAACTGCAACATGACCTCTCAATTCCTATGTTTATTCCCCGTTCATATCTACTCCTTAAGCAATTGACAGAGGCCGATTAACCTACAAACCCATGCGACTCTGGGATGTGGGAGGAAAGCGGAGCATCAGGAGGAAACCCACACTATCACAGGGAGAACATGCAAGCTCCACACAGACAGCACCCGAGGTCAGGATCAAACATGGGTCTCTGGTGCTCTGAGGCAGCAGGTCTGCCGGCTGTGTCTCTGTGCTGCCCCTTTATTGAAAGACGGTAAGGCTTGCGGGATCAGTGGGTCCATTGTTGCTCCTACTTTCTTGAGTTCTTGTGATCTCATTTCCAGTCTTTAATATTGTGAGCAACTTTGGGCACTGTATCTGAGGAAGGATGTGCTGGCTCTGGAGAGGGTACAGAGGAGGTTTACAAGAATGTTCCCAGGAATGAGTGGATTAACCTATGATGAGCGTTTGACGGCGCTGGGCCTGTACTCGCTGGAGTTTAGAACGATGGGGGGGGACCTCATTGAAACTTACAGAATAGTGAAAGGCCTGGATAGAGTGGATGTGGAGAGGATGTTTCCATTATATGGAGAGTCTAGGACTAGAGGTCCGAGCCTCAAAATTAAAAGAGTTTCTTTAGTCAGAGGGTGGTGAATCTGTGGAGGACAAGTCAATGGGTATATTTAAGGCAGATAGATAAATTATTGATTAGTGCTGGTGTCAAAGGTTATGGGGAGAATGGGGTTAGGAGGGAGAGATAGATAAGCCACGATTGAATGGCGGAGTAGTCTTGATGGGCCGAATGGCCTAATTCTACTCCTATCGCATATGTCCTTAATGATCACACGCCAGGGATTCCCATGAGTGGCAAGAGGATGTAACAATTTTTCAAGGTGACTTTGAGAATGTCCATGTAATATTTTTCCGGTCCTCTTGGGTAACATATTCAATGCTGGAGCCCAGAGTAGACTCCTTGCTGCACATATGCCATTTGTGGTCAAACGCAGAATATTACATGTAGTAGCATCATAAAGCCATAGAGTGATACAGTGTGGAAACAGGCGCTTTTGCCCATGTTGGCCAACATGCCCCATCGACACTACTCCAACTGCCTGCACTTGCTCACAACGCTCTGAACATTTCCTGTCCATGTACCTGTCCAAGTGTGTAAATGTTGTCATTGTACCAGCCTCAGCTACCTCCTCCGACAGCTCATTCCATACACCCACCGCCCTCTGTGAGAAAAAGCTGCACCTCAGGCTCCTATTAAATCTTTCCCCTCTCATCTTCAACCATTGTCCCCTGCTTCTCGATTGTCCTACTTTGGGGGAAAGACTCTGCATTCACTGTATCTATTCCTCTCGTGATTGTGTACACCTCCGTAAGATCGCCCCTCAACCCACTCCATTCCAAGGAATAGTCCCAGACTACTCAACTTCCCCCTACAGCTCGGGTCCTCAAGTCCTGGCAACATCCTCGTAAATCTTCTCTGCATCCTTTCCGGCTTCAACGTCCTCTAAACATTTCCCGTGTCTTCATGGAAATCGCATGTCGAGGTAGGAAGTCATGGAGTCATAGAGTGAAACAGGCCCTTCGATCCAACTTGCCCACAGCGGCCAACAAGGTCCCAGCAACACTAGCCCCACCTGCCCACGTTTTGCCCCAATCCCTCCAAACCTGTTCAATCAGGCTTGCGTCTGATTATTCTGTTTGAATGTGTGAGACTCGGTGTATAAGATCACGAGAGGAATAGGAAGAGTCTTTTACTCAGAGTAGGGGCATCAAGAAGCAGAGGACATAGGTTTAAAGTGAGCGGAGGAAGATTTCAGAGCGTTTTTACACAAAGGGTGGTAGGTGAATGGAACGAGCTGCCGGAGCAGGTGATTAAGGCAGGTACTATCACATAGTTTTACATAGAAACATAGAAAATATAGAAATTAGGTGCAGGAGCAGGCCATTCGGCCCTTCGAGCCTGCACCGCCATTCAATATGATCATGGCTGATCATCCAACTCAGTATCCTGTACCTGCCTTCTCTCCATACCCCCTGATCCCTTCAGCCACAAGGGCCACATCCAACTCCCTCTTAAATATGGCCAACGAACTGGCCTCAACTACCTTCTGTGGCAGAGAATTCCACAGATTCACCACTCTCTGTGTGAAAAACGATTTTCTCATCTCGGTCCTAAAAGACTTCCCCCTTATCCTTAAACTGTGACCCCTTGTCCTGGACTTCCCCAACATCGGGAACAATCTTCCTGCATCTAGCCTGTCCAACCCCTTAAGGAGGTGTGCGTTTTCACACTTCTGTACCCTTTGCCTGATGGGAGAGGGGAGAAGAGGGTGTGTGGCCAGGGTGCGACTGGTCCTTGATGATGCTGCTGGCCTCATGCTCTGACACTAAATAAAGGGGAGGTCATTTAGAATAAAGGGGAGGTCATATAAGACTGAGGTGAGAAAAAACTTTTTCACCCAGAGAGTTGTGAATTTATGGAATTCCCTGCCACAGAGGGCAGTGGAGGCCAATTCACCGGATGGATTTAAGAGAGAGTTAGATAGAGCTGTAGGGGCTAGTGGAATCAAGGGATATGGGGAGAAGGCAGGCACGGGTTATTGATAGCGGACGATCAGCCATGATCACAATGAATGGCGGTGCTGGCTCGAAGGGCCGAATGGCCTCCTCCTGCACCTATTTTCTATGTTTCTATGTAAATAGCTGCAGATTCTCCAGCCCATCTTTGGCTCTCCGTGTTCGTCTGTCAAAACTCAACCTTGATATTTAAAGAAACAAATTGCTAGATTTAATCTTCACCAATCGATCAAGCTATTTCTCTTCCTATTTTTCCCTGAAATTGCTCAGGAAATGCAATGGTCATCAGGAACTCGAGGCTTGGTCTTTTATAATGGTGAGATATTAGAGAGATTACAAGGTCATTTACTCACGCAATACGTGTGGGGATACAGAGGTCGAACATGCCAAATATTAAATGTTTCCACTAGTGGGAGAGTCTAGGGCTAGAGGTCATAGTTCCAGAATTAAAGGACGTTCTTTTAGGAAGGAGATGAGGAGACATTTCTTTCGTCAGAGTGTGGTGAATCTGTGGAATTCTTTGCCATTGAAGGCTGTGGAGGCCAGGTCAGTGGGTACTTTTAAGGCAGAGATAGATAGATTCTTTACTAGTACGAGTGTCAGAGGTTCTGGGGAGAAGGCAGGAGAATAGGAAGGAGGTCAACAAAATAGAGAGAGTACAGAGGAGATTTACTAGAATGTTGCCAGGGTTCCAGCAACTATGTTACAGAGAAAGGTTGAACAAGTTAGGTCTTTATTCTTTGGAGCGCAGAAGGTTAAGGGGGGACTTGATTGAGGTCTTTAAAATGATGAAAGGGATAGACAGAGTTGACGTGGATACGTTTTTCCCATTGAGGGTAGGGAAGTTTCAAACAAGAGGGCATGACATGAGAATTAAGAGACAGAGGTTTCGGGGTAACGTGAGGGGGAACTTCTTTACTCAGAGGGTGGTGGCTGTGTGGAATCAGCTTCCAGCAGAAGTGGTGGAGGCAGGATTGATTTTAACATTTAAGAGTAAAGTGGATAGGTATATGGACGTGAAGGGAATGGAGGGGTATGATCTGAGTGCAGGTAGATGGGACTAGGGGAAAACAAATGGTCGGCACGGACTGGAAGGGCCGAGAGGGCCTGTTTCCATGCTGTAATTGTTATATGGTTATATGGTTAATAGGGTTAGGAGGGAGAGATAGATCATCCATGATTGAATGGTGAAGAAGACCTGTTGGGCTGAATGGCCTAATTCTACTCCTATTCCTTATGTTCTTCTGCCCTGTTTCTTATCCCCTAAAAGGGTGGCATGGTGGCGCAGCTGTAGATTTGCTGCCTTACAGCTCTAGAGACCCGAGTTCAAACCTGACCAAGGGCCTGTTTCCATGCTGTATCTCTAAGTCTAAAGTATGTTTTCAAAGAGTAGGACCAGACCAAATGGTCCAAATTTCAAAGTGATCTATGTGTGGACTCAGTGGGTTATAGGGAGGTTGAGCAGGCTGGGACTCTATTACTTGGAGTGCAAGAGGATGAGGGGTGATCTTATAGAGGTGTATAAACTCATGAGAGGAACAGATCGGGTGGATGCACAGAGTCTCTTGCCCAGAGTTGGGGAATTGAGGTCCAGAGGACATAGGTTTAAGGTGAAGGCGAAAATGTTTAATAGGAATCCGAGTAACTTTCTAACACGGAGGGTGGTGTGTGTATGGAACAAGCTGCCAGAGGAGGTAGTTGATGCAGGGACTATCGCAACGTTTTAGAAACAGGCAGACAAGTACATGGATAGGACAGGTTTGGCGGGAAACGGACCAAATGCAGGCAAGGTGGGACTAGCGTAGCTGGGACATGTTGGCCGGCGTGGGCAAGTTGGGCCGAAGGGCCTGTTTCCATGCTGTATCATTCTATAACTCTGTGACAAACACAAGTTGTAGTCTTTGATTTGATTTCAGGTTTCCAGAACAAAGAGATTTTCAGTGCTGCCGTGAAGGTGCCTGTTGATTGACGTAATCATGGGTCACATTAACAGTTGGTGAGGCCGGGGAGATCTATGAATAGTGGCGGACGTACTTACTCACCTTTCCATTGCTTACATGGCTCTCTCTATAGGAAGCAACATTGCCAGCATGCCGCTCTGCTCACTCAACGCTAAATTTATCTTTAATTACTCTCACAAAATTATAACAAGCGATTAAACGCAGGGCTGATTTGAATAAGAAAGGCTTGATTGCCAGTGGGGGTGGCAACTTGGCCAACTTTGTGGATTTAAAGTTGGCATTTTTTTCTCAGCTCACCTGCATGTGTATGCAGGGGCGGATAACACGGGGAGGCCAAAGGGGACACGTCCCCTCCTTGTTTTGAGAGGTGGGGGACATCCCCCCCAAGTTTTTGTCATCCGGATTTTAAAATCTCCGCTTTCAGCGAGACAGTGGAGGTGGGACTGCTGATCGAGGGCGCCGACTGGACGAGAGAGACGTCGGTCAGCAGGCAATGGGGGCGGGACATGATGTGGGTGAGTGCGCGCGTGCGCATGTGTGGGTGAGTGCGCGCATGCGCGCGCGGCCGCCAAAAATTTGTGTCCCCCGTCCCCTCCACGTTTTTATAGAGAGTTGCGCTCTTGTGTGTATGTATGTATGCGCACACCTCCAGATTCAGGGACGGTTTCTTCCCAGCTGTGATCAGGCAACTGGATCGTCCTACCACAACCGGAGAGCGGTCCTGAACCACTATCCACCTTGTCCGTTGGTGACCCTCGGTCTTTGCCGGCTTCACCTTGCGCTGAACGCGTTATTCTCTTATCACGTACCTACACGCTGTCTGTCAATGGCTCGATTGTTATTATGTCTTGTTTTTAAGCTGACTGGATTTATCATGCAGCAAAAGCTGTTCATTGTACACGTGACAATGAACTAGACTGGATTACTCTGCAAATAGAGGGCATGCTGTCAGGTTACATCACAGCCTGGTGCGGGAACAGCTCTGCCCAAGACTGCAAGGAACCGCAGAGACTTGTGGATGTCGCAGTGTCCATTCACACAGACCTGACTCCATCCACACATCACGCTGTCTCGGAAAAGCGACCAACATGATCAAAGACTCGTCCCACCTGGTCATAAGGTCATAAGGGGTGGGAGGTTGCAACCTTCACGTGGTCCGCCCCGTTTCGACGAATGCAATCAACCCGGTGTGCACAATCAAATAAGATCAATAGAACAAGTTGGCCTACAACTTTAGGCTGTGCACGCCACACGCAAGAAGAAGATAAGGTCATCAAATTTCCAAGTGATAGGAGTAGTATTAGGCCATTCGGCCCATCTAGTCTACTTCACCATTTAATCATGGCTGATCTATCTCTCCCTCCTAACCCCATTCTCCTGCCTTCTCCCCTTATCTTCTCCCTGCTCCTATCCGGGCAGAAGGTACAGAAGCCTGAAAGTGCGCACCACCAGACTCAGGAACAGCTACCGTGTCCCCTCTGTGATCAATCTTCTGAATGGTCCTTCCATAAGCTCGGGTGCAGTGCGACTCTCCCATACCTCATTGCAGACATTGGATATTCTCAATGGAGCTGTTGCATTACAATGCTGAGAACCATATTCTGAATTCCCCTCTGCTCTATGTATCATAGTTAAGTTTGACTTGATTGTATCTATGTATAGTCTTATCTGATCTGCTTTTCACTCTACCAGGTACAACCTAAAACAAAACCTGAAGTAGCTTGAGGGCCTGAGCTATAGGGAGAGGGTTGAGCAGACTCGGACCCGATTCCTTGCAGCACAGGAGGACGAGGGGTGTCCTTACGGAGGTGTACAAAATCATGAGAGGAATAGATCGAGTAGACGCACAGACTTTTGCCGAGAGTAAGGGGAACCAAGAACCAGCGAACATAGGTTTAAGGTGAAGGGGGAAAGATTTAATGGGAACTTGAGAGGTACATTTTTACGCCAAGGGAGGTGGGTGTATGGGGCAAGCTGCCGGTGAAGGTATTTGTGGCAGGGACTATCCCAACATTTAAGCAATATTTAGATAGGTACATGGATAGGGTAGGTTTAGAAGGATATGGGACAAGCACAGGCAGGTGGAACTAACAGTTAGATTGGGCATGTGGTTAGCATGGGAATGATGGGCTGAAGGGCCTGTTTCTTCGCTCTCTGTCTAAATGACTCTGACTATCAAAAGGTGGATCTGGAATGATTTAGAACATTTGGTGGTGCAGCTGGTAGAGCCGCTGCCCCATCATGCCAGGCCTATGTTTAATCCTGATGCCGAGTGCTGCCCACGTGGAGTTTGCACATTCTCCTCGCGACCACATGGGTTTCCTTTGGATACCCTGGGTTCTGTCCCTAGCGTGTCGGGAGTTGCTGCGAATATAGCATAGCATAGAATAGGTGTAAATGGGTGATCGACGGTCAGTGTGGACTCAACGAGCCGAATGAATTCATGCCAAAATCCCCAAATCTATCAACCAACCAATCGATCGATCAATCAAAAGATCTGTCAAAAGATCTATCAATCAATCAAACGATCTATCGATCTATTGATCGATCGACCAATCGATCAATCAATCAACCGATCAAAATGATCAATTGCCCGATCCATTCATCCATCCATCACATATTTATCTATCTGTGGGGGGGAGAGGAAACGGCAAGAACATAGAGGGACGAGACGAGGGGGGGGGGGGGGGGGGCACTGACAGAACAAAGTAATTAGTATTCTTGGTCAGTGCACAAGGGGGTTCCCCTACTTTTTCCAAAGTAGTAATGTAGAATATCTTTCACTGGAGGGTTATTGCTTAACTTTCCCATCTGTGGCATGTCCAATACGAAACTACCTCTGACCAAAGCGAGATAGTGCACTCGACGAAAAAGACGCAGTACGGTCATGGGCAGATTCATGGGTAATCTTCAGCCCCATTACCGCAACTGGCTTCCGTCTCCGCCATCTTTGTCCGCCAGAGCTGAGCAAAGATACCAGTGCGGAGACAGAAGCCGGTTACGGAAACACCCTCGTAAAAATCAAACACCTTTGGTGAAAATCTTCTCCTCGTTTTCTGACCCACTGCCCCCGTTAAAGAGACTCACTGACGGGGGGAAAGAGGGCGGGCATGAGATCCGAAGCTGAGAGCAGACGGCCCTTCGGTTTGTCCCCCCATCACGCTCGCTGCCCGGCTCCCAGACTCCGGACCCGTCTACTCTGCGTCGCTGACTGTCGGACATTTATTCCTCTTTCTGCCAAAATGGCTGAGTGCTGGAACGGCTCTTTTGTTCCGCCCCGCCCCAGTGCCGCAGCAGTTTGGTGGGGGTCGGGCTCGTGCCCCAGTGGATTGGAAAGGTCTCCTCTTTTACACTGCCGTGTGGGCACAGCCTCTTTGCCCTCAGTGCCCCCCCCCCCCCCCACCCTTGCACAGTCCGATCCCATTCCCGGGGCTTTCAATCCAAAACATTAAAAAAGAAAATTAACAGAATTATAATTGATTAACGTGTTAATCATTCACAAAAAATAACAGAATTATGAATCATGAACCTAACACTATATCACACACACAAACTGTTCCCCCGCAACGCTGATTACACTGCGAGAGGGATATACCAAAGCAAGCTATAGGATCTTTGGGATATACAAAGTCAGGTCGGGTTTACTGAAATGGCCGACGTTTCGCTCCGTTGCATACTACAAGTCAGCCCATTGGTTTTCGCAGGAGTGCACTATCTTGCTTTGCTATAGGGTCTTTGCCTCTGACGACACAACATACCTTCAGTGCTCAGATCGGGGTGGGAGATTGCAACCTTCACGTGGTCCGCCCTGTTTCGACCAATGCAATCAACTCGACGTGCACAAACGGAAGATCAAATAGAACAAGTTGTCCAACAACTTTAGGCTGTGCCCGCCACACGAAAGAAGAAGTGCTCAGGTTCAGTATTGGTCTGGAGTTTGCCCCTGGTGGTACAAGAGACGCTAGACGCTGGAATCTGGTGCAAAAACACATAAAGTGATCAGGCAGCATCTGTGGAGGGAATTACTTTTCGAAATGTCACCTGTCCATTTGGGCGGGTTCGATCCTGACCACGGGTGCTGTCTGTACGGAGTTTGTACGTTCTCCCCGTGACCTGCGTGGGTTTTCTCCGGGTGCTCCAGTTTCCTCCCACTCTCCAAATACTTACGGGTTTTGTTGGATAATTGCCTTGGTATAAATGTAAGATGTCCCCAGTATGTGCAGGATCAGTGGCGGACTGGCCAAGGTGTCAGCTTGCCCGATGGCAAGTGGGCCCCTGATGAAGTGGGCCCCTATATCAAGTGGGCCCCTGATGAAGTGGGCCCCCTATATCAAGTGGGCCCCTGATGAAGTGGGCCCCCTATATCAAGTGGGCCCCTATATCAAGTGGGCCCCTGATGAAGTGGGCCCCCTATATCAAGTGGGCCCCTATATCAAGTAGGCCCCTGATGAAGTGTGCCCCCTATATCAAGTGGGCCCCTATATCAAGTGGGCCCCTGATGAAGTGGGCCCCCTATATCAAGTGGGCCCCTGATGAAGTGGGCCCCCTATATCAAGTGGGCCCCTGATGAAGTGGGCCCCCTATATCAAGTGGGCCCCTGATGAAGTGGGCCCCCTATATCAAGTGGGCCCCTATATCAAGTGGGCCCCTGATGAAGTGGGCCCCCTATATCAAGTGGGCCCCTGATGAAGTGGGCCCCCTATATCAAGTGGGCCCCTGATGAAGTGGGCCCCTATATCAAGTGGGCCCCTGATGAAGTGGGCCCCCTATATCAAGTAGGCCCCTGATGAAGTGGGCCCCCTATATCAAGTAGGCCCCTGATGAAGTGGGCCCCCTATATCAAGTGGGCCCCTGATGAAGTGGGCCCCCTTTGTCTCCTGGCAACCAATATTTTTAGACCCAGTCTGCCACTGTGCAGGACAGTGTTAGTGTGTGGGGATCGCTGGCCGGCACAGGCTCAAAGGGAGAGGGGAGAGATTTAAGAAGGATCTCAGGGGCAACATTTTCACTCAGGGGTTAGTCTGTATCTGGAACGAGCTGCCAGAGGAAGCTCCAGAAGCTATCGAAACGGATGCAATTATGAATTTTAAAAGACATGTGGACAGATACTGTATGTGAATAGGAAGAGTTAAAGGGATATGGTCCAAATGCAGGCAAATGAGACTAGCCCAGATGAACACGGTGGGTCTACCTCTAAACTAAAGTAAACTAATCTAAATTCCCTCCACAGATGTTGCCCGACCCACTGCTTTCCTCCAGCATGTTGATTTAGTTTGCATTTGTTCTGGGATCTCGGGAGCAGGTCTTTAAACTAACAAAAGCCTGACTCAGAACTGAAATGGTCGCTGCTAATCCATGGATGATATCCATTATTAAATAGCAGTTATCAATAATGTAACATTTCAATCTCCGGGCACCGTCTGTACTTTGGAGAGCTGAGTGACCTCAGAGTTCAACCTTAAAGCAAGTCTTAGGGGTTTCTGTTTGCAGCCTTGGGGGATATAGACACAGGTGACTCTCGCTAGATCATTATCACGAGGTGAAATTAAGCCCTCGCTTCCTGAAGATTCATTTTCAAAGCACTATCGGTCCCGTGGGTATCTCTTCAGTATTTCATCCAACGATTCTATTAGGAAGCTTCAACGTAATGGCCAACTGCTCCCATGATAATCCAGCAAAGTTAGTTACTGGGGAGGTCTTGTTAGCTGTTCTGTATACCTGGGCACTTTTTCTATGGTTGTGGTATGCCATGAATATTGACCTCTTCATCTCCAAGTAACCCTTGCTTTCCCTCTCTCTCCATCCCTTCCCCCATCCTTGTTCTCCAACAGTAGACGCGTGTTCAGGTTTGTACATGTACATACCCCTTTTTTAAAAATCTCTGTATGATTAAATACACACAGAGTATGTGCCCCTGATTACATGTTATCTCTATCTGCTTTGTTGTCACCTTCCCCAAGCTAACAATGATTTTGTTTTTTACTTGGTTTAGAGATACAGCGCGGAAACAGGCCCTTTCGGCTCACTGTGCCGCCCATAACAACCATATGATCTATTCTACATTCTACATTTTCCTTGAACCACATCCCCTTTGAATGTCTCGTTTTCAAACCTTGCCCTTCCTTATCTCTGTGTCCCCCATTCCTCTGACGCTGAGCCTGAAGAAGGGTCTCGACTCGAAACATCACCCAATCCTTATCTCCAGAGATGCTGCCTATTACCCCAGCATTTTGTGTCTGTCAGTGTAAACCAGCGTCTGCAGTCCCTTCCTACACATTGTAGCATGTTCATCAATGTTAATAGCCATGAACAGGAATAGCAGAGGAGAAACCTGTCTAATTGTTTATTAAACGTTGCGATAGTACCTGCTTGAACTACCTCCTAGTCATAGAGCCTTCCAGCGAAGAAACAGGCCCTTCGGCCCTCGTTACACATGCTGACCAGTATGCTGCGACCACTAGTCCCACCTGGCTGTGTTCCGCCCATATCCCTCTAAACTTGTCATCTCCATGTACCTGCCTAAAGTTTTCTTAAATGGTGTGATAGTCCTGCCTCAACTACCTCCTCTGGCAGCTTATTCCCTACACCCACCGCCCTTTGTGTGAAAAGGTTACCCCTCAGTTTCCTATTAAATCTTGTACCCTTCACCTTAAACCTATGTCCTCTCATTCTCCATTCCCTTATTCTGGGCAAAAAAAATCTGTGCATCTACCCAATCTATTCCTCTCATGATTTTGTACACTTCTCCCAACTCACATCGGGCAAAAGGTATAGAAGTGTGAAAACGCACATCTCCAGATTCAGAAACAGTTTCCCCTCCCGCTCTACCCCTTCCCCGGGCACTTTCCCTTGCAACCGCAAGAAATGCAACACTTGTCCCTTCACCTCCCCCCTCCACTCCTTTCAGGGACCCAAGCAGTCCTTCCAGGTCCGACAGAGGTTCACCTGCACCTCCTCCAACCTCATCTACTGCATCCGCTGCTCCAGATGCCAGATGATCTATATCGGTGAGACCAAGCGGAGGCTTGGCGATCGTTTCGCCGAACACCTCCGCTCGGTCCGCAAAAACCAACCCGACCTCCCGGTGGCTCAGCACTTCAACTCCCCCTCCCATTCCGTATCCGACCTCTCGGTCCTGGGCCTCCTCCATGGCCAGAGTGAGCAACACCGCAAGTTAGAGGAACAGCACCTCATATTCCGCTTGGGGAGTCTGCATCCCTCTGGGCTTGAACATTGAATTTTCTCAACACAAAAGCTTCAGCGAACGAAGGAGATAGGCCGTTAGACCCTTCTTCAGACTCTCCCGAAATTGAATTTTCTCCTGTTAACCCTTGCTGTCTCCTCCCCTTCCCACCTCTCCCTCAGCCCTCGGGCCCTGGCATTCCCTCTATCTCCCACTCCCACCCTAGTCGCACTAGCTTCTCATTTTCACACCACAAACAGCTTACAATGGCTTGTTCCCTTTATCATCGATACTTTTTTGCATATCTTTCATTCATTGTTCTTTATCTTTCCACATCACCGTCTATATCTCTCGTTTCCCTGATCCCTGACCAGTCTGAAGAAGGGTCTCGACCCGAAACGTCGCCTATCTCCTTCGCTCCTTGGATGCTGCTGCACCCGCTGAGTTTCTCCAGCTTTTTGTGTAACCCTCGATTCTCCAGCATCTGCAGTTCCTTCTTTAACACTCTTCCCAGCTGTTATCAGGCAACTGAATCATCGTACCACAACCAGAGAGCAGTGCTGAATTACTATCTACCTCATCGGTGACCCTCGGACTATCTTTGATCAGACTTTACTGGCTTTACCTTGCACTAAACGTTATTCCCTGAACATGTGTATGTACACTGTTCGATTGCAATCATGTATTGTCTTTCCGCTGACTGGATAGCACGCAACAAAAGCTTTTCACTGTACTTCAGTACAAGTGACAGTAAACTAAACTGAACTAACAGGTTACTGGTAACATTAATCAGGCAGTATCAGGAAGCAGCCCAGTCTCTTGAGCGACTGGGCTTGTATACACTGGAATTTAGGAGGATGAGAGGGGATCTTATTGAAACATATAAGATTATTAATGGATTGGACACGCTAGAGGCAGAAAACATGTTGGGGGTGTCCAGAACCAGGGGCCACAGTTTAAGAATAAGGGGTCGGCCATTTAGAACGGAGATGAGGAAAAACGTTTTCACCTGGAGAGTTGTGAATCTGTGGAATTCTCAGCCTGAGAGGGCAGTGGAGGCCAATTCTCTGGATGCTTTCAAGAGAGAGTTAGATAGAGGTCTTAAAGATAGCGGCGTCACGGGATATGGGGAGAAAGAAGGAACGGGGTACTGATTGTGGACGATCAGCCATGATCACATTGAATGGCGGTGGTGGAGTGGCCTACTCCTGCACCTATTGTCTATTGTCTATAGTCTATTAGTTCATTTATATCCACTTGTTCCTCCTCCATTTAGAAAACCACGGCCACTCTATTGCGACACCTCATGCCCAACTTATCGTCTGAAAGGAAAGAGTCGGCAAGGTGATTTATTGTGTTCTGCACAAGTAAGGCAAGGCACGGGTACAATTAAAACTCTTGTTTGCAGTTGTATACAATTCTTCACTGTGGTTGGTGGAAGGCAACAAAGTTCAGTCTGTCCTCCTCCCGTGTTCATTCGTGGTCAGGGCCATGAACCCTCGGTAGTCGCCGCTACTGACGGCCGGATGTACAGGGCCCTCTCGTCGGGATGATCGAACCTCCGACGTCAGGACAAGCCCGAACCGGCCACTTTCTTGTGCAGACAAGCGCCCGTGGTCAGGATCGAACCCGGGTCTCTGGCGCTCCAGGGACAGCGATATTATGGAGAGGTATAATATCATGAGGGCGAATAGATAAGGTGACTGCACAGCGTATTTTACCCAGAGTAGTAGAATCCAGTTTCCGGAGATCGAGATGGGTTTAAAATGTGAGAGGGGGGAAGATTTAGTGGGAACCTGGGGGGCAAACGACCGCTGAGCCACCGTGCGGCCCACTATTCTTGTAGATGTACACTCACATCTTCCTCTGAAGCAATAACCTGGGAGTTATAGTGACGGCTGTGATATAGTGGCAGTAGTTTATATTTGGAGGAATGGGAGGGATGAATATGAATGAGCCAAGGGTAGATGGCCATAATATGAGACAGCTGCCAGCTTCCTGTAGCTGTCTGAAAAAATATTAACAGCAAATTTGACATCATTAAAAATAGTGTCACTGTGTCATCAGTGCCTTGTGTAGTCAATCTGTCACTGAGAGAGCAAGGAGACCTAACATCACACATTTGTCATTTGCTCAGTCAGTAACAAGCAGCAGAATAATATGTCTGGGAAGGAACTGCAGATGCTGGTTTAAACCAAAGATAGACACAAAATACTGGAGTCATAGAATTATAGAGCGATGCAGTGTGGAAACAGGCCCTTCATCCCAAACTCGCCCACACCAGCCAACAATGTCCCAGCTACACTAGTTCCACTTGCCCGCGCTTGGTCCATATCCCTCCAAACCCGTCCTATCCATGTACCTGTCTAACTGTTTCTTAAACGATGGGATAGTCCCAGCCTCAACTACCTCCTCTGGCAGCTTGTTCCACACACCCACCACACTCTCTGAGATAAAGGTTAACCCTCGGATTCCTATTAAATCTTTTCCCCTTCACCTTGAACCTATGCCTTCTGGTCCTCGATTCCCCTACTCTGGGCAAAAGACTCTGTGCACCTACCCGAGCTATTCATCTCATGATTTTGTACACCTCTATAAGATCACCCCTCATCCTCCTGCGCTCCATGGAATAGAGACCCAGCCTGCTCAACCTCTCTCTATAGCTCGCACCTTCCAGTCCTGGCAACATCCTCGTACATTTTTTATGAACCCTTCAAGTTTGAACATATCTTTCCTATAACATGAACACAATATTCTAAATGAGTAACTCAGCGGGACAGGCAGCATCTCTGGAGAGAAGAATCATGAGAGGAGTAGATGCACAGAATCTCTCGCCCAGAGTTGGGGAATCGAGGACTAGAGGACATAGGTTCAATGTGAAGGGGAAAAAAATTAATAGGAATCTGAGGGGTAACTTTTTCACACAAAGGGTGGTGGGTGTGTGGAACAAACTGCCAGAGGAGGTAGTTGAGGCTGGGACTATCCCAATGTTTAAGAAACACTTAGACAGGTAGATGGATAGGACAAGTTTGGAGGGATTAGGACTAAGCGCAGGCAGATGGGACTGGTGTAGATGGGCCGTGTTGGCCAGTGTGGGCAGGTTGGGTTGAAGGACCCGTTTCCACACTGTATCATTCCATGACTCTTTGACTCCATGAAGGGGTGAAATTTCGGGTCGAGACCTTAACGTCGTGACCCAAAACGTCACCCGTTACTTCTCTCCAGAAATGCTACCTGTTGCGCTGAGTTACTCCCGTATTTTGTGCCTATCTTTAGCAGAATAATATCTTGTGTAAGTTACTCCAAAGCTCCGTGCTTATCTGTGACGGAAGAAACGATCTCACAGGAGGTCGACTTGACCTTTGACTTTCGAGATACAGCGTGGAAATGGGCCCTTCGGCCCACCGAGTCTGTGCCGAGCAGCGATCACCTGCCCACACACACACGACAACTGTCCTGCACACTAGGGACAAGTTACATTGTTTTTACCAAAGCCAATTAACCTACAAACCTGCACGTCTTTGGGGTTTGGGGGGGGAACCGGAGCACCTTGAGAAAACCCACGCAGGTCACAGGGAGAACGTACAAACTCCGTGCAGACAGCACCTGTAGTCAGGATTGAACCTGGGTGTCTGGCGCTGCGAGACACCAACTCTACCGCTGCGCCACCGTGCCGCCTCTGTAAATTGATGCCATTGGCTCGTCATCATGGCAGCGTCACCAAGCAAAGTGTGACAGCGTGAGCAAACAGGAACAGGAGTAGGCCGCTCAGGCCTTCAAGCCTGTGTTACCATTCATAAGCTCATAGGTTATAGGAGCAAAATTAGGACATTCGGCCCATAAAGTCTACTCTGCCATTCAATCATAACTGATCTATCTTTCCCTCTCAGCCATGTTCCTGCAATTGCCCCCTAAAGGGCCTGTCCCACTTGGGCGACCTAATCCGCGAGTCCTGAAGACTGCCTTCGACCTTCAAGCTCGAGGGCACTCTCCTGGAAAACCTCGAGCTGGATCGACCGGCCGCGTTAAAACCTACCGATCGTCTCCAAGGACTTTAAGTGGGAGGGCTACCATCGACTCCACAGTCAAAAAGGCAAAACACAGGATGTACTTCCTACCGCAGCTGAGGGAGCACAAGCAGCCACAGGCAATGATGGTCCAATTCTACACGGCCATCGCAGAGTCTGTTCTCACCTTCTCCATCATGGTCTGGTTTGGCTCAGTCCCAGCAGAGAAGGTTATTGGCCTCAACCTTCCCTCCATTGAGGAACTGTACGCTGCAAGGGCCAGGAAGTGAGCGGGTAAGATCATCTCTGACCCCTCTCACCCTGGCCACAAACTCTTTGAATCACTTCTCTCTGGAAGGCAACTCCGGACTGTCAAATCTGCCACAGCCAGACGTAAAAACAGCTTTTTTCCACGAGTAGTAGCTCTACTCAATAACCAAAAATCTGTGGCCTCCTTTTGCTCTGGTATTTTATTTCATTCATATGTTTAATCGATAATGTTTTTTTGTTAATGTTTAATGTTTTATGTGTCATTCTTAACTGTCACTGTATGTCATGTCACTTGTGGGCGGACTCTCCAATTCTATGACAATAGACAATAGACAATAGGTGCAGGAGTAGGCCATTCGGCCCTTCGAGCCAGCACCGCCATTCAATGTGAACATGGCTGATCATCCACAATCAGTACCCCGTTCCTGCCTTCCCCCAAATGCCCCAACTCCGCTATCTTTAAGAGCCCTATCTAGCTTGAAAGCATCCAGAGAACCCGCCTCCACCGCCCTCTGAGGCAGAGAATTCCACAGACTCACAATTCTCTGTGTGAAAAAAAATTCAGTTCAATCTCCGTTCTAAATGGCTTACCCCTTATTCTTAAACTGTGGTTCCTGGTTCTGGACTCCCCAACATCGGGAACATGTTTCCTGCCTCTAGCGTGTCCAAACCCTTAATAATCTTATATGTTTCAATATGATGCCCTCTCATCCTTCTAAACTCCAGAGTGTACAAGCCCAGCCGCTCCAATCTCTCTGCATATGACAGTGCCCCCATCCCGGGAATTAACCTAGTGAACCTACGCTGCACTCCCACAAGAGCAAGAATGTCCTTCCTCAAATTAGGGGACCAAAACTGCACACAATACTCCAGGTGTGGTCTCACTAGGGCCATGTCCAACAGCAGAAGGACCTCTTTGCTCCTTTTCTCAACTCCTCTTGTTATGAAGGCCAACATGCCATTCGCTTTCTTCACTGCCTGCCGTACCTGCATGCTTACTTTCATTGACTGATATGACTTGACGTTGAAAAATGAACAAGGAAGGGGCAAGGAGAGATTTCAGGCAGATAACAGCTCTGTGACAGGAACCACTGTGCGATGAAACCTCCCCGACCGGACCATCGGTCACCTCCCCTCAGGCTCTGCAGTTGAACCGAGGGTCTCAGATAGTCCACCCACGCAGACACCCACGCACTTCAGTTCAGCACGCAAGTGCCCGGACTCAGCCGAGGCCTGGAGATTGCCAGGCAGTGCGGGAGTCTCTGACTTCTCCCAGTCTACAGCACAAAGGTCACATTATGGGTGACGCGGTCATGAGGAGATTAACCAGACCCCCCCCCCCCCCCCCTGTTTTGGTTAATCTCCGTCTCTCCCGGCCTTGAAAGCTGGTTTTGTTTTCAAATTTTTTTTTAAAAACAAGTCAAGCATTTTATTTTATAAATAAATGAAAATCAGAGGAAAGGAAAATAATAGCTGCAGATGCTGAAAATTCAAAATGGAAATAGAAAATGCTGGAAATACTCAGAGCTTTGGCCTGTTTGTTGCATTTTCTGTTTGTATTTAGTGTTGTGAGTGTTTTCAGAAAACAGCTCTCTCTGCTCTGATGCAGCAGAAGACACAGAAGCTTGAAAACATACACCTCCAGACACAGGAACAGCTCCTTCCCCTCTGTTATCAGGCTTCCGACAGATCCTGCCTTAAGCTAGGGTACTGTCCGATTCACCTTTACCCCATTGCAGACATTAGACTTTGCCGATGGAACTGGCACGCTACACTACTGAGAACATCGTCTGCACGCTGCATCTTTCCTTTTCGCTCTATCTGTCGTACTTGAGTTCTACTTGATTGTAAATATGTATCTGATCCGATTGGATCGAATGTGGAACAGTGCAGCACTGCGGAGTTTGAACGTTCTCCCTGTGGGTTTTCCCGGTCAATCATAAGATCATAAGCGATAGGTGAAGAATTAGGCCATTCGGCCCATCAAGGCTACTCCGCCATTCAATCATGGCTTATCTATCTTTCCTCTCGCAATACCATTCTCCTACCTCCTACACATAACCTCTGACACCCGTACTAATCTACGTATCTATCTCTGCCTTAAAAATATCCACTGACTTGGCCTCCAAGGCCTTCTGTGGCAAAGAATTCCACAGATTCACCACCCTCTGACTAAAGAAATTCCTCCTCATCTCCTCCCTAAAAGAATGTCCTTCAAGAGGCTATGATCACTAATCCTAGACTCTCCCACTAGTGGAAACATCCTCTATGCAAGCCTTTCACTATTCTGTGTGTTTCAATAAGGTCTAAAGATGTGCAGGCTTGCAGGTTAGTTGTCTTCTGTAAATTGCCCTGAGTGTGTAGGATAGAACTGGTGTACGGCCTTACAGCGCCAGAGACCCAGGTTCGATCCTCACCCCGGCTGCTGTGCGCGGGTTTCCTCCGGGTGCTCCAGTTTCCTCCCACATCCCAAAGATGTACAGATTAATCACCTCTTGATTAGTATGCGTGTCGGGGGTAACGGGGAGAAGACAGGAGAATGGGGTTGAGAGGGAGAGATAGAGGGAGAGCCAGGATTTAATGACGGAGTAGACATGATGGGCTGAATGGCCTCATTCCCCTCCTATCACTTCGGAACCTATGAACCATATAACCATATAACCATATAACAATTACAGCACGGAAACAGGCCCTCTCGGCCCTTCCAGTCCGTGCCGACCATTTGTTTTCCCCTAGTCCCATCTACCTGCACTCAGACCATACCCCTCCATTCCCTTCCTGTCCATATACCTATCCACTTTACTTTTAAATGTTAAAATCGATCCTGCCTCCACCACTTCTGCTGGAAGCTCATTCCACACAGCCACCACCCTCTGAGTAAAGAAGTTCCCCCTCACGTTACCCCTAAACTTCCGTCCCTTAATTCGCATGTCATGCCCTCTTGTTTGAATCTTCCCTACCCTTAATGGGAAAAGCTTATCCACGTCAACTCTGTCTATCCCTTTCATCATTTTAAAGACCTCAATCAAGTCCCCCCTTAACCTTCTGCGCTCCAAAGAATAAAGACCTAACTTGTTCAACCTTTCTCTGTAACATAGTTGCTGGATCCCAGGCAAGATTCTAGTAAATCTCCTCTGTACTCTCTCTATTTTGTTGACATCCTTCCTATAACTAGGCGACCAAAATTGTACACCATACTCCAGAATTGGTCTCACCAATGCCTTGTACAATTTTAACATTACTTCCCTACTCCTATATTCAATGCTCTGATTTATAAAGGCCAGCACACCAAAGGCTTTCTTTACCACCCCATCTACATGCGATTCCACCTTCAGGGAACTATGCACAGTTATTCCTAGATCCCTCTGTTCCACAGCATTCCTCAATTCCCTACCATTTACCATGTACGTCCTATTTTGATTTGTCCTGCCAAGATGTAGCACTTCACACTTATCAGCATTAAACTCCATCTGCCATCTTTCAGCCCACTTTTCCAAATGGCCCAAATCTCTCTGTAGACTTTGAAAATCTACTTCATTATCCACAACACCACCTATCTTAGTATCATCTGCATATTCAATTTTCCACCCCATCGTCCAGATCATTGATGTACATGACAAACAACAGTGGATACATGACAAACAACAGTGGAACGTCTCATTTAAACTTAAAACTTTGCTTCTTTCATCATACCACGCAAAACAAAGCCTCAATGGTACTTTATTTGTCCCATGTAGAGTATATAGGTGCAGTGTATAGTGGTATACAGTTCAGTCCAGGTACCAGTATACATATGCACCTAGAAACAGTGCGAGGATCTTGGTCTGACCGTGAATGTCCGTTGTCCTGGCAGCGTTGCAGGGTCGGCCTGGACAAGCGTAGTAGCAGTGGTGCTGCTCCACCACTGTAGGCCCCATCCGCTCGGCTGTCAGCTGTTGACTGTACCTCGGTCCACGTGACAATAATAACGTGATGGGTATCAGTGGTTACGGGGAGAAGGCAGGACGATGGTGTTAGGAGGGAGTGATAGATCAGTCATGATTGAATGGCGGAGTAGACTTGATGGGCCGAATGGCTTAATTCTGCTCCTATTACTTAAAGTAATAGAATGTGGAAACAGGCTCTTCAGCCCATCTTGCCCACACCGGCCTACATGTCCCAGCTATACTAATCACACCTGCCCGCGTTTGGTCCATATCCCTCCAAACCTGTCCTATCCATGTACCTGTCTAACTGTTTCTTAAACGTTGGGATAGTCCCTGCCTCAACTACCTCCTCTGGCAGCTTGTTCCATACACCCACCACCCTTTGTGTGAAAAGGTCACCCCTCAGATTCCTATTAAACAGTTTCCTCTTCACCGTAAACCCATGCGGGAAGCGGCCGTTCCAGACACTCCAAGCCGCTGACGGAGCTCCATCAACCGGCGAGAGGGCCTGAAACATCGGCCCGCTGTTGCGGCGACTGCGGGGGCCTCAATAGGCCCGACTCTGGGAGAACAAGAGGAAGAGGACTGGACTTTGCTGCCTTCCCTCACAGTGGGAAACATTGTGGGGGGGGGGGTGTTTTTATGTTTAATGTTAAATTCTTTAATGTTGTGTTTTATTTGTATTGGTGTGCTGCGATGGCAAGTCAAATTTCACTACACCAATTGGTGTATGTGACAATAGATGTCCATTGTTGTCCCCTGGTCTTCGATTCGCCTACTCTGGGCAAGAGACTTTGTGCGTCTACCCGATCTATTCCTCTCATGGTTATATACACCTGACGACGTTGAAGCTAAACTTATACCAAGTTTTTGAAATAGATGCCTCGTGTTTGACCTATTTCTGGTGGCAAGGCAGGGAAAGATGTGCATCGTGAGCAGCTGTTTCCTCCTCTCCTAATTAGAGAGCGTTTTTCCAGGCATCAGAGTTAATTGACCAGAAGGAGAGGCATCAGCGTAACGTGAAGTGAACCGACTTTCTCACAAACCTAAGAAAAAAAGCTTTGAACAAATTAAGCATTTGTGTGAAGAGATCTATGATATTATAACTGTAACATCTGATCTCAAATTGGAGGAACAGCATCTCATATTTCGCTTGGGCAGCTTACAGCCCAGGGGTATGAATATTGATTTTTCTAACTTCAGGTAGCCCCGGCATTCCCTCTCTCTCTATCCCTCCCCCACGCAAGTCGCAGCAGCTTCTCGTTTTGAATGGCTTACAATGGCCTGTTTTCCTTTATCATCGTTACTTTTTTGCAGATCTTTCATTAATTGTTCTTTATCTCTCCACATCACCGTCTAGATCTCTCGTTCCCCTTATCCCTAACCTGTCTGAAGAAGGGTCTCGACCCGAAACGTCGCCCATTCCTTCTCTCCGGAGGTGCTGCTGCCTTGTCCCGCTGAGTTACTCCAGCATTTTGTGTCTTTCTTCGGTTTAAACCAGTGTCTGCAGTTCCTTCCTACACATCTGATCTCCTGCGGTGTGGAGCTGGGATAGGGCGGAGCTTGATTTCACAAAAGCATTCTTCTGCTGCTTATGTGCAGATGTGGTTTTCGAGAGTTTTTCTCAAAGTGTAATTATCTACACGGGAATCCAGGAAAGTATCATTATCTTTCGAGGGTGGCTTGGAGTGTGTCACGATCAATATGGACATCCCGGTGGCAAGGCTAAGTTATTTAAAACTTTAACAATGAGAGATTTCTTGAGCCCAGTGGGTGGAAAATCTTTAGAGTTCTCTACCCCTGGCCAGCAGTGGATATGGAGAGGATGTTTCCACTAGTGTGAGTGTCTAGGACTAGAGGTCATAGCCTCAGCATTACAGGACGTTCCTTTGGGAAGGAGATGACGAGGAATCTTGTTTAGTCAGAAGGAGGTGAATCTGGGGGAATTCTTTGCCACAGAAGGCTGTGCAGGCCAGGTCAATGGGTATTTTCACTTGATAAGGCAGAGAGAGACAGATTCTTGATTAGTACGGGCATCAGGGGTTATGGGGAGAAGGCAGGAGAATGGGGTTAAGGGGGAAAGATCGATCAGTCATGATTGAATGGCGGAGTAGACTTGATGGGCCGAATGGCCTAATTCTACTCCTGTCACTAATGAACCTATGAGCGGTGAAGCCTCAAGGAAGAGATCAAGGAATCATAAATTGGGTGGCACGGTGGCGCAGCGGTCGAGTTGCTGCCTTACAGAGACGGGTTCGATCCTGAATATGGGTGCTGTCTGTGCGGAGTTTTACGTTCTCCCCATTTGTACGATTTCTCCGAGATCTTCGGTTTCCTCCCACACTCCAACAATGTGCAGTATTGCAGGTTAATTGACTTGGTGAAAGTGTAAATTGTCCCTAGTGTGTGTAGGATAGTGTTAATGTGTGGGAAGATCCCTGGTCGTCACGGACTGGGTGGGCCGAAGGGCCTCAACTAAAAACTAAAGATATTGAGATATAAGGGTGTAGAGCGGGAAAGTACACCATCATCGCGGAGTATCCCATAATTTTATCATTGCCTCACAATGAATTACGATAATATTGTGAGCAGTATTGGGCCCCATACCAGAGTAGGGATGTGGTGATCTTGGAGGGGGTCCAAAGAGGGTTTACGAGAATGATCCCAGGGATTATTCCGGGACTCCGGGGTCCCAACAGTGGTAAAGTTGCTGCCTCACAGCGTCAAGGATCCCGGTTTTAATCCCGACGTCCGTTCTCCCCGTGACCAGTGTGAATTTCCTCTGGAATCTCTGGTTTCCTCCCACACTCCAGAGACTTACAGGTTTGTAGGTCAACTGGGTTTGGTAAACAATTGTAAGTTGTCCCGAGTGTGTAGAATAGTGCTGGTGTAGAGGAATTGCTAATCGGTGCCGACTAGGTGGGTTGAAGGACCCCTTTCCCTGCTGTTTCCTTCAACTATACTAAACCAAACTAAAATGTTCAGGTTAATGAAGGAGGAGTGTTTGATGGCTCTAGACCTGTACTCGCTGGAGTTTAGAAGGATGAGGGGGATTCCCGTTGAAACCTACCAAATAAAACCACCGGGATAAAATGGATGTGGAGAGGATGTTTCCAGTAGTGCGAGAGTCTAGGACCAAATAGGATATTCTCAGAATAAATGATGAGGAGAAATTACTTTAACCAGATTCTTGTGAATCTGTGCAATGTTTTGCCGCAGGCGGCTGTGGAGGCCAAAACTTTTGAAAATGAAGATTGATAAATTCTTGATAATAAATTGTCAAGTTGATAAATTGATAAATAAGGGTGTGAAAGATTACTGGGAGAAAGTAGGAGAATGGGGTTGGGAGGGGAAAATGGATCAGCCATGATTGAATGGCGGAGTAGACTTGATGGGCCGAATGGCCCTAATCTGCTCCTAGAATTTATGAATAGGAATTTAGACTTGATTGGCTTAATCCTGCTCCGTGGTTGATTTGAGAATTAAGGGGCAAAAGTTTAGGGGTAACATGAGGGGGAACCTCTTTACTCAGAGAGTGGTAGCTGTGTGGAATGAGCTCCCAGTGGAAGTGGTGGAGGCAGGTTCGATTTTATCATTTAAAAAATAAATTGGATAGGGATATGGACGGGAAAGGAATGGAGGGTTATGGTCTGTGTGCAGGTAGATGGGACTGGGTGAGAGTAAGTGTTCGGCACGGACTAGAAGGGCCGAGAGGGCCTGTTTCCGTGCTGTAGTTGTTATATGTTATATGTTATCTTATGATTCAATGTGGCACGATGTTCGGGCGGCACGGTGGCGCAGCGGTAGAGTTGCCGCCTTAACTTCCAGTTTGGTCGAGTTTATTGTCACGTGTACCGAGGTACAGTGAAGAGCTGTTTTGTTGCCTGCTATCTAGTCAGCGAAAAGACTATACATGATACCAACCAGGCCATCGGCAGTGTACAGATACAGGATGCAGGGAATAACGTCTAGTGCACGTTAGTGTAATAAATGCTGCTCTTGGACTAAAGATTGGAAAAGAGTGGAGCGATTGGAATGAAGGATAGCAGATCCATTTGTGGGAGCAGTATGCAAAGAGTCGTCTGGCATGGGCGCCATTGTTAGCAGGACGCCCATATCCCAGCGATCATGGAGGAATATCCTTTAATGGCCTGATGTTTCATATTGGAAAGGGCAGTTTGGTGGTCAAGATAATTGTTGGCAAGGTCAGAAGGCAATGCAAGGGTCAGTCATAAGGAATAGAAGCAGAATTAGGCCACTCGGCCCATCAAGTCTACTCCGCCATTCAATCATGGCTGATCCATCTCTCCCTCCTAACCCCATTAGGAACATAGAAAATAGGTGCAGGAGGAGGCCATTCGGCCCTTCGAGCCAGCACCGCCATTCATTGTGATCATGGCTGATCGTCCGCTATCAATAACCCGTGCCTGCCTTCTCCCCATATCCCTCGACTCCACTAGTCCCTAGAGCTCCATCCAACTCTGCCTCTCTCTATCCATTCTCCTGCCTTCTCCACATAACCTCTGACACCTGGTACTAATCAAGAATCTATCTATCTCTGCCTTAAAAATATCCACTGACATGGCCTCCAGAGTCTTTAATGATGCAGCCACAGATTACAGCACTTCCTCCAACTGCCTGTGGAATTAATTCTCTTGAGAATGAGGTGCTATCATCTTGCTGTAATTACATAGGTCCATGGGGAGACTGTCCTTTGAAGTGTTATCTACAGCTTTTGGTTCCCTTATCTAGATAAGGATGAAAAAGGAGCAAATCCTTCCCACATTAGTTTAGTTCAGTTTAGTTTAATTTAGGAAACAGGCCCTTTGGCTGACTGAGTCCACGCCGACCATCGATCCCCGCACACTAACATGGCGGTCGAGTTGCTGCCTTACAGCGAATGCAGCGCCGGAGACCCGGGTTCGATCCCGGCTACGGGCGCTGTCTGTACGGAGTTTGTACGTTCTCCCCGTGACCTGCGTGGGTTTTCTCCGAGATCTTCGGTTTCCTCCCACACTCCAAAGACGTGCAGGTGTGTCAGGTGGCTTTGTAAACGTTTTTTTTTTTTTTAATTGTCCCTCGTGGGTGTGGGATAGTGTTAATGTGCGGGGATCGCTGGTCGGCGTGGACCCGGTGGGCAGAAGGGCCACCGTGTTTCCGTGCTGTATCTCTAAACTAAACTAAACGAAACTATCCTACACAAACGAGCGACAATTTACCATCGTGCAAAGCCGATTAGCCTACAAACCTGTAGGTCTTTGGATTGTGGGAGGAAACTGGAGGTCCCGGAGAAAACGCATGCGATTACGGGGAGAACGTTTCAGTTTCAGTCTGTTTAGTTTATTGTCACGTGTACCGAGGTACAGTGAAAAGCTTTCGTTGCGTGCTATCCAGTCAGCAGAAAGACAATGCATGATTACAAGCGAGCCATTCACAGTGTATCATAGTTAAATTCAGTTGCTGTAGGAGTGGAGATGTCATATGTGATTGTATATCTGCTTCTGTGCCTAGCCCCCCTGGGCTGGGCGCCATCTGGGAAGCTCTGCTTAATTTGTCTGCTACTTCTCAGCAGATGTGCCATCCGCTGAGATCACAAAATATACTTTGACTCCAGAAGATTTATTTTACCTGTCTCCTCTGTGTCTGGAAGTTACTGAAGAGCTGTGTCAGGCCACTTACCCAAGGAAGAAGGAAAGGTCATCCGGACGGCATGGTGGCTCAGCGTGTAGAGCTGCTGCCTCACAGCGCCAGAGACCCGGGTTCGATCCTGACTACGAGTGGTGACTGCATGGAGTTGGTATGTTCTCCCCGTGACCGCGTGGGTTTTCTCCGGGAGCTCCCACCCTACAAAGACGTACAGGTTTGTAGGTTATTTGGCCTTGGTAAATATTGTAAATTGTCCTGAGAGTGTAGGGTAGCAGTAATGTATAGGCCGAACGCGGGTCGGTGCAGGCTCGGTGGGCCGAAGGGCCTGTTTCTGTGCTGTATCTCCAAACCAAAAGTCATAGAGTCATACAGCGCAGAAACAGGCCAACTCCCACATGCCAACCAAGAAGGCTGTGGAGGCCAGGTCAATGGATAGTTTTAAGGTGGAGATTGCCGGATTCTTGATTAGTTCCGTTGTCAGGGGTTACGGGGGGAAGTCAGAAGAATGGGGTTGAGAGGAGCAGATAGATCAGCCATGATTGAATGGCAGAGTAGACCTGATGGGCCGAATAGCCTAATTCTACTCCTGCAACTTATGACCTTATGAGATGCCCCATCTACGCTGGTCTCATTTTGCCCATATCCCTCTAAACTTTTCTTATCCATGGAGAACTTTGTTATGTAAATAATAGCAGACATTTTAGTCAGAGCACAGTGTAGCAACTGTAGACTTTTGCTTCCTGAAAGTATATTTATTTTTCTGGAGGGTTACACAAAAGGCTGGAGAAACTCACCGGTTGCAGCAGCATCTAAGGAGCGAAGGAGATAGGCGACGTTTCGGGTCGAGACCCTTCTTCAGATCTCCTTTTGGCTCAATTTATGTTTCGGTCTGAGCGTTAAAAGGCCAATTAACAAATGAAAAAAGGGCTATTGTTGGAGGCTCCAGACATTGAACATGTGTCTCTTGACCAGTCTTAACAGGGAGAATGTTTTGCCAGCAATCCGTATATACAGTGGAACCATTAACCTTGTATCAGCTCGGGCTGTGCACTTCCTTAATGGAACATGGGAGCTAATGAAAGAGCCCTCTGTTTAATTTGCAAGTTCTCAAAGTTCACAAACTGATCACGAGAGAAGCGCTCAGTGTAGACGAGTATTGGTGGGAATACTCCTCCCTCCCCCTTCTGTCGTGGGGTAGACTGACTGCCCTCCCCCCCCCCCCCCCCCCCAAATCTTTGCACATCCCCAATCCTTTCCACTCGTCACTTTAATTTCATGTTTCATGTATCTTGTTGTGTTTTTATGACTGTTTGCCAGGCTAATTCAACCTCCCGGGATAAATAAAGTTCTATCGTGTCGTGTCGTATCATATCATTATCATATATTGGCTTCAATACTGTTCATGGGCTTAGTGAATGGTGAGGCGTAGCGGCAAGATTAAAAACTAACTGGGAGACGCAAGGAACTGCAGATGCCAGAACCTTGAGTGAAACATCAAGCACTGGCGGAACTCAGCGGGTCAGGCCACGCGTCTGTGGAGGGTGTGGACGATGAGATTTCAGATTGGGAAGCTTCTTCAGACTGAAGGAGGAGGGTCCCGATACGAAACATCGCCTGTCCATTCTCTCCACAGATGCTGCCTGACCTGTTGAGTCCCTTTAGCACTTTGTGTTTTGCTTGAGCCACCCACTGGATACGGGTGGGGGGGGGGGGGGGGGAGGATGACAGCAGAATGAGGCATGGACTTGTCTCTGTATTAACACCCAGAGCTTCACATTACTCGGGAAGTCATCGATAAGGTGCCGTGCGTGAGGCTGATGAGGAAGATGAGAGCCCACGGTATCAAAGGGCAGATACTAGCATGAATAGCAGGTTGGGCTGGACGGCAGAAGGCAACGAGTGGCACTGAGGGGACATTTTCTGGTTGGCTGCCAGTGACTAGCGGAGTTCCGCAGGGGCCGGTGCAGGGGCCGCTACTCTTCACGTTGTATATCAATGATTTGGATGAGAGGATTGAAGGTCTTGTGGGCAAGTTCGACAGTTTCAAAGGTCTTTTATTGTCACGTGTACCAATTAATGTGTACCAGTGAAACGCAAATTACCATACAGCCATTCTAAACAAAAGCAACAAGGCACACACAACTACATAAAAGTTAACATAAACATCCACCACAGCGGATTCCCCACATTCCTCACTGTGATGGAAGGAAATAAAGTCTCATCTTCTTCCTCTTTAGTTTGCAGATGATATGAAAATAGGTGGAGGGGCAGGTAGTGTAGAGAAAGCAGGGACTCTGCAGAAGAACATGGACATTGGGAGAGTGTGCGGAGAGGTGGCAGATGGAATATAGCAGAGCAAAGTGTCGAGTCATGCATTTTGGTAGTAGGAATAAAGGCATAGACTTTTTTAAATGGGGAGAATGCTGAGGAGAACAAGTCAATAGATATTTTTAAGGCAGAGAGATCGATTCTTGGTTAGTACGGGGGTCAGGGGTTATGGGGAGAAGGCAGGGGAATGGGGTTGAGAGGGAAAGATAGATCAGCCATGATTAAATGGTGGAGTGGGCTTGATGGGCCGAATGGCCGTATTCTGCTCTTAGAACTTCTGAACTTATGAACCCGAGTTCAAACCTGACTGTGCTGTCGGTGCAGAGTTTGTACGTTCTCCCTGTGACCTGTGTGGGTTTTCTCCGGGTCCTCGGATTCCTCCCACACTCCAAAGATGTGCAGGTTTGTATGTTAATTGGCTTCTGTAAATTCTCCCTGAGAGCGTAGGATAGAACTAGTGTATGGGCGATCGTTGGTCAGTGCGGACTCGATGGGCCAAAGGACCTGTTCCATAATGTACCTCGAAACCACTAACTAAACAATTCATCTGGCCAAAATCTCTGCAAGGTTTATGGTCACCATGGTTATTTAGTGTATCGACTAAACTCTTTTGACAATGAAGGTTGAAGATATATATCCAAGAAATCATTTGCATTTGTTCAGTGCATATTGCAACCTTGGGACCTTCAAAAGCTCTTTACAGCCATTTGTGCACTTTGCAATGTGTATTGACTACGTGCATCCGTGCCATTCGCTGTCTTCATTGCCTGCTGTACCTGCATGCTTACTTTCATTGACTGATGAACAAGGACCCCTAGATCCCATTGTACTTCCCCTTTCAGGGAATTCCTTCTATCCAGATGCCTAACTTGTAAATTGAGTTGGATTGGTACTTGGCAACACACTCATGACCCCCATTAACCAGGAGGTCTGGTTCACCTGTTTGTTTACCTGAAGATGTAAGGTTTATCCAATAGCTTCCAGCACACCGATGAATGTTCCTCATGCTGTCGTTCAGTCAATGGATCAACAAAGGAAAGTTAGTGCAAGGCCAGCTGAGAGACAGTGCTCCATGAAAAAACAACCGCAACAAAGGGTGTTGCATAGACGAGGTTATTAAAACGGAACAGCAAACGACCTCTTAGTTCTTCAAGGTTTTATTCAACACTTCAGACTGACGTGCTGTTTGAAGTGAGCTGAAAGAAATAAGTTCATAACGTCATAAGTCATAGGAGCTGAGTGCCTCCAATAGTTTGACACAAAATGCTGGAGTAACTCAGTGGGACAGGCAGCACCTCTGGAGAGAAGGGATGGGTGACGTTTCGGGTCGAGACCCTTCTTCAGACTGACAGTCAGGGCGAGCGAGACACAGAGATAAGGAACAGTAAGGTGCTAAAATGAAACATCAAAAGATATGCATTGCCCCGATTACATTTGCTTTTTTGTCACCTTCACCTAGCTAACCATGATCTATTCTACATTCCTCTTAATCTTCGTAGTCATTGGGTGATACGGTGTGGAATCAGGCCCTTCGGCCCAAATTGCCCACACCGGCCAACATGTCCCAGGCAGTGTGAAGAACGGTCTCGACCCGAAACTCTCTCCAGAGATGCTACATGTCCTACTGAGTTACTCCAGCATTTTGTGTCCATCTACCATCTAAACCAGCATCTGCAATTCTTTCCGACACATTTTATTTCCTCCAGTGGTTTGCTTTGCATTCTAGTATCTGCAGACTTGCGTGGGAGAGTCTAGGATCAGAGGTCACAGCCTCAGATTTAAAGGGCGCTCTTTTAGAAAGGTGAGACAGACAAATTCTTGATTAGAATGGATGTCAATGGTAATGGGGAGAAGGCAGGAAAATGGGATTAGGAGGCAGAGATCAGCCATGATTGAATGGCGGAGTAGACTCGATGGGCCGAATGGCCTAATTCTACTCCTATAACTTGTCAACTTGTCTCAGTGGGCCGAAGGGCCTGTTTCCATGCTATATCTCTGCACTAAACTAAATGATTCCCCACAAGGTTTAGGAAAAAAATGACAGGGGTTTAGAAGTTTGCTCGAACCCACGTGAAAAAATATATCTTCACTTGGCACATAAACTGTTCCAGTTAAAATCCAAGTCAAGCGTCAATAATGCCATTAATCTCCAGGCAGCAGTTATTCTGCCGACTCAGAAATACAGGTTGAAACTGCAGTCAGAGAGATCTTGTAGAGGCATTAGTGCACGAGTCACACACAGTCTGATTTACACAATAGGGTAGAAATCCTGTGTAGGAAGGAACTGCAGGTGCTGCTTTCCACCGAAGTTAGACACAAAATGCTGGAGTAACTCAGCGGGACAGGCAGCATCTCTGGAGAGAAGGAATAGGCGGCGTTTCTGAAGGAAACCCTTCTTTGGATTGAGAGTCGGGGTGAGGGAAACCAGAGATATGAAGGTATCTCCCCACCATCGAAGGTGTCTACAGGAGTCGCTGCCTCAAAAAGGCAGCCAGCATCATCAGAGACACACACCACCCTGGCCACACACTCATTTCACCCCTGCCATCGGGAAGAAGGTTCAGGAGCCTGAAAACTGTAACGTCCAGGTTCAGGAACAGCTTCTTCCCTTCCGCCACCAGGCCATTAAACACTGCAACCTCCAAATAAACACTGATCTACATAGTTTTTCTGTCTTTGCAATATAATTGTTGGTTGCTTGTTTTATATATACGGTGTATATAGAGTCATAGAGTGATACAGTGTGGAAACAGGCCCTTTCGCTCACCTTGCCCACACCGGCCAACAATGTCCCAGCTACACTAGTCCCACTTGTCGCCGCTTGGTCCATATCCCTCCAAACCACTCCTATCCATGCACCAGTCTAACTGTTGCTTAAACAATAGGATAGTCCCAGCCGCAACTACCTCCTCTGGTAGTTTGTTCCATACACCCATTACCCTTAGTTTACATTGAGGATAGACACAAAATGCTGGAGTAACTCAGCGAGTCAGGCAGCATCTGTGGAGAAAAGGAATAGGATATGCAGTCTCACCAATTAGGTAGGAGCGCTAATAACTGGCCTTACCAACGATGACCAGAACCCTGTAAAAAAGAATAAATACATACATAAAATGACACACCATCATTGAATTAATTACCATTAATTAGACAATTCCTGAGCCGTTAAGAATGTTTAGTTTTAGTTTAGTTTCGAGATTCATCGCAGAAACAGGCCCTTCGGCCCACCGAGTCCGTGCCGACCAACGGTGCCCGCACACTAACACTATCCTACACACCCTAGGGACAATCTTTTTACATTTTTAACCCAGCCAATTAACCTGCAAACCTGGACGTCTTTGGAGTGTGGGAGGAAACCGAAAGAAAACCCACGCAGAAAACCCACGCAGGTCACGGGGAGAGCGTCCAAACTCCGTACAGGCCGCACCCGTAGTCGGGATGGAACCCGGGTCCCCGGCGCTGTAAGGCAGCAGCTCTACCGCTGCGCCATCGTGCCGCCCCTTAATATAACTAAAACAACCCGCCGTCATTGAACTAATTACCGTTAATTAGATCATTCCTGAGCCTTTAAGAATGCTCCTAAAATGAACAAGGCAATTTTTATTAGGTGTGAAGAGAATTAAAGGCAATTTAAAAGGTTTTTGAATATTAATTTACTTTAAAGCTGATTGGTACACACAAACACATCTAATAAATGGGATTGTATCATTTTATAAAGCTACTTTCAATTATTTGATGCTGGGTCACCCCGGGATTGTAGCCGAGACATAGAATGTATATTCATTACGATAACTAATTTCCACCTACACTAATAGAGCTGAACCCAGTTAATACTTTCAAATATATATCAAAGAACTCTGCCCTTTGGTTCAATTTGAAGTTTATTGAAATTCAAATGAGCTTGAGCAGAAATCTGAGGAAGGCATTCAACTCAAAAAATTGGATAACTTGCAGACAGATTTCTGGCTGATCAATGGGGGGGATCGAGAACAAGAGGATATAGGTTTAAGGTGATGGGGGGAAAAGATTTAACTGCAACCCGAGGGGTAGGTTTTATTTACACAAAGGGTGGTGGGTGTATGGAGCGAGCAGCCGTGCTGACTCGAGGGGCCAAATGGCCTATTCCTGTACCTATTTTCTATGTTTCTAAGAGTCTGAAGATGGGTCTCAATCCGAATCCATGTTCGCCAGTGATCTGGAAGCTGCGGTCCCCGGTAAGGAGGTGGCCGATTTGGGAGCTCTGGGCTCGACCTATCCCGACATCGGCGTTCCGACCATCCCGACCATCCCGCTTGAACATCGGTCCGTCCGTAGCGGCAACTATGGAGGCTCAGGGCCCCAACCACGGCTGAACAAGGGAGAAGGAAGAGGAGGACTGTCTGAACTGTATTGCCTTCCAGCACAGTGGGAGAATGCTGTGGTGGATGGATGTCTGTGTTGAATTATGCTGTGTATTGTGTCCTTGTTTAATTGTAACACTGCATGGTAAATCACATTTCACTGCACCTTATAGTGCATGTGACAAATACATTTGAACCTTTGGACCTTTCCTGACATGCTGAACTACTCCAGCACTTTGTGTCTTTTTGCATATTAACCAGCACCTGCAGTTCTTCATTTCCACAATATGGACAGCTACATGGATAAGAAAGGTTCAGGACCAAGTACGGGAACATGGGACTAGCTTAGATGAGACCCTTCTTCAGACTGAGAGTTTGGGGGAGTTAGGCATATGAAAAGGTAAAGAAAAAAATCAGAGGCTGCACCGATGGCCAAGGAGCCCACAATGGTCCATTGTTGGCTATGGAGGAGCCGATAAATTAGCAAGATGACTGGGGTGGGGAGGAGAGGGGGAGGGGGGGGGGGGGAGAGAGTCATCTACCTCTTTAAAATAGTAACTTGTAATCATCTTCTTTTGCAAAGACTATGCACATTAATTCTCCCGCTCTCAAAACCATTCCTGTTTTATGTTTCTGTTTGAGGGGATTTTGCTCAAATAAAAATTGTATGAAGTGTTTGTACTAATTGAATAACACAGGATATATTTCAAATTATTAAAATTGTGTTATCTGGCAGCAGTGTCTGGTGTTTGTAATTCCTTCATTGCATTGCTCATTTTCATTTATTTGGGGTTTATTTTCATTTAGGCTATGAATGTATGCGTGGAACGATCTGACAAATATGATTTTTTTAAATAGATTAGGCGGCACAGTGTCGCAGCGGGAGAGTTGCTGCCTTGCAGCACCAGAGACCTGGGCTCGATCCTGACTGCGGGTGCTGTCTGTATGGAGTTTGTATGTTCTCCCTGTGACCACGTGGGTTTTCTCTGGGTGCTCCGGTTTCCTCCCATCCTTCCAAAGACATATAGGATTTAGGTTAGTTGGCTTCTGTAAGTTGTAAATTGTCCGTGGTGTGCAGGATAGTGTTAGTGTACGGGGTGATCGTCATGGACTCCGTCGGCCGAAGGACCTGTTTCCACACTGTATCTCTAAAGTCTAAAGTCTAACGTGTTATTTAAATATTCATGCACAACAAACATAGAAACACAGAAACATAGAAAATAGGTGCAGGAGGAGGCCATTCGGCCCTTCGAGCCAGCACCGCCATTCATTGTGATCATGGCTGATCGTCCGCTATCAATAACCCGTGCCTGCCTTCTCCCCATATCCCTTGACTCCACCAGCCCCTAGAGCTCTATCCAACTCTCTCTTAAATCCATCCACTGCCCTCTGCGGCAGGGAATTGGGTAAAAAAGTTTTTTCTCACCTCAGTCTTAAATGACCTCCCCTTTATTCTAAGACTGTGGCCCCTGGTTCTGGACTCGCCCAACATTGGGAACATTTTTCCTGCATCCAGCTTCTCCAGTCCTTTTATAATTTTATATGTTTCTATAAGATCCCCCCTCATCCTTCTAAACTCCAGTGAATACAAACGTGAACACTCGCCCACCCAATCCCTCTCCTCCCATACCACAAATTATATTTTTAGCTCTAGAGATAGAGCGAGGAAACAGGCCCTTCGGCCCACCCTGTACACTAGTTCTATGTTATCCCACATTAGCATCCTACACACTAGGGGTGATTTATAGAAACCATTGAACATCCTTTAAAAAGGAGGTGAGGAGGAACTTCTTTAGTCAGAGGGTATTAATCTGCAGAACTCATTGCCACAGTGGAGGCCAAGTCAGTGGATATTTTTAAGGCAGAGATGGACTAAATCTTGATTAGAATGTGTGTCAAGTGTTATGCGGAGAAGGCAGGGAAATGGGATTAGGAGGCAGAGATCAGCCATGATTGAATGGCGGAGTAGACCGAATGTCCTAATTCCAATCCTAGAACTTGTGAACTTGTGAACCTGCAAACCTGCACGTCTTTGGAGTGTGGGAGGAAACCGGAGCACCCGGAGAAAACCCGTGTGGTCAGAGGGGGAATGTACAAACTGGGCACAGTCTGCTCCCCGAGTCAGGATCGAACCCGGGTCTCTGGCACGATGAGGCAGGCATCAGCACCACCGCTCAGGCACCCTGCCGTTATTGGGGAGAATTGGAAATAAAATGCAAGCTCTTAAAAGCCACAGGCAGCTCAACGATTCAGGATTAAAACACACAACACAGAATATAAGCATAGGACACAGGGAATAAAACAACACTGGAACAGGCCCTTCGGTCCACGGTGTCTGTGCCGATCATAATGCCAAGACCAACTTGCCAAGGCCAGGAAATCAGAGAGGCAATGGCGGGAGCCCTGGTTGAAAATACAAGAGAGGTGCCGGAAGACTGGTGGGCGGCCAATGTTGTGCCTCTATTCATGAAGGGCTGCAGGAAAAATGTTGGGAACTCTAGGCCAGTGAGCTTAACATCTGTAGTTGGTAAGTTGCTAGAGGGTATTCTGAGGGGTGGGATATACAGGCATTTGGACGGACAAGTGCTGATTAGGGATAATCTGGGTGCGTTTGAACGTGCGAGGTCGTGTCCCACTCCATAACCAAATCTTATCTTCCGGCACATATTCCACATCCCTATGTCACTCATAGTTTTCTAAACTTCGATCCAATCCAAGTTTTAAGAAATGTCTTGAGTAGTTGAATCAATAGACAATAGGTGCAGGAGTAGGCCATTCGGCCCTTCGAGCCAGCACCGCCATTCAATGTGATCATGGCTGATCATCCCCAATCAGTACCTCGTTCCTGCCTTCTCCCCATATCCCCTGACTCCGCTATCTTTAAGAGTCCTATCTAGCTCTCTCTTGAAAGTATCCAGAGAACCGGCCACCACCGCCCTCTGAGGCAGAGAATTCCACACAAACTCACAACTCTCTGTGTGAAAAAGTGATTTGTCGTCTCCTTTCTAAATGGCTTACCCCTTATTCTTAAACTGTGGCCCCTGGTTCTGGACTCCCCCAACATCGGGAACATGTTTCCTGCCTCTAACGTGTGAAATCCTTTAAGAATTTTATATGTTTCTTTAAGATCCCCTCATCCTTCTGAATTCCAGTGAATACAAGCCGAGACGACCCTTTCTTTCATCATGTGTCAGTCCCACCATCCCGGGAATTAACCTGGTGAACCTACGCTGCACTCCCACAATAGCAATAATGTCCTTCCTCCAATTAGGTGAACAAAATTGCACACAATACTCCAGGTGCGGTCTCACCAGGGCCCTGTACAAATGCAGTAGAACGTCCTTGCTCCTAAACTCAAATCCTCTGGCAATGAAGGCCAACATGTCATTGGCTTTCTCCACCGCCTGCTTACTTTCAGTGACTGATGTACAAGGACCCCCAGGTCTCGTTGCACCTCCCCTTCTCCTAATCTGACGCCGTTCAGATAATAATCAGCCTTCCTGTTCTTGCCACCAAAGTGGATAACCTCACATTTATCCACATCATATTGCATCGGCCATGCATCTGCCCACTCACCCAACCTGTCCAAGTCACCCTGCAGCCTCATAGCATCCTCCTCGCAGCTCACACTGCCACCCAGCTTTGTGTCATCTTCAAACTTAGAGATGTCACATTTAATTCCCTCGTCGAGATCGTTAATATATATTGTCAACAACCGGGGTCCCAGCACTGAGCCTTGTGACACCCCATTAGTCACTGCCGGCCATTCTGAAAAGGACCCGATAATTTGCTTCCTGTTTGCCAACCAGTTCTCTATCCATGTCAATACCCTACCCCCAATATCATGTTCTCTAATTTTGCACACTAATCTCTTTTGTGGGACTTTGTCAAAGGCTTTTTGAAAGTCCAGTACACCACATCCACTATCTCTCCCTTATCCATTCTACTTGTTACATCCGCAAAAAATCCCAAATGATTAGTGAAGCATGATTTCCCCATGATAAATCCATGCTGACTTTGACTAATCCCGTCACTGCTTTCCAAATGTGCTGCCATAACATCTTTAATAATCGACTCGAGCAACACTTCTTCCCACCCTGCCTCCTGCAAAGACTCAAAGCTCTACTCCCAATTCCTCCGTCTACGCCGCATCTGCAAGACCCAAGATGAGGTGTTCCATACTAGAACATCCGAGATATCCTCATTCTTTAGGGAAAGGGGGTTCCCCTCTCCCATCATAGATGAGACCCTCACTTGTGTCTCCTCGGTACCCCACAGCTCCGTTCTTGTTCCCCCTCCCCCAGTCGCGACAGAGACACAGTACTCCTAGTCCTGACCATCAGCCATTACATACACCACATAATCCTCCGAACTTTTCGCCACCTCCAATGGGATCCAAACACTAGTCACATCTTCCTATCTCCACCCCTTTCCGCTTCCCCAGAGACCGTTCCCTCCGCAACTCCCTGGTTAACTCATCCCTTCCCACCAAAACCATCCCCTCCCCAGGTACCTTCCCCTGCAACCGCAGAAGATGCAGCACCTGTCCCTATACCTCCTCCCTCCACTCTGTCCAGGGACCCCGACGGTCCTTTCAGGTTAGACAGAGGTTCACTTGCACCTCCTCCACTTGCATCTACTGTATCCGGTGTTCAAGATGTAGAGTCTTATACATTGGCCAAACCAAACGCAGACTGGGCGATCGTTTCGCGGAACACCTTCACTCAGCCCGCGTGAACCAACCTCATCTCCCGGCTGTTAAACACTTTAATTCTCCTTCCCAGTTCCACACTGACCATTCTGTCCTCGGTCTCCTCCATTGTCAGAGTGAAGCTAAACACTAATTGGAGGAACAGCATCTCATATTTCGTTTGCACAGCTTTCAGCCTAGTGGTATGTTTATTGATTTCTCTAACTCCAAGTAACCCCGGCATTCCCTCTCTCTCTATCCCTGTCACACCCATATAACAATTACAGCACGGAAACAGGCCCTCTCGGCCCTTCCAGTCCGTGCCGACCATTTTTTTTCCCCCCCGAGTCCCATCTACCTGCACTCAGACCATACCCCTCCATTCCCTTCACGTCCATATACCTATCCACTTTACTTTTAAATGTTAAAATTGATCCTGCCTCCACCACTTCTGCTGGAAGCTCATTCCACACAGCCACCACTTACCTGCTTCGCATTTTCACCCAACGAAATGCTAACAATGGCCTGTTCCTTCATCATCGCTACTTTTTTGCATCTTTCATTCATCATTCTTTATCTCGCCACGTCATCGTCTATACATGGTATAGACATGGTAAATGGTAGGGAATTGAGGAATGCTGTGGAACAGAGGGATCTAGGAATAACTGTGCATAGTTCCCTGAAGGTGGAATCGCATGTAGATAGGGTGGTAAAGAAAGCCTTTGGTGTGCTGGCCTTTATAAACCAGGGCATTGAATATAGGAGTAGGGAAGTAATGTTAAAATTGTACAAGGCATTGGTAAGACCAATTCTGGAGTATGGTGTACAATTTTGGTCGCCTAGTTATAGGAAGGATGTCAACAAAATAGAGAGAGTACAGAGGAGATTTACTAGAATGTTGCCAGGGTTCCAGCAACTATGTTACAGAGAAAGGTTGAACAAGTTAGGTCTTTATTCTTTGGAGCGCAGAAGGTTAAGGGGGGACTTGATTGAGGTCTTTAAAATGATGAAAGGGATAGACAGAGTTGACGTGGATAAGCTTTTCCCATTGAGGGTAGGGAAGATTCAAACAAGAGGGCATGACATGAGAATTAAGGGACAGAAGTTTAGGGGTAACGTGAGGGGGAACTTCTTTACTCAGAGGGTGGTGGCTGTGTGGAATGAGCTTCCAGCAGAGGTGGTGGAGGCAGGATCGATTTTAACATTTAAAAGTAAAGTGGATAAGTATATGGACATGAAGGGAATGGAGGGGTATGGTCTGAGTGCAGGTAGATGGGACTAGGGGAAAACAAATGGTCGGCACGGACTGGAAGGGCCGAGAGGGCCTGTCTCCGTGCTGTAATTGTTATATGGTTATATGGTTATATGTTATATGGTTATATCTCTCGTTTCCTTTTCCCGTGACTCTCAGTCTGAAGAAGGGTCTCGCCCCGAAACATCACCCATTCCTTCTCTTCCCGAGACGCTGCCTGAGTTATTCCAGCTTTTTGTGCCTATCTTCAATTGCAATCATGTATGGTCTTTCCGCTGACTGGTTCTCACTCAACACCAAGCTTTTCACTGTACCTCGGTACATGTGACAAGAAGCTAAACTGACTGACTGAACCTTGAAGCTTTCTCCTGAGTGTAGGAGAAGCAAGACTTGGGCAAGTTCATTTTGACTTCATTCTTTAATGCTCCGTCCTAATACCACTCGAACCTCTTTGTCTGAGGCTTTTCACAAGGTTCTCATCTGCTCAAGGGTCAGCCTCATCATCTGACAGAGCTCATTGCAAACTAGGTCTCAGAGACGGACAGTGTTGAAACAGGCCCTTTGGTCCAAGTTGTCCACACCAACCAACACCACATGTCGCATCTACACTAGTCCCACCTGCCTGCGTTTGGCCTATATCCAGCTAATCCTGTCCTATCCATGTACCTGCCGAAACATTTCTTGAACATTGCGATAGAACCAACCTCACCTAACTCCTCCGGCAGCTCGTTCCATGCACCCACCACCTCTATGTGAATTAGTTGCCACCTCAGGTTCCTATTACATTTTTCCCCCTTCACCTTAAACCTATGTCCTCTGGTTCTTGATTCCCCCACTCTGGGTAAAATACTGTGCAATTTACCCTAACTATTCCCTCACAATCGTATACAGTCCATAAGATCACCCCTCATCCTACACCACCCTAAAGCCCTAGCCTGCCTGGTGTATTCTTCTTCTTTTCGAGACCACACACAAGATTAGAAGTTGTTCAGCCAGAGCTGAACACGCTTGTCGGCATCCGCTTACAACGGTGTCTGTCTTGCGCTCCTAGCGCATCTTGTGTGTGGCGGTGGAAAGATTGGTGGAAACCAGGCCGCGACGTGAACGCTCCTTCCTTGACCCCGCCTAGGTTATTTGCAAGATTGATTAGTAGGACTGGATGTTCCAATCCTTAAGGTTTTTCACTACGATTGACATTTGATATTCTTGGGGGTGACCACTAGGTGATTCTGCCACCAATCGGACACATCTTCAGTGGTGTACCTCAACGTCACTGGGTGTTTTGGCCTTTTATCACAAGACACCCTCAGCCGAGGCAGGCCCACCGCAGGGAGATCAGCCCTGGGTGTGTGTCCTATGGTTAGCCTCTAGATGGTCACCTGGCAGCCCAGACAGCATCTTTTCTCTTCAGCCACAGCCAGTGACTGCTCCATTTGGCTTTTTTTCCTTCCATCTTCCTCTCTAAGGCTGACTGTGGCTGGTTGGGCTCGGGACTCGTGTCCTTTGGTGTGACTGTACCTGTTTGAGCTTCGCCTGGGGTGCTGATACCCTGTGGACTGTGGCGGGTAACCTGCCACTGGGCTTCACCCGACTGATTTGGCCTACATCTTAGAAAGTAACGGTCAATGCGAGGCCCCACACCAAGCTCTCTCAGGCACTTTTTCCTGCCCTGGTGGATCTTGAGGCCCTTCTCTGATGTTATCTTTTCCCAGCCACAGATGCAGCTTCGTAGCTTATGTCCTGCCGGTGCTGCTGCTCTGTCAATTGCTGTGCTAGTTGTAATATTCACAGTCGATTCCTTCCGTAGCAATATAAGGGTGGACCCAAAACGCTGATTAGCGATGGATCCTGCTGGCATGAGGAGCTAGCCCATGGCAGCCCCGGTGGGGTCCATTCCCTCCGGTCAGCAGTCTCTCCAGGCCGTCACCAGGTCTTTCCCTGGTTGTCAGCTGCCCTTAAGGACTTAAACATGCTGAGTCTCTACGCTTTTTTTTACGACAGATTACTTGTTCCAGTCTTGTTTAAGAAAGAACTGCAGATGCTGGAAAAAATCGAAGGTAGACAAAACTGCTGGAGAAACTCAGCGGGTGAGGCAGCATCTATGGAGCGAAGGAATAGGTGACGTTTCGGGTCGAGACCCTTCTTCAGACTTGTTCCAGTCTGGTTCATTGTTTCAAAGCAAATCAAGTCTAGCTTATTGTCGTCAGCACAACGTACAGCATTACAGGCCCACCCGCCACGCTTTGTGTAAAAACGGTGCCCCTCGGGTTCCTGTTAATCTTTCCTCCCTCACCTTAAACCCATGTCCTCTGGTTCTCGATTCCCCTATTCTGGGTAAAAGACTCTGTGTATTTACCCTCCCTATTCCTCTCATGATCTTGTACACCTATCTACTCCTCTCGTGATCTTATAAACGCAAGCGCACGCAAGTCGCATATTGCGTACGGGGCGGGGAGTGTCTCTACTTGGAGTCATCCAGTTAACAGCACAGAAACAGACCATCCGGCCTACCTCGTCCATGCTGCCACATCGAGGCTCGTGCCATTTGCCCAAGCCTGTCCCATATCTTTATCATCATTGTTCGTGGGACTTTACTGTGCGCAATTTCCCCGGAAAGCTACAGGCTATGTGTGAAACGTGTCCGGTTGGATTTAAATTGCTCCTGGGAGGCTACTAGGCAACAATAAAACACAACAACAAAATACTCCCACTTCCCACTCCAGGCGGCACGGTGGCTCAGCGGTAGAGTTGCTGTCTTCAGCGCCGGAGACCCGGGTTCGATCCTGACTACGGGTGCTGCCCGTATGGAGCTTGTACTTTCTCACCGCGACCTTCGTGGGTTTTCTCCGGGATCTCCGGTTTCCACCCACACTCCAAAGATGTACAGGGTTTCCAGGCTAATTGCCTTGGTATAATTGTAAATTGTCCCTAGTGTGTGTGTGTAGCATAGTGTTGGTGTGCGGGGATCACTGGTTGGCACGGACTCAGTGGGCTGATGGGCCTGTTTCCACGCTGTATCTCTAAACCTTAAACTTTAATCTAAAGTCTAAACTCTGCTACCTGGTTTTCACTTGCACTTTATACATATGCTACATATATACATTTATATATATATAAATATACATTATCATTTATACATTCTATTTGGTTATCACTTGTACTTCATACATAATGTACATATATATATATATGCAGTATCTACTGTATATATATATATATATTTTTTTTTTACAAATATATATTCTAACAGAGAGATGCAGCAAATTAAGGGCCTGTCCTACTTGCCGATTTTTTCACCGACTGCCGGCTTCATATCAGCGTCGCCAAAAGATTTTGAACATTTCAAAATCCAGCGGCGACATAAAAAACGTTGCGACACTTGGAAAAACCACCGCGCGTCAATACGTCATCGCGCCGCATCACCGCCGCGTCCTACGTCATCACGCCACAAATCTCCCGGTGACCTGATACGTCCGTCAATGATGCCGGCAGTCTCCGAAAAAGTGGCCAAGTGGGACAGGCCCTTAAGTCATACCATCAGAGAGAGTCATAGAATGATAGAGCGGGGAAACGGGCCCTTCGGCCCAACCTGCTCACACTGGCCAACAATGTCCCAGCTACACTAGTCCCCCCAGCCTGTGCTTGGACCATATCCCTCTAAACCTGTCCTATCCTTGCACAAGTCTAAATATTTCTTAAACATTGGGATAGTCCCAGCCTCAGCTACCTCCTCTTGTTTCCTTGTGTGTGTTCGTCAGTATAAATAGCGATCGCATCTCCCAGAGATGTACATCAAACACATTCTCGTATAGTACGTTGCTTGACCCAGTTGTGTGGACATAAATCTCCCCTTGTCGCTCCCACGATAGGCAGGTTAATGGACGTGTGATCTCCACAAGCAGATACTTGAAGGGTATCACATGTTAACGTTTGAGAGCTGAATGGAAGGTTTTGCCAGGATGTGTCACGTTTAACAGAACACCCTCAGTCTCCGGGCACTTAATCTGTCAAAGTCTTGACAGGATAAATTTGCTGCCTGAAAAACGGGCAACATAAAGGCTCCATTCAGCGAAGGAGGCCGCCTTTGTTTTTCACGAAGTTAGCGCAAGTCCGCTTTTGATCCTTCAGACACTGACCCCGCCGCTCCCTCTCTGCCTACACCTCCCACCGGCCCTCTCTGCCTGAGGCAAGCGAATGAAGGGACTGCCGAACAAAGTCCCACTTTGTGTGCTCCAGTCAGGCTCAATGCAAAGACGTGTAAAGTCAACAGTTTTGAACTGAGGACGGTTTTAAATGGACGCGCAATGCTAATGGAAATGTTTCCACTTCAAAAGCTCTAGAGGCCAATACAGAAATAATTTGCAATTTGGCTCCGTGTTCCCTGAGGACAGAAGCAATGCAGCAAAAATAACATCTAAATTACTTGATGTCGATGGCATTAAAGAATGAAACTTAACACCGGCCTACATTTGTTTTTTTGTTGTTTTCGATTGGGTTGGTATTTCATGTTTGTACATCGGACCTGAAAGTTTTGTTTTTAGTCCAGTTTGGAGATACAGCGTACTGCGGCAAGGTGGCTCAGCAGTGGAGTTGCTGCCTTACAGCGCCAGAGATCCGGGTTCGATCCTGACAACTGCCGCTGTCTGTACGGAGTTTGCATGTTCTCCCCGTCACCTGCGTGGGTTTTCTCCGGGTACTCTGCTTTCCTCCCACACACCAAATACGCATAGGTTTGTAGGTTAATTGGGTTCCGGTAAACTATAAATTGTCCATGGTGTGTAGGATAGTGCTAGTGTACAGGGTGATTGCTGGGCAGTGCGGACTCCGTGGGCCGAAGGGCCTGTTCCCACTCCGTTCCTCTAAACATAGAAACATAGAAACTAGGCCCTTGGCCCACCGAGTCCGTGCCGACCATCGATCACCCACTCACACCAGCTCTATGTTATCCACTCATTGCACACTGGAGGCAATTTACAGATGACCATTAACCTACAAACCTGCGCGTTGTTTGGATGCGCACAGCGAGGGAACATAGAAACATAGAAATTAGGTGCAGGAGCAGGCCATTCGGCCCTTCGAGCCTGCACCGCCATTCAATATGATCATGGCTGATCATCCAACTCAATATCCAGTACCTGCCTTCTCTCCATACCCCCTGATCCCTTCAGCCACAAGGGCCACATCCAACTCCCTCTTAAATATGGCCAACGAACTGGCCTCAACTACGTTCTGTGGCAGAGAATTCCACAGATTCACCACTCTCTGTGTGAAAAACGATTTTCTCATCTCGGTCCTAAAAGACATCCTTAAACTGTGACCCCTTGTCCTGGACTTCCCCAACATCGGGAACAATCTTCCTGCATCTAGCCTGTCCAATCCCTTAAGAATTTTGTAAGTCTCTATGAGATCACCCCTCAATCTTCTAAATTCCAGCGAATACAAGCCGAGTCTATCCAGTCTTTCTTCATATGGAAGTCGTGCCATCCCAGGAATCAGTCTGGTGAACCTTCTCTGTACTCCCTCTATGGCAAGAATGTCTTTCCTCAGATTAGGAGACCAAAACTGTACGCAATACTCCAGGTGTGGCCTCACCAAGACCCTATACAACTGCAGTAGAACCTCCCTACTCTTGTACTCGAATCCTTTTGCTATGAATGCCAACGTACCATTCGCTTTCTTCACAGCCTGCTGCACCTGCATGCCTACTTTCAATGACTGGTGTACCATGACACCCAGGTCTCGCTGCATCTCCCCTTTTCCTAATCTGACACCATTCAAATAATAGTCTGCCTTCCTGTTTTTGCCACCAAAGTGGGTAACCTCACATTTATCCACATTATACTGCATCTGCCATGCATTTGCCCACTCACCCAGTCTATCCAAGTCATCTTGCAGCCTCCTAGCATCCTCCTCACAGCTAAAACTGCCTCCCCAGCATCGTGTCATCCGCAAACTTCGAGATGTTGCATTTAATTCCCTTGTCCAAATCATTAATGTATATTGTAAATAGCTGGGGTCCCTTGCGACACCCCACTAGTCACTGCCTGCCATCCTGAAAAGGACCCGTTCACTCCTACTCTTTGCTTCCTGTCTGCCAGCCAGTTCTCTATCCACATCAATACTGAACCACCAATACCGTGGGCTTTAAGTTTGTATACCAATCTCTTGTGCGGGACCTTGTCGAAAGCCTTCTGAAAGTCCAGATATAACACATCCACTGCTTCTCCCTTATCCACTAGTTACATCCTAAAAAAATTCAATAAGATTCGTCAGGCATGATTTACCCTTCGTAAATCCATGCTGACTTTGTCCAATGATTTCACCACTTTCCAAATGCGCTGCTATCCCATCTTTAATAATTGACTCTAGCAGTTTCCCCACTACCGATGTTAGACTAACTGGTCTGTAATTCCCCGTTTTCTCTCTCCCTCCCTTTTTAAAAAGTGGGGTTACATTAGCTACCCTCCAATCCGCAGGAACTACTCCAGAATCTAAAGAGTTTTGAAAAATTATCACTAAGGCATCTGCTATTTCTGGGGCTACTTCCTTAAGTAGCCTGGGATGCAGCCTATCTGGCCCTGGGGATTTATCGGCCTTTAATCCATTCAATTTACCTAACACCACTTTCCGGCTAACCTGGATTTCACTCATTTCTGCCATCTCATTTGACCCACGATCCCCTGCTACTTCCGGCAAATCATTTATGTCTTCCTTAGTGAAGACAGAACCAAAGTAGTTATTCAATTGGTCTGCCATGTCCTTGTTCCCCAAGATCAATTCACCCGTTTCTGACTGCAAGGGACCTACATTTGTTTTAACTAATCTTTTTCACTTCACATATCGATAAAAACTTTTGCAGTCAGTTTTTATGTTTCCTGCCAGTTTTCTTTCATACTCCATTTTCCCTTTCCTAATTAAGCGCTTTGTCCTCCTCTGTTGGTCTTTGAATTTCTCCCAGACCTCTGGTAGGCTGCTTTTTCTGGCTAATTTGTACGCTTCATCTTTTTCTTTGATACTATCCCTGATTTCCCTCGTTATCCACGGATGCGCCACCTTCCCTGATTTATTCTTTTGCCATACTGGGATGAACAATTGTTGTAGTTCATCCATGCAGTCTTTAAATGCCTTCCATTGCATATCCACCGTCAACCCTTTAAGAATCAATTGCCAGTCGATCTTGGCCAATTCACGTCTCATACCCTCAAAGTTACCTTTCTTTAAGTTCAGGACCCGTGTTTCTGAATTAACAATGTCACTCTCCATCCTAATGAAGAACTCAACCATATTATGGTCAATCTTGCCCAAGGGGCCACGTACAACAAGGCTGCTAACTAACCCTTCCTCATTACTCAATATCCAGTCTAGAATAGCCTGCTCTCTCGTTGGTTCCTCCACATGTTGGTTTAGAAAACTATCCCGCATACATTCCAAGAAATCCTCTTCCTCAGCACCCTTGCCAATTTGATTCACCCAATCTATATGTAGATTGAAGTCACCCATTATAACGGTTTTACCTTCGTTGCATTAATAGCTATCTGCGTGCAACGAAAATGGCATCAAAATGGCATCCTGTTTGATGCCATCCCCAACTCCACTACTACTGTTAGGTGGCATGTACACAACACCCACTAGCGTTTTCTGCCCCTTAGTGTTTCGCAGCTCCACCCATATCGATTCCACATTCTCCAAGCTAATGTCATTCCTTTCTATTGCATTAATCTCCGCTCTAACCAGCAACGCTACCCCACCTCCTTTTCCTCTCTGTCTGTCCTTCCTGAATATTGAATATCCCTGGATGTTCAGCTCCCAGCCTTGGTCACCCTGGAGCCATGTCTCTGTGATCCCAACTATATCATAATTATTAATAGCTATCTGCACATTCAACTCATCCACCTTATTACGAATGCTCCTCGCATTGAGACACAAAGCCTTCAGGCTTGTTTTTACAACATTCTTGGCCCTTTTACAATTATGTTGAAAAGTGGCCCTTTTAGATTTTTGCCCTGGATTTGTTTTCCTGCCACTTTTCACCTCTCTACCTATTGCTCCTATCCTCATTTTACACCCCTCTGTCTCTCTGCTCACACATTTAAGAAACCCTCCACTTCTTATTCTCCGTTTGGACTACTTGCCTTCTCTATTTGAGTCCCTCCCCCCAACCGATCTAGTTTAAAGTCTCCCCAGTAGCCTTTGCAAATCTCCCCGCCAGGATATTGGTTCCCCTCGGGTTCAAGTGCAACCCGTCCTTTTTGTACAGGTCACACCTTCCCCAAAAGAGGTCCCAATGATCCAGAAACTTGAATGTCTGCGCTCTGCACCAGTCCTTTAGCCACGCATTTATCCTCCATCTTGCTCCATTCCTACTCTCACTGTCGCGTGGCACAGGCAGTAATCCTGAGATTGTTACCTTTGTGGTCCTTCTCCTTAACACTCTTCCTAACTCCCTAAATTCTCCTTTCAGGACCTCCTCTCTTTTTCTACCTGTCATTGGTACCTATATGTACCACGACCTCTGGCTCCTCTCCCTCCCATTTCAAGATATCTTGGACACGTTCAGTCACATCCCGGACCCTGGCACCAGGGAGGCAAACTACCATCCGGGTCTCCTGACTGCGTCCACAGAATCGCCTATCTGACCCCCTAACTATAGAGTCCCCTATTACTGCTGCCCTCCTCTTCTTTTCCTTACCCTTCTGAGCAACAGGGCCGGTCTTTGTACCGGAGGCCCGGTCGCTGTTGCTACCCCCAGGTAGGCTGTGCCCCCCCAACAGTACTCAAACAGGAGTAATTATTGCCAAGGTGTACAGCCACCGGGGTACTCTCTAGTCCCTGCCTCTGCCCCTTGCCTCTCCTAACCGTGACCCACTTTTCTGCCTCCTGTGGTGTTGGAGTGACCACCTGTCTGTAGCTGCTCTCTATGGCTTCCTCACTCTCCCTGACCAGACGGAGGTTATCGAGCTGCTGCTCCAGGTACCAAATACGGTCCATTTGGAGCGCCATCTTGACGCACCTGGCGCAGATGTGGACGTCTGGAGAGCTATCTGACTGCATGACCTCCCACATCTGACATCCAGAACAGTAAACTGCCCTGGCACTCATCCTCCCCCTTACCCTGGATACAATACAATATACAATACAATGCAAGGATTTTAGCTGAAAGAAATCAGCAGGGATCTGACTGCCAATCAGCTGCTCCCTCGAGTCGTCTTCTACCAATCAGCGGCTTCCCCAAGCCCACTTGTTTTGAATTGCGAGCTGCGAATGGAACGTTACGGATTTGGGTTCCTCCCACTGCAGCCGCTCCTGGGCCTCTGTGGAAACAAGCCCCGCGATAGAGTTTTTGAACTTACAGGTCGGACGTCGCTCCTCCCACTGCAACCACCACACAGACGGTTCCCGAGGTCAGGATTCAACCGGGGTCTCTGGCACGGTGAGGCAGGGGCTCTACCAGCGTGCTGCTCCAGCGAAACGTCTCCTTATAGCTAATGCCCTTTAGTTTTGTTTAGGGATACAGTGCGGAATCAGGCCTTTCGGCCCACCGAGTCTGCGCCGACCAGAACTCCCCCACACTAACACTACCCTACACCCACTAGGGACAATTCACATTTTACCAAGCCAATTAACCTACAAGCCTGGGCATCTTTGGAGCGTGGGAGCGAGACGAGTGTGGGAGGAAGTGTGGGACGTAGGTCACGGGGAAAACGGACAAACTCCGGACAGACAGCCCTCTTAGTCAGGATTGAACCCGGGTCTCTGGCGCTGTAAGGCGGCAACTTTACGCTGAGCCATCGTGCCGCCCCCAAATTCAGGCAGCTTGCTGGTAAACCTCTCCAAAGCCACCACATCCTTCCTGTATTGGAGTGACATGAGCTGCACGCAATAATCCACACGCAGTCTAATTACAGGCCTATAGAGCTGCTTCATAACTTACTGATTGTTATATTCTATGCCCCGGTCAATGAAGGTGAGCACAGCAGACATCTTTCATACCACTATATCTCCTTGTGCTGTCGCTTGCAGCAAGCGATGGACATGGACCCCAAGATCCTTCTCTACATCGCTGAAGAAGGGTCCCGTCCCGAAAGGTCACCTCTCCATGTTCTCCAGAGATGCTGCCTGACCCTTTAATTACTCCAGCACTAGAGTCATAGTCATAGTTATACAGTGTGGAAACAGGTCCTTCACCCAACTTGCCCACACTGACCAACGTGCCTCATCTACACTGGTCCCACCAGCCTGTGTTTGGCCCATATCCATCCTAACCTTTCCTATCCATGTAACCCGTCCAAATGTGTTTTTAGATGTGGTGATAGTACCTGCGACAACCAGCATTTGTGTCTTTTGTTGTACCTGCGACAACCAGCATCTGCAGTTCCTTATTTCTACCATCGACCTTTCCCTTAGATTCGACTTCCCAAAGTGTGGCACCTCACACTTGCTCAGATTAAACTCCATAAGTCAAAGCATTGTACAGCATGGAAACATGTCCCTTCAGCCGGTGATGGTGCCGACCGACGGACGAGCACGGACACGTGGAAGTGACGACTCCGCTGCCGGGGGAAGGAACAATGGGGACCCGGCGTGGGGGGGACGGGACGCTGTGAGGGAGGGGGATGAGCGATGAACAATGGGGACCCGGCGTTGGGGGGGGGGGGGGGGGGGGGGGGGGGGGACCACCATGAGGGGGGGCGGGGTGGAGACCAAAGGGGGAGCTGCCGCGGGGGCAGGGAGGGGGGATTTGTAACGTTGTAAGCGCCCTTTACGGGCAACTATTTGCATACCGTGGCAATGTGCACAAGCAAAGAATGTCACTGTGACTTGTCACATGTGACTAAAGTATTCCATTCAATTAGCCCAATGCTGCACCCATTTACACTCTTTTTTAATTTTTATTTTATATTTACAAAACTTTATTCAATTATTAATAAATAATATTTACACTACAATAAAACAGAACCAGAACCCAGCACCATAATACAATACAAACATATATCCATAATAAAGTACTATACAACTATGTTACAATCCTTATTGGGGATACATTCAACACCCTGCCGAGCCCAGCGGTCCCGGAACTCCCTCAGGGTGCCCGTGGACAGGGCGTATTCCCTTTCTAACCCCGCCCGGGCACGGACGTAACCCCGGAAAAGGGGCAGGCAGCCGGCTCGGGAACAGCCCTCCACCGCCTGGGGCCGTGACTCGCGGATGGCCAGCTTGGCCAGGCCCAGGAGCAACCCAACCAGGACGTCTTCAGCCCGACCCTCTCCCCTACGCACAGGGTGTCCAAAGATGAGGATGGTGGGTGAAAAATGCTGCCAGAAGGCAAGGAGCAGCCCCTTTAGGTATTCAAACAGAGGCTGCAGCCTCACGCACTCCATGTACACGTGGTACGCAGACTCTTCCAGTCCGCAAAAGTGGCAGGCGGCTGGCGAGTCTGTGAACCGCGAGAGGAACAGGTTGCAGGGAACACCTCGGTGCAGTACCCTCCGCCCCAGGTCCCCAATGTAGAGGGGGAGAATCCCTGCGTAGAGGGACCCCCACCGGGGGCCCACCTAGCAACCGGAAGGCAACACCGACCGCCACTTGGTGTCCGGACGGTGGACCAGGGCAAGTGCGGGGTGAGGAGGAGGAGGAGCCCGTACACGACACTCCTCCCTGAGGTGAAGGGTGTCGAGGAAAGGCGGCTCAAATTGTGTGGCACCGGCTCCCGGGAAGGATTACGGCGCCTGGGTCCGAGGAATACTTCCGGCTGAGCGGGGGGCCTGCTCAACCACAGGTACTCCACACGTCCATCTACACTCTGGTAGGTTGCCTGGCACACTGAACGTCCGCTGCGGAAGGCACCCCCAGGTAACAAACGTGGACGGGAGGGGAGAGGAACGTGATGTCCAAGGAAGGAGATGGCTGAAGGGCCGCAACAGCCTGGGACTTGCCTGGAACAGGCGCCCCTTATCAGAACCAGAGACATGGGGCCTAAAAACATGGCACCCCTTGCATGCGGGCTCAGTACACTATTTCTGTACCCTTGCTCATAGAAGACCATGGGTATGGCAGTACTCTACTGGACTGCTTGCAAGAACTTTTTCCAATTTGGATGGCGCAGTGGTAGAGTTGCTGCCTGACAGCGCCAGAGACCTGGGGACCATCCTGACTACGGGTGCTCATCTGTACAGAGTCTGTACGTTCTCCCCGTAACCTGCGTGGGTTTTCTCCGGGTGCTCCGGTTTCCTCCCGCACTCCAAAGACGTGCGGGTGTGTAGGCTAATTGGCTTGGTAATTTTTTCCCTAGATTCTGTAGGATAGTATTAGTGTGCGGTCGGCGCTGACTCGGTGGGCCGAAGGGCCTGCTTCCACACTGTATCTCTCAACTAAACTAAATTAAACTAAAGAGAATTTCACTGTGTTAGCATTTCACACTTGTGACAATGAAACAACCATCAAACACTAATCTTTAAAGAAGGCTCTCGGCCCGAAAAGTCACCCATTCCTTCTGTCCGGAGATGCTGCCTGCCCCGCTGAGATACTCCAGCATTCTGTGTCTATCTTTGGTGAAAACCAGCTTCGGCACACTTCATTCCCACACTCATCTCCGACTGATCTTGTTTATTTTTTTACTCACAATTCATAGAAACATAGAAATTAGGTGCCCATTCAGCCCTCACACCATTCAATATGATTCCACCTGCCTTCTCTCCATACATCCGCCACAAGGGCCACATGCCAATGAACTGGCCTCAACTACCCTCTGTGGCATCCCACAAAAAAGTCGTCTTAACCACCTGACCCCTTGTCCTGGACTTCCCCAACATCGGGAACAATCTTCCTGCATCTAGCCTGTCCAATCCCTTAAGATTCCATCAACTCCCATCACATTCCCACTGCTCATCCGCGCACTGGCGAACCTTGACAGAGGCCAGGCACACTGCAAACCAGCACGTCTCGGAGATGTAGGAGGCAACTGGAGCACCATGAGAGAAACCCACACAGTCACTGGGAAAAGCCGCAAGCTCCACACAGACAGCAATGGAGGGCAGGAGTGAGTGCGGGATCGATGGAGCAGCGAGGAATCGTAGATAGACTCAACAAAGCTGGAGTAACTCAGCGGCACAGGTTTAAACCAGCATCTGCAGTTCCTTCTTACACAGTGAGGAATTGTGTTGTCTGGTCTTTTATTCATAATTCGATTGTGTTCTGATATTAAGTGATCCCCGGTCTCACATTTCCAGATGATTTTATTGACAGGCGGAACATATGAAATATAGAAGTAGCATAAAATAGATCTTTGGGACACATCAGCGATAAGAGAGCGAGAGTGGAAAGAGGAGTGATTACAGGTGCTCTTTTGACCATCTATATTCGATGGGCTACGGCGATCGGATATTAGTTTAGTTTAGTTTGGGGATCCAGCGATCATCCCGTCCACTAACACTATCCTACACATACTCGGAACAATTTACAATTTTACCAAACCTGTACGCCTTTGGAGCGTGGGAGTTGTTTTACTGATGAAGGAGAATGTCACGTGTAGGGGAGGAACTGCAGATGCTGGTTTAAACTGAAGATAGACACAAAAACCGGGACAGGCAGCATCTTTGGAGGGAAGGAATGGGTGACGTTTCTTCAGAAGGGGGGGGGGGGTCTCGACCCGAAACATCACCCACTCCTTCCCTCCAGAGACGCTGCCTGTCCCGCTGAGTTAGTCCAGCATGTTGTGTCTGTCTCAGGAGAATGCCAGTGCAGTAGTCCGTGTTGACATGACTGAAGGATCATCCAGTCAGGTTAAATGGGTTGAACTTACAACTGGGACTTGAAAATGGCACCATTACTGTCTCAGTATGCTGCTGCTGTATACACTTGCACTGTACCTAAAGTGCTTATGTGTAATGATTCTCATACTGAACTGTATACAAAAATGAATTTCACTGTACCTCAATACATGTGGCAATAAAGTACCATTGACCATTGAGGCAACACGCCTTCCTCACCGCCCTATCAGCCCGTGTTGCTATTTTACATAGAAACATAACAAAATAGGTGCAGGAGTAGGCCATTTGGCCCTTCGAGCCGGCACCACCATTCAATATGATCGTGGCTGATCATTTAAAATCAGTACCCGTTCCTGCTTTATCCACATATCCCTTGATTCCGTTACCCCTAAGAGCTAAATCTAACTCTCTCATGAAAACATCCAGTGAATCGGCCTCCACTGCCTTCTGTGGCAGAGAATTCCACAGAATCACAACTCTCTGGGTGAATAGGTTTTTCCTTCCCTCAGTCCTAAATATCCCTCATTCTTAAACTGTGGCCCCCTGGTTCTGGTCTCCCCCAACATCGGGACCATTTATCCTGCATCCAGCCTGCCCAATCCCTTAAGAATTTTATATGCTTCTATAAGATCCCCTCTCATCCTTCTAATATTCCAATGAATATAAGCCCAGACGATCAATTCTTTCATCATATCAGTCCCGCCGTCCTGGGAATTTAACCGGGCAAACCTACGCAGCACTTCCCTCATTGCTGATCATCGTAAATCAGTAAGCTGTTCCTGCTTTCTCCCCATATCCCTTGATTTTCAGAGATCAATGAACTTGGACCCCGAGGTCTCCCTGGTCATCAACATTTCTTAATGCCCTTCCATTGACTGTTAACTCTATTGATCAGACACTTCTGAGGCTTACTACAGGAAATGCAGATGGCAACCATACACAGTAAGGTTTCTCTTTACCCTCTTCATTCACAGGATGTGAACTCACTGACGAGGTCAGCATTGACTGCCCACCCCTAATTGCCCGTGAACTGAGGGCATTTATGATTCAGCGCATTAGAGCAGTGTCAACAACACATGCAAGTCAGCAAGCAAGCTGGACCACCCATATTGAAGCAGTGACCCTCTCTCTGCCTCTCCTCATTTTATATGCTTCTATCAGGTCTCCCCCGCAACCTTTGGCGTTACAAAGAACACCATCTAAGTTAAGTATTAAAATAAACGATCAGTTCAGAGGTAGAGCTGCTGCCTTAAAGCCCTGTCCCACGGATGTTTAAACCAACATCTGCAGTTCCTTCCTACAACAATAAAACACTCTTGACTTGTGACTCACTTAATAACAGATAAATACAATATTTTCCCATATTGCATGACAACTTTGGTCCTATCGAAAAGACAGACAGGTGGGCAGAGGGGGTGGGGTAGCTCTGCTGGTGAGGAATGAAATTCAGTCCCTTGCAAGGTGTGACATTGAAACAGGATATGTGGAGTCAGTATGGATAGAACTAAGGAATTGTAAGGGTAAAAATACCCTAATGGGAGTTATCTACAGGCCCCCAAACAGTAGCCTGGACATAGGGTGCAAATTGAATCAAGTTAAAATTGGCATGTCACAAAGGTAATACTGCAGTTGTTATGGGTGATTTCAACATGCAGGTAGACTGGGAAAATCAGGTTGGTGCTGGACCCCAAGAAAGTTTGTGGAGTGCCTCCGTGATGGATTCTTAGAGCAGCTTGTACTGGAGCAGACCAGGGAGAAGGCAATTCTGGATTTAGTGTTGTGTAATGAACCAAATTTGATAAGGGAACTTGAAGTTAAGGAGCCATTAGGAGGTAATGACCATAATATGATAAGTTTTAATCTACAATTTGAGAGGGAGAAGGGTAAATCAGAGGTGTCAGCATTACAGTTGAATAAAGGAGCAATGAGGGAGGAGCTGGCCAAAGTTGGCTGGAAAGATACACTAGCAGGGATGACAGTGGAACAACAGTAGCAGGTGTTTCTAGGAATAATACAGAAGGTGCAGGATCAGTTCATTCCTAGGAGGAAGAAAGATTCCAAGGGGAGTAAGGGACGACCATGGCTGACAAGGGACGTCAGGGACAGTATAAAAATTAAAGTGAAGAAGTACAACGTAGCAAAGATGAGCGGGAAGCAAGAGGATTGGGTAATGTTTAAAGAACAACAGAAGATAACTAAAAAGGTAATACGGGGAGAAAAGATGAGGTACGAAGGTAAGCTAGCCAAGAATACAAAGCAGAGTAGTAAAAGTTTCTTTAGGTTGTGAAGAGGAAAAAAATAGATAAGACCAAAGTTGGACCCTTGAAGACTGAAAAGGAGAATTTATTATGGGGAACAAGGAAATGGTAGATGAGTTGAACAGGTACTTTGGATCTGTCTTCACTAAGGAGGACACAAATAATCTTCCTGATATAGTAGTGGCCAGAGGATCTGGGGTGACGGAGGAACTGAAGGAAATCCACATTAGGCAGGAAATGGTGTTGGATAGACTGATTGGACTGAAGGCTGATAAATCCCCAGGGCCTGATGGTCTGCATCCCAGGGTACTTAAGGAAGTGGCTCTAGAAATCGTGGATGCATGGTGATAATTTTCCAATGTTTTGTAGACTCAGGATAAGTTCCTGTGGATTGGAGGGTAGCTAATGTTATCCCACTTTTTAAGAAAGGAGGGAGAGAGAAAACAGGGAATTATAGACCAGTTAACCTGACATCGGTGGTGGGGAAGATGCTGGAGTCAATCATAAAATATAGTGGCATATTTGGATAGCAGTAATAGGATCGGTCCGAGTCAGCATGGATTTACGAAGGGGAAATCATGCTTGACTAATCTTCTGGATACTTTTTGAGGATGTAACTTGGAATATGGACAAAGGAGAGCCAGTGGATGTAGTGTACCTGGACTTTCAGAAAGCATTTGATAAGGTCCCACATAGGAGATTAGTGGGCAAAATTAGGGCACATGGCATTAAGGGTAGGGTATTGACATGGATAGAAAATGGGTTGGTGGACAGGAAACAAAGAGTAGGGTTTAATGGGTCCCTTTCAGAATGGCAAGCAGTGACTAGTGGAGTACCGCAAGGCTTGTTGCTGGGAACGCAGCTATTTACAATATATTTATATGAAGGGATTACAAGTAACATTAGCAAATTTGCAGATGACACAAAGCTGGATGGCAGCGTGAACTGTGAGGAGGATGCCATGTGAATGCAGGGTGACTTGGACAGGTTGGGTGAGTGGACAGATGCATGGCAGATGTAGTTTCATGTGGATAAATGTGAGGTAAAAACAGGAAGGCAGATTATTATCTAAATGGTGTCAAGTTAGGAAAAGGGGAAGCACAATGGGATCTGGGGATCCTTGTTCATCAGTCACTGAAAGTAAGCATGCAAGTACAGCAGGCGGTGAAGAAAGCGAATGGCATGTTGGCTTCCATAATAAGAGGAGTTGAGTATAGGAGCAAAGAGTTCCTTCTGTAGTTGTACAGGGACCCGGTGAGAACTGTTAACCTGGAGTAATGTGTGCTAATTTAGTCTCCAAATTTGAAGGTGTGCAGCGTAGGTTTACAAGGTTAATTCCCGGGATGGCGGGACTGTCATATGCTGAGAGAATGGAGCGGCTGGGCTTGTACTCTGGAATTTAGAAGGCTGAGAGGGGATCTTACAGAAACATATAAGATTATTAAGGGTTTGGACACGCTTGAGGCAGAAAACATGTTCCTGATGTTGGGGGAGTCCAGAACCAGGGGCCACAGTTTAAGAATAAGGGGTAAGCCATTTACAACAGAGACGAGGAAACACGTTTTCTCACAGAGAGTTGTGAGTCTGTGGAATTCTCTGCCTCAGAGGGCGGTGGAGGCCGGTTCTCTGGATACTTTGAAGAGAGAGCTAAATAGGGCTCTAAAAGATAGCGGAGTCAGGGGATATGGGTACAGGGTACAGATTGTGGATGATCAGCCATGATCACATTGAATGGCGGTACTGGCTTGAAGGTCCGAATGGCCTACTCCTGCACCTGTTGTTTATTATCTGTCACACAGAATCGATAGTCAAGCATTAAGAGTTTTTGTCCTATGTTCCGAAACAGAACATTGACATGCAACGCAATATTCCACCTCTCCACCAATTCCAATATTGGTGGCCAGTGGAAGGGGGGGGGGGGGGGGGGTGAGGCTTTCTGGAGCACTAGTATGGGCATTGTAGGCTGAAGGGTCTGGTATCCAGAGGGCTAGTATGGACATTGTGGGCCAAATGGATTCTTGGGGTGGCAGCTCAGTCACTCAAGCCTGATGTGCTGGCAGCTGACTCACGGCTGGTGGGCTAGCAGCTGACTCACGGCTATTCCTTGAAATTCCATTTCAAGCAGGGTGCAGGGCCACCAAACTCAAGTGCAGTTTCCTACCACTTCAAGCAGGGTGCAGGGCCACCAAACCCGTGCAGTTTCCTGCCACTTAAAGCAGGGAGCAAGGCCACCAAATTCAAATGCAGTTTCATGCCACTTCAAGCAGGGTGCATTGCCACCAAATTCAAGTGCAGTTTCATGCCACCAAGCAGGGCGCAAGGCCATCAAATTCAAGTGCAGTTTCGTACCATTTTATGCAGGGTGCAAGGCCACCACATTCAAATGCAGTTTCATAACATTTCATGTAGGGTGATATCACCATAAAACCACTATAAAACCACTATAAAACCCCATAAATACAACATAAACACCACACTCACAGTTCAGTAGACAATCAGTGTGTTCAGTTGATTCACAGCTCAGACAGAGTCATGAACTCTCCCTCCCTCATCTTTCAGAGACTGAACCACACCCACAATTCCGGGTTTCATAATCCCTACCCCCTCCAACCCGGAAGACGCGTGGCCTTCATGGCTTGATTGACAAGTGAGAGATTCTCAACATTTTTTTAAACGCTTAACACTTTTATTTTTCATTGATGGGAAGAATCCTTTGCACCTGATGAGTGGCGGGGAACTGAGTAAGATGGCCAAAAATCACAGCCGTAAGTGGTATCGTTTTATCTAAAATCAATACACAGTGCAAACAGGAAGTTGTCAAGTTACCACCAACAACAGCCATTTTTGCAGTGCAGTGTTTCAAAGCAGTTATCAGCACCAACAACAGCCATTTTTGCAGTGCGGAATTTCAAAGCAACCACATTTTCATTTTCAAACCACATTAAGGGCACTCACAGTTGAGTAGACATGTGTTCAGTGTTATTCACAGCTCAGAGACACGTGACCCTCTCGCTTCCTCCATCTTGCAGAGACCGAGTGAGGCACAACACTTCTGGGTTTATAGTCCCTCCCCCCTCCCAACAGCAGGGGCAGCAGAGAGAATCTCAACATTTTTTAAACATTAATAACTCTTTGATTTTTCATCGATTGGAAAAATCCTCGTCCTGGCCTGTGACGGGGGACTCTGAGTAAGATGGCCAAAAATCACAGCCATGAGTGGCAGCGTTTTTTCAAAAATCATGAAACAAAAAACAGGAAGTGGTCAAGACCTTACTTTTAGTAATATATATATATATATATATATATATATATATATATTTTATATATGGTATATGTATTTTGTATATATATATATATATATTTGTGTGGTAGACACAAAATATGTGTGTGTGCATATATAGAGTATATATATATATGTATATATGTATGCACACACACACATGTATGTACATATACATATATATATACACACACACATATGTATAATGTGTGTAAACACATACAAAATACACAAACAGTGATAGTGCAAGGACAAACACAATGCCCCAGGTCTATGATTGCAGCTTATTTTTCTTGAATGCAGTGTTCAGGAGCTGCTTCTTCACTGAACTACAAGGACTATTAATGCACTATTATTGTTTGTCTGTTTTTTATGTGTACGTGTGAGTACGTGTGTATATATATACACATGTATGTGTGTGTGTGTGTGTGTGTGTGAGAGTGTGAGGGTGTGAGTGTGTGTGTGTGTGTGTGTGTGTGTGTGTGTGTGTGTGTGTGTGTGTGTGTGTGTGTGTGTGTGTGTGTGTGTGGGTGTGTGAGTGTGTGTGTGTGTGTGTGAGTGTGTGTGTGTGTGTGGTGTGTGTGTGTGTGTGTGTGTGTGTGTGTGTGTGTGTGTGTGTGTGTGTGTGTGTGTGTGTGTGTGTGTGTGAGAGAGTGTGAGTGTGGGTGTGTGTTTTAGATATCATCATCATCGGCGGTCACTCGAAACGAGCATGACTGTCCTCTCCTCTCCATAGTGTCGTCTACTTGTGGGTCTGCAGATGTCTGTCGAGGCCGACCCACGATCCACACACCTTGGTGCAACGTGGGCGGTGGAGACTGGCGGTGGTCGGTAGTCATCGAGCCGCCTTCTCTCTCTCTCCTTACGGTGCTGTCGTTTTGTCTCTGCGACACGGCCTTGTTCCATTTCGTGACGTGCAGCTCCTTCCTGCACGGATTTCCTCCAGGAGCGCCATTCCAGTGCAATTTGCTCCCAGTTGCTCAATATGATGTGGAATTTCTTCAAACTGTTCTTGCTGTTGTCCTTGAAGTGTTTCGTTGGCCTGCCGGGGGCTCGCCGACCTTCCTTCAGTTGAGAGTGTGTTTCTAGATATACACACATTGAACTTTTTTTTCTCGTTTATTATATTGTTCACAGTGTGCTATGTTTACATATTCTATTGTGCTGCTGCAAGTAAGAATTTCATTTGCCGGCTGGTGGAGTCTTCAGAGAACGGGGATTCCCCTCCCCCACTATAGATGAGGCTCGCACCAGGGTCTCCTCCATACCCCGCAACACCGCCCTCTCTCCCCATTCCCCCACTCGCAACAAGGGCAGAGTCCCCCTGGTCCTCACCTTTCACCCCACCAGCCGGGCAAATACAACACATAGTCCTCTGCCAGTTTCGCCACCTCCAACGTGACCCCTCCACTCGCCACATCTTCCCATCTCCCCCCCGTCTGCCTTCAGCAAAGACCGCTCCCTCCGCAACTCCCTTGTCAATTCTTCCCTTCCCTCCCGCTCTACCCCTTCCCCGGGCACTTTCCCTTGCAACCGCAAGAAATGCTACACTTGTCCCTTCACCTCCCCCCTCCACTCCTTTCAGGGACCCAAGCAGTCCTTCCAGGTCCGACACAGGTTCACCTGCACCTCCTCCAACCTCATCTACTGCATCCGCTGCTCCAGATGCCAGATGATCTATATCGGTGAGACCAAGAGGAGGCTTGGCGATCCTTTCGCCGAACACCTCCGCTCGGTCCGCAATAACCAACCCGACCTCCCGGTGGCTCAGCATATCAACACCCCCTTCCAATCCGTATCCGACCTCTCGGTCCTGGGCCTCCTCCACGGTCAGAATGAGGAACACCGCAAGTTGGAGGAACAGCACCTCATATTCCGCTTGGGGAGTCTGCATCCTCTGGGCTTGAACATTGAATTTTCTCAATTCTGTTAACCCTTGCTGTCTCCTCCCCTTCCCACCTCTCCCTCAGCCCTCGGGCCCTGGCATTCCCTCTCTCTCTATCTCTCTCCCCCACCCTAGTCGCACTAGCTTCTCATTTTCACACTACAAACAGCTTACAATGCCTTGTTCCCTTTATCATCAATACTTTTTTGCATATCTTTCATTCATTGTTCTTTATCTCTCCACATCACCGTCTATATCTCTCGTTTCCCTGATCCCTGACCAGTCTGAAGAAGGGTCTCGACCTGAAACTTCGCCTATCTCCTTCGCTCCTTAGATGCTCCTGCACCTGCTGAGTTTCTCCAGCCTTTTGTGTACCCTCGATTCTCCAGCATCTGCAGTTCCTTCTTTTACAATGAAACAATCTTACTTGGATGACCTGAAATTAAAGCATATAATTAGTTAGTTACCTAATTGTAGCAAATTACAAAATTCAATTACTAGATCTAAACATCTATCCATTTCTTAAGGAAAGATAAACATTTTTTAATTGCCTAAGTGTCCAAATAACATTCGCACAATAATTCACAATATAACATGATTTTTAAATCTCATTTTCATGAATTTATAGGCCAAATGGAAGGAATTTAGTGTTTTATTCCCGTAAATTAATGGCCATTTAAATCAACGCGAGTGGGTTTTATTGGAACGCGGTGGATTGGAACATTGCGGTTTGCGGTGAATTTAACCCCCAGTCGGCAGGAAAAATACTGCCGGTTCGGTTTTTTTTTGTCCCCATTTCGCAACATGAAAATTTGATCAAATGCTTCTTAAGAACCACGTTTTTATGTAAAAATAAACTGTGTACCTTCTTTTATCACCTACGTAAAATCCTTCCCGTTGTCGGCGCTCACGGCTTTAGAAGATGATTTGTTTTAACAGAGGCCCAGGAGACGTTGGAGCAAGAGGAGGAGTCTCCGGGTGGTGAGTTTAAAAATCGAGCGCGGGGCTTTGTTTTAACAGAGGCCCAGGAGACGTTGGAGCAAGAGGAGGAGTTACCCAAACCTGTAACGTTCCACGCAAGTGTTCTGGTGGAAGCAGCTGATTGGGTGCAACCCCTGGTTTGCATTAAAGGTAAAGTGAGCTAAAGGGTTCAGTGAGCTAAAGGGTTCAGTGAGTTAAAGGTAAAGTGAGTTAAAGGTACAGTGAGCTAATGGGTTCAGTGAGCTAAAGGGTTCAGTGAGCTAAAGGGTACAGTGCTTTTTAGTAAAGGTTAGTTTAAAGGATTAAGATTTTTATAGTGTGAGTTGATTTAATTTGGGGGCAAGCCATGTCATTTGAGATCGGCCTCATGGTTTGCTCATCCTGCAACATGTGGGAGATCAGGGATATGGTCGGTGTCCCTGGTGACTACGTTTGCAGGAAGTGTGTCCAGCTGCAGCTCCTGGCAGACCGCATTGAACGATTGGAGCTGCAGTGGTTGGATTCATACTGGAGCATCCACGATGCTGAGAAGCTCGTGAATAGCACGTACAGTGAGTTGGTCACACCGCAGGTTAAGCGGCCAGAAAGGGAACGGGTGGCCATTAGCCAGCGTAGCAGTAGGCAGGTGGTGCAGGAGTCCCCTGCGGTCATCTCCCTCCTAAACAGATATACCATTTTGTTTGATACTGTTTGATTGTATAGATATACATATACCATTGATGGCTCATCAGGGGAAGGCAGCAGCAGCCAAGTTCATGGCACCATTGGTGGCTCTGTGGCACAGGAGGGGAGAAAGAAGAGTGGAAGGGCTATTGTAATAGGGGATTCAATAGTAAGGGGAATAGATAGGCATTTCTGCAGCCGCAAACGAGACTCCAGGATGGTATGTTGCCTCCCTGGTGCAAGGGTCAGGGATGTCACTGAACGGCAGAATATTCTGAGAGGGAAGGGTGAACAGCCAGCTGTCGTGGTGCACATTGGCACCAACGATATAGGTAAAAACTAGGAGGCAAATAGGGAGCCACTTAAGAGGAGGACCTCAAAGGTAATAATCTCTGGACTCCTACCGGTGCCATGTGCTAGTCAGAGTAGAAATAGGAGGATATTGCAGATGAATACGTGGCTTGAAAAATGGTGCAAGGGATTAAAATTTCTCGGGCATTGGAACCAGTTCTGGGGGAGATGGGACCAGTACAAACAGGACGGCCTGCACCTGGGCTTGAAGGGAACCAATGTCCTTGGGGGAGTGTTTGCTAGTGCTGTCAGGGAGGATTTAAACTAATGTGGCAGGGGGATGGGAGCATGAGCAGAGAGACAGAGGGATGTAAAATGAGGGTAGAAGCAATAGGTAGCAAGGTGAAAAGTAAAAGTGGCAGGCAGAAAAATCCAGGGCAAAAATCAATGGGCCACTTTTCAACATAATTGTATAAGGGGTAAGAGTGTTGTAAAAACAAGCCTGAAGGCTTTGTGTCTCAATGCAAGGAGCATTCGTAATAAGGTGGATGAGTTGAATGTGCAGATAGTTATTAATGAATATGATATAGTTGGGATCACGGAGACATGGCTCCAGGGTGACCAAGGCTGGGAGCTGAACATCCAGGGATATTCAATATTCAGGAGGGATAGACAGAAAGGAAAAGGAGGTGGAGTAGCATTGCTGGTTAGAGAGGAAATTAACGCAATAGAAAGGAAGGACATTAGCTTGGAGGATGTGGAATCGATATGGGTAGAGCTGCGAAACACTAAGGGGCAGAAAACGCTAGTGGGAGTTGTGTACAGGCTACCTAACAGTAGTAGTGGAGTTGGGGATGGCATCAAACATGAAATTAGAAATGCGTGCAACAAGGGTAAAACAGTTATAATGGGTGACTTCAATCTACATATAGATTGGGTGAATCAAATTGGCAGGGGTGCTGAGGAAGAGGATTTCTTGGAATGTATGCGGGATAGTTTTCTAGTAGAGGAAACCAACAAGAGAGCAGGCTATTCTAGACGAGGTACTGAGTGGTGTTAGGTAAATTGAATGGATTAAAGGCCGATAAATCCCCAGGGCCAGATAGGCTGCATCCCACAGTACTTAAGGAAGTAGCCCCAGAAATAGTGGTTGCATTAGTGATAATTTTTCAAAACTCTTTAGATTCTGGAGTAGTTCCTGAGGATTGGAGGGTAGCTAATGTAACCCCACTTTTTAAAAAGGGAGGGAGAGAGAAAACGGGGAATTACAGACCAATTAGTCTAACATCGGTAGTGGGGAAAATGCTAGAGTCGGTTATTAAAGATGGGATAGCAGCACATTTGGTGAAATAATTGGACAAAGTCAGCATGGATTTATGAAAGGTAAATCATGTCTGACGAATCTTATAGAATTTTTTGAGGATGTAACTAGTAGAGTGGATAAGGGAGAACCTGTGGATGTGGACTTTCAGAAGGCTTTCGACAAGGTCCCACATAAGAGATTAGCATCCAAACTTAAAGCACACGGTATTGGGGGTTCAGTATTGATGTGGATAGAGAACTAGCTGGCAGACAGGAAGCAAAGAGTAGGAGTAAACGGGTAATTTTCAGAATAGCAGGCAGTGACTAGTGGGGTACCGCAAGGCTCAGTGCTGGGACCCCAGCTATTTACAATATATATTAATGATCTGGATGAGGGAATTGAATGCAACATCTCCAAGTTTGCGGATGACACTAAGCTGGGGGGCAGTGTTAGCTGTGAGGAGGATGCTAGGAGGCTGCAAGGTGACTTGGATAGGTTGGGTGAATGGGCAAATGCATGGCAGATGCAGTATAATGTGGATAAATGTGAGGTTATCCACTTTGGCGGCAAAAACAGGAGGGTAGATTATTATCTGAACGTGGCCGATTAGGAAAAGGGGAGATGCAGCGAGACCTGGGTGTCATGGTACACCAGTCATTGAAAGTAGGCATGCAGGTGCAGCAGGCTGTGAAGAAAGCGAATGGTATGTTGGCATTCATAGCAAAAGGATTTGAGTACAAGAGCAGGGAGGCTCTACTGCAGTTGTACAGGGTCATGGTGAGGCCACACCTGGAGTATTGCGTACAGTTTTGGTCTCCTAATCTGAGGAAAGACATTCTTGCCATAGAGGGAGTACAGAGAAGGTTCACCAGACTGATTCCTGGGATGGCAGGACTTCCATATGAAGAAAGACTGGATAGATTTGGCTTGTACTCGCTGGAATTTAGGAGATTGAGGGGGGACCTTATAGAGGCTTACAAAATTCTTAAGGGGTTGGACAAGCTAGTTGCAGGAAGATTGTTCCCGATGTTGGGGAACTCTAGAACAAGGGGTCACAGTTTAAGGATAAGGGGGAAGTCTTTTAGGACCGAGATGAGAAGATCTTTTTTCTCACAGAGTGGTGAGTCTGTGGAATTTTCTGCCACAGAAGGTAGTTGAGGCCAGTTCATTGGCTATATTTAAGAGGGGGTTGGATGTGGCCCTTGTGGCTAAAGGGATCAGGGGGGTTTGGAGAGAAGGCAGGTACAGGATGCTGTGTTGGATGATCAGCCATGATCATATTGAATGGCGGTGCAGGCTCGAAGGGCCGAATGGCCTACTCCTGCACCTATTTTCTATGATTCTATGATTTTTAAATTACTCTATCTAATAAATGATCTGGTGTAGTTTAAAAATACCTTCATAAAACAAATGTCGGAGCAATTTCTCTTTAGCGACGAAATCCCCTGAGATGGATCGACTTGAATTGTCTGGAGAAAAACGGCACTTTAAACCCGCCCCCCTCTGAAAGGCGCCAAAGTCGCGCACACGGGGAGCGGCAGAACTGCAGCGCCGCTCAAGGTAAGTTTTGTAACATACCTAATGTATAGACTATTGAACCGTGTGTTTCGCCTCCGATAATGTCGGATGAACTTTTTGCACGGTTCACGTATTGTATATATTTATTACTTGAATAAAGTCTATTTTGAAATTTAAAAAAAAAAATCATCAGCGTGGAATGGGGGAGAGGTCAGCTGAAGATGAGATCATGCTGGGCAGGGCTCTGGGTCAGACTATACACAGTGAGCATCATGTACAGCGGTCAACGTTGGAGATGTTGCGGCTTTCAATGAACAGAACCTGGTTTGAACACCTAGATTCAGGACAGAACACCATGTCTGCAATAAGATGCTGCAAATGTTCTAACAATCGGTGGTGGCCAGTGCCATCTTCTTCACTGCCGTGTGCTGGGGCAGCAGGGCGAAGGCCACGAGACGCCAACAGAATTAACAAGCTCATCAGGGCGTCAAGAAGCCTGGCTCTGTCCTGGGGGCTGTGTTGTATACACGGGAGATGGTCTTGCAGGCTCACCGTTTGACTTGTTTTTACAAAATGTTAAATGGTCAGCTAGAATAGATCACAAGACCTACACCAACCCCAAACCAATTAGGAGCAGACGAGGGCATTCGATCCAATTTGTGGTCCCAGCCACAAAGACAGATGTGTACAGCAATTCGTTCTTCCCACGCACTATTAAAGCATGGAATAATCTCCACCAAACCACGGTTGCCCAGCCAGATGCAAGTAAATTTAAAGTGGCACTTTCTTCCCAATAACCCTCTCTGGCTAAACCCCTCCCTTCACCACCTCCAGTTTAAATTCCAGTTGGAATATGTTGGAGGGCCAAGTAACCAAGAACCAAGAACCAAGATGGGAGGATGCTCCTCAAACTGCGGAGTATCTTGGACAATACAGCTCACCCCCTCCATGACACACTGGTCCAACCTGAGGAGCACCTTCCGTAGCAGACTGGTTCCACCAAGATGCAGTGTAGAGTGTAGAACGCCACAGGAGATGATTCTTCCCTGTGGCTATCAAACTTTACAACTCCTCCCCCTTCTGTTGTGGTGTATGAGACTGATCATCCCCCCCCGCCCCCTCCCCAATCTTTGCACATCCCCAATCCTTTCCACTCTTCACTTTAAATTCATGATTCATGTGTTTTGTGTGTTTTTATGACTGTTGGCAGACCTATTTCTCTCCTGGGATAAATAAAGTTCTATTGTATCGTATCATATCATATGGTTTGGAGTAAGTGACATGAGGCTCGTCATGGGACAAATGTGGTCTTTTCAATGTTGAAACGAGGTGCTTGGGAGACAATCCTGAGCACAAGTGCAAATTGTAAATGAAGGTAGCGTATTTCACTTTCATTGATCTGTTCCTAATATAAAGCGCAGGCTTACACTTCCCAACAGTGTTATCAGGATGCATCGCAGCAGGGTTTGGGAACAGCTCCTTCCAAGACAGATGCACAGATGCACGGAATCTCTTGATCAAGGACCAGAGGACATAGGTTTAAGGTGAAGGGGAAAAGATTTAATAGGAATCTGAAGGGTAACGTTTTCATACAAAGGATGGTGGATGTATGGAACAAGTTGTCAGGGAAGGTAGTTAAGGCAGGGACTATCCCAACGTTTAAGAAACAGTTAGACAGGTACTTGTGTGGATAGGACTGGTTTAGAAGGACATGGCCCAACCGCGGGCAGGTGGGAGTAGTGTAGCTGGGACATGTTGGCTGGTATGGGCAAGTTGGGCCAAAGGGCATGTTTCCATGCTGTATCACTCTATGGCACAGGAACGTGTAAACTTGTGGTCAGGATCGAAGTAAGGTCGCTGGCGCCGTGAGACTGGAGCCCTACCAAGTTTGGGAGTATTTTACAACTCAGCTGGGGGTGGGTCCAGAGAAATCGATTAAGGAAAACCAAGATAGAAGGTGAGAATATGCGAATACACTGGTGAAAAAGATGCAGGATCTTCTCGAGGAAAGATGAAAAGACCAAATCTGCTCCTTTTACTGATAGAGTCAAGAGAATTTATCATGGGAGTTAAGGAAATGGCAGTGGAATTAAACAATAACTTTTGCATCTGTCTTTATGGAAGAAGACACACAAAACCTACCGAATATATTAGATAATCCAAAGCAGACTGAAATTGAGGAAGTGAATGAACTAAGTATTCCTCAAATTATTGTTTGAGCTTAGTTTCGTTTAGAGATATAGCACGGCAAAAGGCCCCTTGGTCTACAGAGTCCATGCTGACCAGCAACCCCCTCACACCAACACTATCCTACACAACTAAGGACAAACTACAATTTTACCAAATCCAATTAACCTACAAACCTGCATGTCTTTGGAGTGTGGGAGGAAACCACAGAACCCGGAGAAAACCCACGCAGATTATGGGGAGAACGTACAAAGTCTGTACAGACAGCGCCCGTGGTCAGTGCTCTGTGCATCTACCCGATCTATCCCTCTTATGATTTTATAAAGGACAAACGGACAAAGGACATTTATTGTCACATACACCAATTGGTGCAGTGAAATGCGAGTTACCGTGCAGCACACAAATAAGATAAACACAACACTTTAGATTTTAACATAAAACATAAAAAACATCCCCCCCCACAGCGGAATCAGCGTTTCCCACTGTGAGGGAAGGCACCAAAGTTCAGTCCTCTTCCTCTGTTCACCCGTATTGAGGCCTCCGCAGTCGCGATGTTTCAGGCTCTCAAAGGGAGAGCCTGAAACATCGCGGCACGGAGCCTCCGAATCGGCCGCTTCCGTAAATACACCGTGTGTGTTTACGGGTCCACCTGGGCTTCCTCCGGATGCTCTGGGTTCCTTCCATATCCCAATGACTTGCGGGTTTGCAGGTTAATTGGCCACTGTGTCGTCTATTGGCTATTGTCCCTAGTGTCTGAGGAGTGGAAGTGAAAGTGGGATAACAGAGAACTAGTGTGATCGATGGACGGCATGGGCTCGATGGGCCAAAGGGCCTGTTCCAATGCGATAGCTTTCCATCAATTCAATCAATCAAATCTGTTATATCCATAACATCCTCTTCTCGCAGATTCTATTTCCCATCAGCTATTTGTGAATCACTTTTCCAGTGAGTTTTTTTTTGTGCCAAATTATCTTTTTTGTAAACAATGCATTATTCCTTTAAATGCTAACCATTTGTCTGGCAAATGGCCTCAATTTTTCAATATATTCTCCCAATGAGCCACAACTAGTTCACGGTCGTGTTTACATAGATTCCTCTTTTTTGTTTAAGACCCTAATTCTGCATATGTAGCTACATCAGTGTGCGGCATGGTGGTGCAGCGGTAGAGTTGCTGCCTTACAGCACAACAGGTTCGAGTTCGATCCTGACTACGGGTGCTTGTCTGTACGGAGTTTGTACGTTCTCCCTGTAACCAGCTCTGCCGCTGCGCCACCGTGCTGCCTCTAAATCATTAAAAAAGAATGGTTTAAAATCAAATTCATTTTCATGGCCAGCTGTAAAATGGCGCCAAAATCTGGTGACTATTACAATTGGATCTATTCCCTGTCCAGGGAATAACGTGAATAACATTCAGTGCAGGGTAAAATCCGATCAAAGGTAGCCCGAGGGTCCCCAATGAGGTCGATAGTAGCTGAATAGTAGACCATAGATAGATAATAACTCATACCTGAAAAGTCTGAAAAAACATTCCTGACCCGAAATGTTGGCGGCCCAATGTTGGCGGCCACTGTGGCGCAGCGGTAGAGCTGCTGCCTTACAGCACTTGCAACGCCGGAGACCAGGGTTCGATTCCGACTTTGCACCTTCTTCCCGTGACCGCGTGGGTTTTCTCCGACATCTCCGGTTTCCTCCCACACTCCAAAGACGTACAGGTTTGTAGGTTAATTGGCTTGGTATATGTGTAAATTGTGTCTAGTGTGTGAAGGATAGCGTTGGTGTGCGGGGATCGCTGGTCGGCGCGGACTCGGTGGGCCGAAGGGCCTGTTTCCCCACTGTATCTCTAAACTAAACTAAACTAAATTCCCTTCCCAATTGCTGCCTGACCCGCTGAGTTCCTCCAGCACTCTGTATTTTGCTCAGGATTTCAGCATCTGCAGGCTCTTGTGCCTCCAGCTAATGTAGTCTTATATTCCCCGTGAGTTTCTCGATGTACTGATCCAGAAAAGCATCATGTATATGTTGTATGAATTAATTTTCCACCTTATTACTTCAAATTTGATTGATTAGTTTTGGTTTCCCATGATTACTATGACAGGCCTGTCACATGCATCTCTACATTCCTGATTAATTGCATGCCCAATATCACGACTATTATTTGGCGACCTATAAATAACTCCCACCAATTATTTTTGACCTTTGCTATTTCTTAACACTAGCCAAATTGATTCTAGGGACAAAATAGATGGCAGATGCTAGAATCTTTGACAAAAAAAACAAGTGCACGGTTAGGCAGTATCTATGTACCAGTCATCTTGTTGAGCCTCATTGTCTGTAACTTATTTTCACCTAGCCCACAGCGAGCAATGTTTCCTTTATCATCGTTACTTTTTTGCAAATCTTTCATTCATTTGTTCCATACCTCTCGACATCACCGTCTATATACCTCGCTTCCCTTTCCCCCGACTCTCAGTCTTAGGGTGGCACGGTGGCGCAGCGGTGGAGTTGCTGCCTCACAGCGAACGCAGCGCCGGAGACACGGGTTCGATCCCGACTACGGGCGCTGTCTGTACGGAGTTTGTACGTTCTCCCCGTGACCTGCGTGGGTTTTCTCCGAGATCTTCGGTTTCCCTCCACACTCCAAAGACGTACAGGTTTGTAGGTTAATTGGCTTGGTAAATGTAAAATTGTCCCTAGTGGGTGTAGGATAGAGATAGTGTGCGGGGATCGCTGGTCGGCGCGGACCCGGAGGGCCGAAAAGGCCTGTTTCTAAACTAAACTAAACTAAACTAAACTACACTAAACTAAACTAAACTAAACTACACTAAAGGGTCTTGACACGAAGCGACACCTATTCCTTTTCCCTCCAGAGATGCTGCCTGTCCCGCAGAGTTACTCCAGCACTTTGTGTCTAAATTGATACTAGTTCTGCAATGTGATCTGTCAAGTCAGAATTATTTCTCATCAGTCCAGGACCTCCCCTATTAATAGCACTGCACTTCAGATTTGAAAGTTACAGCGTACAAGCAGGACCCACGATCAACTGAGTTTTCGCCAACCAGCGATCACCCCACACTCTAGCACTCTCCTACATACTGGGGACAATTTACAATTTGCAGAGGGTACACAAAATGCTGGAGAAGCTCAGCGGGTGCAGCAGCATCTATGGAGCGAAGGAGATAGGTGCAATTTGCAGATGTCAATTAACCTGCAAACCTGTACATCGTTGGCGTGTGGGAGGGAACCGGAGCACCCGGAAGAAACCCATATGGTCACGGGGAGAACGTACAAACTCTGTACAGACAGCACCCGTAGTCAGGATCGAACCCGGGTCCCTGGCGCTGTGAGGCAGCAACTCTACCGCTGCGCCACCGTGCCACGATGTTCTGTAATTTGATCTGCCAAGCCACGATTATTTTTCACCAGTGCTCCCATCTCCTCCCCTATCAATAGTGCCATACTTTAGTCTTTAGAAATACAGCGTGGAAACAGGCCCTTCAGCCCATCGAGTCTGTGCTGAGCAGCGACACCCCGCACACTAAGGACAAGTTACAATTTACAGAAGCCAATTAACCTACAAACCTATACGTCTTTGGAGTGCTGGGGGAAAGCCGGAGCACCCGGAGAAAACCCACGCGGTCACGGGGAAAGCTTACCCATAGTCAGAATTGAACCTGTGTCTCTGGCGCTGTAAGGCAGCAACTGTACTACTGCCTCACTGTGCCACCCCAACCCTCTTGCCACAGGGGTTATGGGGGGAAGGCAGGACAATGGGATTGAGAGGGAAAGATAGATCAACCATAATTGAATGGCGGAGTAGACTAGTAGGGCTGAATGGCCTAATTCTGCTCCTGGAACTTATGATCTTGTATGAATGCTGACATTTGTTGTTAAAATCAGCATGCTCCAGAGCAGGGGTTCACAATCGTTATCATCCCGTTTACCCCTGGCACTTTCATGCCGTTTACCCCAGGCAACTTTTACCCCCTGGAAGCACACAACAATTTTATTTCACTTATTTATGAACAACTAATGATGAACAGATACCAGAACCAAACACAGTCAGTCAATGGAACCAATGTCCTTGGGGGAGTGTTTGCTAGTGCTGTCGGGGAGGATTTAAACTAATGTGGCAGGAGGGTGGGTACAAGAGCAGAGAGGCAGGTGGGAGTAAAACGAGGGTAGAAGCAATAGGGAGCAAGGTCAAACGTAAAAGTGGCAGGCAGACAAAACCAGGGCAAAAATCAAAAAGGGCGACTTTTCAACATAACGGTGGCGCTATGGAGTAGTAAGCCACAGCACCAGCCAGCTCCGCAAAAATTCTGCAAAAAACGGGGATTTAAAACAGATTTAAAAACACTTTACCGATCGACTGCTTTCACTATCTGCCGCCTCAACATCGACGGTACCGGCTGACGTCATCAGCCCTGCGACGAATTATGACGGCACGGAGCCCTACCGAGAAAACGAAGGGTCGAAAAACCCGGGCGAGGACCGGGAGAAGGCCTGGGAGAAGCCTCGGACTCGAGTAGGGCCAGCTCCGTGGAAGACGTTTCCAGGAAAGCAGACACAGGAGGTGAGGACTTGAAAACTTTTATTTCTCATCAGATGGCTGATTTAAAACGTGAAATGAAAGATATAAAGAAAGAAATGAAAGTAATACAGGAAGATATAAAGGAAGAAATATCTCAATTAATAATCAGATGGACTTGATGAAAAATCAATGGCGTGAATTTCAAAAAGATATAAAGACGCAAATTGATAATAAGTTCAAGAGAGACTCAGAAATATTGAAGAATGAAATCATTGATATGATTAATAACTTGGAACGCAAGATGGAGGGTAAACTTGAAAATGTTAAAAAAAGACTTTAAACATAAGATTGACCCTATTGCAAAGTGGTCGAACAACAAGTTGACGGCATTAAAAACCTTGAAAAGATAGCGGAGGCTAGTACTGTGTCTACAGCAAAGCTGATAACAGAACAAGAACGTCTACTGGAGTTGTTATCCAAAGTAACAGATAAATGCACGCAGCTGGAAGGCTATCAAAGAAGGCAGAACTTGAGGATTGCAGGGATTCCTGAAGGTTTAGAGAAACACGAAGACACTCGAGAATTCACTGCTAAATTACTGCAAGCTGTTTTATCTTTGGATGATATGCCTGTTTTAGCTCGTGCACACCGAGTCGGCAGAAGACAGACCAGTACAAATGCCCCCCCAAGACAAATCATTGTCAAGTTACAATATGATTTCACCCTCGAGGACATTATGCAAAGAGCCTCGAGAACAAAGAATCTGATGTTTCAAGGACAAAGAATCAGTATCTATCGAGACTATCCCCCAGAGGTTGCCAGAAAACGAAAAGCGTTTACGAAGCCAAAAACCTTATGAGGGGTGTAGAAAACTTGAGATACGGTCTGAATTACCCCGCCATCTTACGAGTTACTTATAACAACGTGGAACACTTTTTCAAGACTCCAACAGAAGCAATGGAATTTGCAAAGCAGTTTGGACACTTGAAAACCATCTACAAGCAAATATACTGCCTTTTTCTATTTTTAAAGACCTAGCACGGTTCTCTTGACATTTTATGAAACTCTATACGACAACATGGAATTAGAAGAAATCAGAAGGAATGGACAATGTCGTATGGAACGAAGACCTAGCACAGTCTCTTGACATTTTATGAAACTTTATACGACAATATGGAATTAGAAGAAATCAGAAGGAATGGACAATGTCGTATGGAACGAAATGTTTTCCCAGATTGGAAGAAGCTCACCGAACTAACATAAACAAATAACACACCTACTAAAATGATAACGCGGTTTTATTATTACTATGACTGTTATTAACCAAGACTCTGCACCATCGCTAACTAATACTACTAATAATTAATATCTTATGTCCTGTTACATATGGGGATATCCCTTCCTCAATATATTTCTCCCTTTTTTAATAATGACTTCTATTTTTTGTATTTTTAAAAAAAAAAAAAAATTTTTCTTTAACTGTGGCTTTATAATTGGATTTTTTTTTTTTAAAAACTAACCTTAGATATATATACATTTATGATGTTTAATATCACTCTTTTCATTTCTTTAATACTATATTCCCGTTAAAATATTACTATGGAATAATAATTCCTTAAAATTAGGAGCTGGCTAAATTAATAACATCAATGCCGGAAGCCTTTAGATTAATGGCCAACACAACTTGGCTTTCACAAACTACAAATATTTTATTTGTAGTTCTTCTATTCTTTATACACCTTTCTAAGCTTTTTATTCACTTCTCACCATGTTTTTATGTTTACTATATCTTTCAGTTTGAATGGAGTTATATACTGGAACAATGGAGATACACTCGTGAAGCACATAAGAAAGATCTAAAATTCATCTACTCGGTGTTCGGGTGTAAGGTTAAGTCTACTGCGCGGACCCTTGGACCCTATTCTAGATTCCCACAAATCTAAAATGCAGGATTTAAAAAGAAATATGGGGAACGAGGGATTAACCTTTTGCAGTTGGAATGTTAAAGGTATCAATGAACCAATAAAAAGAGGAAAAATATTGACACATTTAAAGGCAATGAAAGCTGATGTAATTTACATCCAAGAAACTCACCTAAAGAAAGACGCTGAAAATAGGCTGAAAGCTAAATGGATAGATAAAATATACCACTCTTCCTTTACACACAAATCAAGAGGCGTAGCAATATTATTTCGTAAAGGTACTTTATTTAAGCATATATCTACTATATCTGATAAAGATGGCAGATACATTATTGTAATAGGAGAAATAAATAGGGAAAAAATGATTTTTGTTAACATCTATGGTCCAAATTTTGATAGTCCTTTATTCTTTAAGAAAGTACTTAATAATATTCCAGAATTAACACACTACAATTTGATAATTGGAGGAGATTTTAATTGTACATTAGACCCTTATTTAGATAGATCTTCAAAACAAAGGAAAACTAAATCGCACTCTAGTGATTTATTAAACGCATACATTCAAACGTCTAACATTAAAGATGTTTGGAGAACAGAAAATCCTAACTGGTCGAGAATATTCCTTCTACTCGCCAGTACATAAAACCTATTCAAGAATAGATTACTTCCTAGTAGATGCAAAGCTTATTTCACTTACTTACGAATCCAAATATCATAATATTATAATTTCAGATCACGCACCATTAACATTTAAAATTAAAATAAATGGTAAAAACAGGAAATCTAGGACAATGGAAACTTAATCCACAAATTTTAAAAAATAAAACAACTCAGGAATACATCATAACCCAGATTAAGATGTTTTTTGAAATAAATGATCAACCAGAAATATCTCGCTCTTTATTATGGGAAACATTTAAAGCATATCTTCGAGGAATTATGATTTCTTCACAAGCATTCCATAATAAGAAGATTCGGAAGGAACAACATGACTTAGAAAGGGAGATCAAACAATTAGATATACAGAATGCAACAAAATCAGATATAATAATACATAATAAAATTGTAGCATTGAAGTATAAATTAAATAAAATATATACTGATCAAGTTCTAAAATATTACCAACATACTAAACAATTGTTGTTTGAATTTGGAGACAAACCACAAAAAACTATTGGCTCGACAATTAAGGAAAATTGAAGCGGAAAAAATTATACATAGGATTAAATCACAAAACGGTGAATTATTAATACAACCCAAGGATATTAATGAAAGATTTATGCAATATTATAAAAATTTGTATACTGGTAACACAACAGTAAATAAAACAGAAATAGATGCCTTTTTAAATGGATGTAACTTAAAAGAATTAGATTTACAAAATAGAGAATTTTTAAATGCCGATATTTCAATAAAAGAAATCCAAGAATCTATTAAATCTTTAAAAAATGGTAAAACTCCAGGACCAGATGGTATAGGCTCGGAATTTTATAAAATTTTTCATGCCCAAATGGTCCCATATTTAAAATCATTATATGAACAGATATATATACAAGAGAAATTACCAGACACATTGAACGAATCTATTATAACACTTATACCCAAAATAAATAAAGACTTGGATGATCCAGGATCGTATAGAGCAATTGCTTTATTAAATACTGATCAAAAAATTTTAACAAAAATTCTTGCACAAAGACTAAGCAAAATTGTTAATGAATTAATTCATCCTGATCAAACAGGATTTATACCTAAAAGATATTCTTCATATAATTTAAGACGGTTTATTTAATATTATATACTCGAAAAGAAGTGATAAAAAAGATTTAGTAGTCATCTCGTTGGATGCAGAAAAAGCTTTTGACCAGGTGGAATGGCCTTATCTATTTTCGGTGATGGAAGCATTTAAGCTTGGTGATAAGTTTACTACTTGGATTAAATTATTATACGCAAATCCAACAGCTAGAATAATAACAAATTATATGTTATCAACTAAGTTTAGTTTATCTCGAGGTTGTAGACAAGGCTGTCCTTTATCACCATTACTGTTTGCGTTAGCAATCGAACCCCTTGCTCAAAGGGTAAGACTACATCCAGAAATATATGGATACGATACTAAAGATACTAAGAATAAAATCTCGTTATATGCGGACGATATACTACTTTATATTACAAAACCGGAAATAAGTATCTGTAATTTGTTAAAAACTAATAACGGAATTTGGTTTAATTTCAGGATATAGCATCAATTGGAATAAAAGTGAACTTATGCCAATAACCATGAATAATTTACAGATATTACAACAATTTCCTTTCAAGATAACAAATGAAAATATTAAATATCTTGGTATTTTTGTTACAAAAAGATTTGACTCTTTATTTAAATCTAATTTCCCGTTATTATTGAATAAATTAAATAAAAATATCTTATATTGGAAAAGCTTACCTATCTCAATGTTAGGTAAAATAAACGCAATAAAAATGATTTTCCTCCCACAATTATTATATTTATTTCAATCAATCCCGATATACCTTTCTAAAAATTTCTTTAAAAAAGTAGACTCAATAGTCACTAACTTTATTTGGGACTATAAAAATCATAGAATAAATAAAAAACATTTATGTAAAGCTAAAATAAACGGGGGTTTAGCTTTACCAAATTTTATGTTCTATTATTGGGCAGTTAATATTAGAAATATGAATTTTTGGTTAGGAGAAATAGATAATAAACCAAATTGGTTAAAAAATGGAAAGAGAAGACTGTTTTCCATTTGAAATTAGCTCTATAATATTTGCTAATATTAATGTACCTAAGAAAACTTATAGCGAAAATCTGATAATAGAAAGTGGAATACGTATTTGGAAACAAATAAAGAAAACACTAAAACTAAAATTTATACCGCTAGCTCTTACAATTGCCAATAATTTTACGTTTAAACCGTCAATGATGGATAAAGCTTTTACACAATGGAAAAATAAAGGAATTCTAAACATAGGGGATCTCTATAAGGATAATTCATTTCTTTCATTTCAAGAATTACAACAAACTTACGGGCTTCATAATAATGAATATTTCAGATATTTACAAATCAGAAACTATATTTCCGCAAATACACAAGAACTTAGAAATAGAAAGAGTGAAATTTTAGATGAATGCTTGAATAAACACCCAAATACAGAAAAAATGATATCATACATTTATAACATTTTGTTGGAAAGTGATATCCCATCATCGGAAATACATAGACAGCGCTGGGAAAATGAACTAAGTCAAATAATAAGTCCAGAAATATGGGAAGAAAGCCTACAACATATACATTATTGCTCTTTAAACGCTAAACAATGCACTTATACAGTTTAAAATCTTACATAGATTACATTATTCTAAATCTAAACTACATAATATATTTCCAAAACTATCACCTATATGTGATAAATGTCAAATCATGGAAGCAACTCTGTCGCATTCATTTACTAATTGCACGAAGATTTTACAATATTGGAATGAAATATTCAAAACAATCTCGAAAGTTATTAATATTACTATGATTTATGACCCAAAGTTAATCATACTTGGAATACCGGAAATGGAACAAATAATTACAAGGAATCATAGAACTTTTATCGACTATTCTTTAATAATTGGGAAAAAATTAATATTAAAATTTTGGAAAGGCCCTGTATCCCAACAATTAAAATGTGGAATACAGAAATGACGGAGACACTTCACTTGGAGAGATTGAGACTTGTCCTTATGGACAGGTTAGATCTCTTCAAGGAGATATGGTCTCCCTAATATTAAATATCTACAGGGTCACAATGGTTCGGCGCAGGACTTGACTGAGGCCTGAATATCTGAGTGGATGAAGAAAATACACATAACAAATCATGAATGTATCTCCAAGATTGGATTACTTAGTAATACTTTAATCTCCATCAAACTTTTCATACCTTCTTTTCTATTTTCTATTCCTTTTTTTCTATCTATCTATCTTTAAAAAGAAAAAAAAATTAAAAAAAAAAAAAAAAAAAAAAAAAAAAAAAAAAAAAAAAAAATCAAAAAGGGCACTTTTCAACATAATTGTATAAGGGGTAAGAGCATTGTAAAAAACAAGCCTGAAGGCTTTGTGTCTCAATGCAAGGAGTATTCGTAATAAGGTGGAGGAGTTGAACGTGCAGATAGCTATTAATGATTATGATATAGTTGGGATCACGGAGACATGGCTCCAGGGTGACCAAGGCTGGGAGCTGAACATCCAGGGATATTCAATATTCAGGAGGGATAGAGAGAAAGGAAAAGGAGGTGGGGTAGCGTTGCTGGTTAGAGAGGAGGTTAACGCAATGGAAAGGAAGGACATTAGCTTGATGTGGAATCGGTATGGGTAGAGCTGCGAAACACTAAAGGGCAGAAAACTCTGGTGGGTGTTGTGCACAGGCCACCTAACAGTAGTAGTGAAGTTGGGGATGGTATCGAACAGGAAATTAGAAATGCGTGCGACAAAGGCAAAACAGTTATAATGGGTGACTTCAATCTACATATAGATTGGGTGAATCAAATTGGGAGGGGTGCTGAGGAAGAGGATTTTTTGGAATGTATGCGGGATAGTTATCTAAATCAACATGAAGAACCCACGAGAGAGCAGACTATTTTAGACTGGGTATTGAGTAATGAGGAAGGGTTAGTTAGCAGTCTTGTTGTGGTGGAACTGAGAAGTGGGAACGGTGTAGCAACACTTTTAGGGGTGTATTATAGACCGCCAAATGGGGAGCGTGAATTGGAAGAGCAAATATGTAAGGAGATAGCAGATATTAGTAGTAAGCGCAAGGTAGTGATTGTGGGAGATTTCAATTTTCCAAAAATAGACTGGGAAACACATTCTGTAAATGGGCTGGATGGTTTGGAGTTTGTAAAATGTGTGCAGGATAGTTTTTTGCAGCAGTACATAGAGGTATCGACCAGAGAAGGGGCAGTGCTGGACCTCCTGTTAGGAAATGAGGCAGGTCAGATGACGGAGGTATGCGTTGGTGAGCACTTCGGGACCAGTGATCACAATACCATTAGTTTCAATATAATTATGGAGAGAGTCAGAACTGGACCTAGGGTGGAGATTTTTGATTGGAGAAAGGCTAACTTTGAGGGAATGCGTAAGGATTTTAAAGGAGTGAATTGGGACACTTTGTTTCATGGGAAGGATGTAGAAGAGCAATGGAGGACATTTAAAGGGGAAATTGTAAGAGTACAGAATCTTTATGTCCCTGTTAGGTTGAAAGGAAATAGTAAAAATTGGAAAGAGCCATGGTTTTTCAAGGGAAATTGGACACTTGTTTCGAAAAAAAGAGAGATATCTACAATAATTATAGGAGGCATGGAGTAAATGAGGTGCTAGAGGAGTATAAAGAATGTAAAAAGAATCTTAAGAAAGAAATTAGGAAGGCTAAAAGAAGATATGAGGTTGTTTTGGCAAGAAAGGTGAAAGTAAACCCAAAGGGTTTTCTACAGCTATATTAATAGCAAAAGGATAACGAGGGATAAAATTGGACCATTAGAGAACCAGAATGGACAGCTATCTGCAGAGCCAAAAGAGATGGGGGAGATATTGAACAATTTATTTTCTTCGGTATTCAACAAGGAGAAGGATATTGAACTCGGTGAGTTAAGGGGAAAAAGTAGAGTAGCTATGGAAACTATGAGATTCAAAGAGGAGGAAGTACTGACACTTTTGAAAAATATAAAAGTGGATAAGTCTCCAGGTCCTGACAGGATATTCCCTAGGACATTGAGGGAAGTTAGTGTAGAAATAGCAGGAGCTATGACAGAAATATTTGAAATGTCATTAGAAACGGGAATAGTGCCGGAGGATTGGCGACTGCGCATGTTGTTCCATTGTTTAAAAAGCGTTCAAAGAATAAACCTAGCAATTATAGACCTATTAGTTTGATGTCAGTGGTGGGAAAATTAATGAAAAGGATACTTAGAGATAATATATATAAGCATCTGGATAAACAGGGTCTGATCAGGAACAGTCAACATGGATTTGTGCCTGGAAGGTCATGTTTGACAAACCTTCTTGAATTTTTTGAAGCGGTAACTAGGGAAATTGATGAGGGTAAAGCAGTGGATGTTGTCTATATGGATTTCAGTAAGGCCTTTGACAAGGTTCCCCATGGAAGGTTGGTTAAGAAGGTTCAATCTTTGGGTGTTAATGGCGGAGTAGCAAGATGGATTCAACAGTGGCTGAATGGGAGATGTCAGAGAGTAATGGTGGATGGCTGTTTGTCAGGTTGGAAGCCGGTGACCAGTGGGGTGCCTCAGGGATCTGTGTTGGGTCCACTGTTGTTTGTCATGTACATCAATGATCTGGATGATGGGGTGGAAAATTGGATAAGTAAGTATGCAGATGATACTAAGATAGGTGGTATTGTGGATAATGAAGTAGATTCTCAAAGTCTACAGAGAGATTTTGGGCTATTTGGAAAAGTGGGCTGAAAGATGGCAGATGGAGTTTAATGCTGATAAGTGTGAAGTGCTACATCTTGGCAGGACAAATCAAAATAGGACGTACATGGTAAATGGTAGGGAATTGAGGAATGCTGTGGAACAGAGGGATCTAGGAATAACTGTGCATAGTTCCCTGAAGGTGGAATTGCATGTAGATAGGGTGGTAAAGAAAGCCTTTGGTGTGCTGGCCTTTATAAATCAGAGCATTGAATATAGGAGTAGGGAAGTAATGTTAAAATTGTACAAGGCATTGGTAAGACCAATTCTGGAGTATGGTGTACAATTTTGGTCGCCTAGTTATAGGAAGGATGTCAACAAAATAGAGAGAGTACAGAGGAAATTTACTAGAATGTTGCCAGGTTCCAGCAACTATGTTACAGAGAAAGGTTGAACAAGTTAGGTCTTTATTCTTTGGAGCGCAGAAGGTTAAGGGGGGACTTGATTGAGGTCTTTAAAATGATGAAAGGGATAGACAGAGTTGACGTGGATACGTCAACTCTGTCTATTTTTCCCATTGAGGGTAGGGAAGATTCAAACAAGAGGGCATGACATGAAATTAAGGGACAGAAGTTTCGGGGTAACGTGAGGGGGAACTTCTTTACTCAGAGGGTGGTGGCTGTGTGGAATGAGCTTCCAGCAGAAGTGGTGGAGGCAGGATCGATTTTAACATTTAAGAGTAAAGTGGATAGGTATATGGACGTGAAGGGAATGGAGGGGTATGGTCTGAGTGCAGGTAGATGGGACTAGGGGAAAACAAATGGTCGGCACGGACTGGAAGGGCCGAGAGGGCCTGTTTCAGTGCTGTAATTGTTTATATGGTTATATGGTTATATGGTTGTACGTGCCCCCTTGGACAAGAGTGACCGTAACATGGTCGAGTTCTTCATTAGGATGGAGAATGACATTGTTAATTCAGAAACAATGGTTCTGAACTTAAAGAAAAGTAACTTTGAGGGTATGAGACGTGAATTGGCCAAAATTGACTGGCAATCAATTCTAAAAGGGTTGACGGTGGATACGCAATGGAAGACATTTAAAGACTGCATGGATAAACTACAAAAATTGTTCATCCCAGTTTGGCAAAAGAATAAATCAGGGAAGGTAGTGCATCCGTGGATAACAAGAGAAATCAGGGATAGTATCAAAGCCAAGGATGATGCGTACAAAGTAGCCAGAAAAAGCAGCATACCAGAGGACTGGGAGAAATTCAGAGACCAGCAGAGGAGGACAAAGGGCTTAATTAGGAAAGGAAAAATAGATTATGAAAGAAAACTGGCAGGGAACATAAAAACTGACTGCAAAGGTTTTTATAGACATGTAGACCCTAGTTAAAACAAATGTAGGTCCCTTGCAGTCAGAAACAGATGAGTTGATCATGGGGAACAAATGATATGGCGGACCAATTGAATAACTATTTTGGTTCCGTCTTCGCTAAGGAAGACATAAATAATACGCCTGAAATAGCAGGGGACCGCGGATCAAAGGAGGAATTGAGTGACATCCAGGCTAGTCGGGAAGTGGTGTTGGGTAAATTGAATGGATAAATCCCCAGGGCCAGATAGGCTGCATCCCAGAGTACATAAGGAAGTAGCTCAGGAAATAGTGGATGCATTAGTGATAATATTTCAAAATTCTTTAGATTCTGGAGTAGTTCCTGAGGATTGGTGGGAGCAAACGTAACCCCTCTTTTTAAAAAGGGAGGGAGAGAGAAAACGGGGAATTACAGACCAGTTAGTCTAACATCGGTAGTGGGGAAACTGCTAGAGTCAATTATTAAAGATGGGATAGCAGCACATTTGGAAAGTGGTGAAATCATTGGACAAAGTCAGCATGGATTTATTAAAGGCAAATCATGTCTGACGAATCTTGTGGATTTTTTAGAGGATTTAACTAGTAGCGTGGGTAAGGGAGAACCAGTGGATGTGGTGTATCTGGACTTCCAGAAGGCTTTCGACAAGGTCCCACATAAGAGATTAGTATACAAACTTAAAGCATACGGCATTGGGGGTTCAGTATTGATGTGGATAGAGAACTGGTTGGCAAACAGGAAGCAAAGAGTAGGAGTAAACGGGTCCTTTTCACAATGGCAGGCAGTGACTAGTGGGGTACCACAAGGCTCAGTGCTGGGACCCCAGCTATTTACAATATATATTAATGATCTGGATGAGGGAATTGAAGGCAATATCTCCAAGTTTGCGGATGACACTAAGCTGGGGGGCAGTGTTAGCTGTGAGGAGGATGCTAGGAGATTGCAAGGTGACTTGGATAGGCTGTGTGAGTGGGCAAATGTTTGGCAGATGCAGTATAATGTGGATAAATGTGAGGTTATCCACTTTGGTGGGAAAAACAGGAAAGCAGACTATTATCTAAATGGTGGCCGATTAGGAGAAGGGGAGATGCAGCGAGACCTGGGTGTCATGGTACACCAGTCATTGAAAGTAGGCATGCAGGTGCAGCAGGCAGTGAAGAAAGCGAATGGTATGTTAGCTTTCATAGCAAAAGGATTTGAATATAGGAGCAGGGAGGTTCTACTTCAGTTGTATAGGGTCTTGGTGAGACCACACCTGGAGTATTGCGTACAGTTCTGGTCTCCAAATCTGAGGAAGAACATTATTACCATAGAGGGAGTGCAGAGAAGCTTCACCAGACTGATTCCTGGGATGTCAGGACTGTCTTATGAAGAAAGACTGGATAGACTCGGTTTTTACTCTCTACAATTTAGGAGATTGAGAGGGGATCTTATAGAAACTTACAAAATTCTTAAGGGGTTGGACAGGCTAGATGCATGAAGATTGTTCCCAATGTTGGGGAGGTCCAGGACAAGGGGTCACAGCTTAAGGATAAGGGGGAAATCCTTTAAGACCGAGATCAGAAAGACTTTTTTCACACAGAGAGTGGTGAGTCTCTGGAACTCTCTGCCACAGAGGGTAGTTGAGGCCAGTTCATTGGCTATATTTATTGGGAGTTAGATGTGGCCCTCGTGGCTAAGGGGATCAGAGGGTATGGCGAGAAGGCAGGTACGAGATACTGAGTTGGATGATCAGCCATGATCATATTGAATGGCGGTGCAGGCTCGAAGGGCCAAATGGCCTGCTCCTGCACCTAATTTCTATGTTTCCATGTTTCTATGAGAAAAAATATATACAAATCGAGAATTAACACATTTACCCCCTGGGTAGGTGAAATTTACCCCAGGTTGGGAACCCTTGCTCCAGAGAAAGTTCAGCAGGATGTGGGAAGGCAAAGTAAGTCTGATACAATTTTGGGTACTGTCAATGTGACACGTTTTCACCCGTGGTGCCTATTCAGCTTTTTGAATGAATAAATGAATGAATGAATAAGTTTATTGGTCAAGAATTCACATACAAGGAATTTGCCTTGGTGCTCCGCCCGCAAGTGACAACATGACATACAGTGACAGTTAGGAATGACACATAAAACATTAAACATCAATAATAAAACATTATTCATTAAACATGTGAAACATGTGAAATGTTCTACTCCTTTTGGGATCTTTCTTGCTTTTCCTACCTCCTGGTCTACTTTCTCAAAACTGTCTCAATCCCCCTATGTTTCTCCTGCCTCAAACAGTGGTGCAGCGGTAGAGCTGCTGCCTCACAGAGCCAGAGACCTGGGTTTAATCCTGACCTTGGGTGCTGTCTGTATGGAGTTTGCACATTCTTCCTGTGACGGCGTGGGTTTCCTCCTGGTGCTCCGGTTTCCTCCCACATCTCAAAGACGTGTGGAGTTCGTATGTTGATTGGCCTCTGTAAATTGGCCCTCGTGTGTAGGGAGAGGATGAAAAAGTGGAATAACAGAAAAGTAGTGAGAACGAGTGATCGATGGTTGTCGTGGACTCGATAGGCCGAAGGGCCAATTTCCACGCAGTATCTCTCAACTAAACTAAACTAAATATTTTAAATAAAGCTGAACTGAATTCATAGCAGTGAGACATCCCACAATGTATACTTTTAAGGCAGAGGTAGATCGATTCTTGATTAGTACGGGTGTCGGGGGTTATGGGGAGAAGGCAGGAGAATTGGGTTAGGAAGGAGAGATAGAACAGCCATGATTGAATGGCGGAGTAGACTTGATGGGCTGAATGGCCTAAATCTGCTCCTATCACTTATGACTTCATGCCCTTATGACATTCAGCCCATCTAGGTCTTGCTGGGATGTCCGACCTCTGACCCTCACCCCTTCACCTTGAGCTCTCTTCCTTTGTCCAGCTTCCTTTAACGTTGCTACCATTATTTTTTCTCCCGCTGATCGTGAATCCCACAGATCTTTTTCCTGGAATTCCCCGCTGAGTTTATTAGCGCAGGCCTAGTTTTGGACTCCCTCAAATGGAAACATCTTTTTATACCTTACCACGACCTCGCTGCGATGCTCATTCCAGAGAACGATTCGAAGGTATTTTAATAAGACGGCTTGCAGGTCACTCATCACACAAACTCTTCTTTCTATTGATTCCACCCTCAGTTTTTTGAAACAAGAAATAGAGCGAAGCAACTTTCAAATGACCTCACCATAGTTTGTAACTGAAAAGATCTTGGGCAGTTTTATTATTTCTCTGAAGTGCATGCTTTTTATGTGTTACGTGATAGAGTTTGAAGTAAAATTTATTTTTAAATGCATTTGTTCCTAGAATGTGAATGTCTTGAAAAAACAGCAGTTATAGAGCAGCTCTAATTTGCCTGATATCTGAGTGGCTTTGTTTAGTTGAAAGACCCAGCGTGAAATAAGGCCCTTCGGCCCACAGAGTCCTCGCTGACCACCGATCACCCGTTCGCACTAGTTCTATGTTGTCCCACTTTCTCGTCCTCTCCCTACACGCGAGGGACAATTCATAGAGACTAATTAACTGTCAAGCCCACACGTCATAGAGTTATAGTGTTGTGGAGTCGTACAGCCCTTTGGCCCAACTTGCCCACACCGGCCTCCACTAGTTCCAACTGCCAGCATTCGGCCCATAGCCCTCTAAACCTGTCCTCTTCGTGTCGAAATGTTTCGTTAAACCTTGCACCAGCACCTTCGGCAGCTCATTCCATACATCCACCACCCTTTGTGTGGAAAAGGTTACCCCTCAGGTTCCTGGTAAATCTGCCCCCCTCCCCTCACCTTAAACCTATGACCTCTGGTTCTTGATTTCCCTACTTTGGGCAAGAACTCTGTGCTTTTCCCCCCCGATCTATTCCTCTCAATTATTTTTGCACACGTCTTTGGGATGTGGGAAGAAGGGGAAACCCACGTGGTGACAGGGTGAATGTGCAAACTCCACACAGACAGCACCCGAGGTCAGGTTGGAACCCAGGTCGCTGGCGCTGCGAGTCGGTATGTTACAAAACTTACCTTTAGCTGCGCTGCAGTTCTGCCGCTGCCCGTGTGCGCGACTTTGGCGCCTTTTGGGGGGGGGGGGGCGGGTTTAAAATGCGATTTTTCTTCAGACTATTCAAATGAATTTTGAACAGGCTTTTTAGTTGCTGAAGAAAAATCACTTCGACTGCCGTTTTATTAAGTTTATTAAAATTAGCACTGGAAAAATTAAAAGCATGAATAAATTAAAAATCACCTTTTAATGCTGTGAATGCCGACAACGGGACGGATCTTACGTAGGGGACAAAAGAAGGTGCACAGTTTATTTTTACATAAAAACGTGCTTCTTAGGAAGCCTTTAATCAAAATTTCACGTTGCGAAAATGTGATTTAAAAAATATACAAACCGGCAGTATTTTTCCTGCCGATATAGGGGTTAAATTCAAAGCATCCATCGCATCCATCAATCCATCACGTTCAACAAAAACCCACTCGCAAGTTGATTTAAACGGCCATTAATTTATGGGAATTAAACACTAAATTCCTTCCATTTGGCCTATAATTCATGACAGAGATTTAAAAATCATGTTATATTGTGAATTCTTGTGTGAATGTTATTTGGACACTTAGACTTTTTAAAAATGTTAACATTTTCTTAAGAAATGGATAGATGTTTAGATCTAGTAATTGAATTTTGTAATTAGCTACAATTAGGTAACTAACTACTTATACTTTCAGGTCATCCAAGTAAGATTGTTTCATATTTGTTTCAGAATGCTTCAATCTATAATATCTGAAAATTTCATTCAGCTCTTAATTTTTAAGAAAGTTATGGGCTTTTGACTGTCCTTGATCACAGCTTTTGTGTTAAGTCAATGGAAAAGGCAACGAGGAACAAGATGCTAATTTCCGAGTATGGAAATGGCCATAACATTTTTAATACTGAAGATATGAAAGTGAATTAGGTGTCAAATTAAACTTCTTTTTATGCTTTATCTGATGGGATAAATTGCGGACTTGATTTTTTAAATCTCAAAATGTTGTAACATTGCTACTGCGAAGCATCAGCTCTACCAGCTGTGCCCCTGTGCTGCCCATGTGGCATCTTAGGGGGGGGACCTGGAGTCAACCATGTTGGTGGTACTGGAGTTCACCTAAAGACCACATTTAATTTAGTTTAGAGACACAGTGTGGAATCAGGCCCTACAGCCCTCCGCGTCCGCGCTGACCAATGATCCCCATACCCTAACACAATCCTATACAATCGGGACAATTTACAATTACACCAAGCCAATAAACCTGCAAACCTGTACCTCTTTGCAGTGGGTGAGCGCTGGGTGTGCACTGGTTTGGTCCAAAACAACCTCAGAACAGGCTCCTTATAGCGATGTACAACCAGGCAAGTATAGTTCACGGAGTCTACAGACTTATAGAGACTTACACAATTCTTAAGGGGTTGGACAGGCTAGATGCAGGAAGATTGTTCCCGATGTTGGAAAAGTCCAGGACAAGGGGTCACAGTTTAAGGATAAGGGGGAAGTCTTTTAGGACCGAGATGAGAAAATCGTTTTTCACACAGAGAGTGGTGATTCTGTGGAATTCTCTGCCACAGAAGGTGGTAGAGGCCAGTTCATTGGCTATATTTAAGAGGTAGTTAGATGTGGCCCTTGTGGCTAAAGGGATCAGGGGGTATGGAGAGAAGGCAGATACAGGATACTGAGTTGGATGATCAGCCATGATCATATTGAATGGCGATGCAGGCTTGAGGGGCCGAATGGCCTGCTCCTACACCTATTTTCTATGTTTCTATGTTTCTAGTGTAGTTTTAGTTCAGAGATACAATATGGAAACAGGCCCTTCGACCCATTGAGTCCACACTGGCCACTGATCATCCATTCACATTAGTTCTATGATATCCCATTTTATGATCCATTCCCTGCTCCCTACGCATTCAGGCTCATTTTTACGGAGGCCAGTTAAGCTACAGACCAGTACGCCTTTGGGATGTGGGAGGAAACCGGAGCACCCGGAGGAAACCCACATAGTTGCACGTACTTGCACGCGACTGTAGTTGAGTTTATCTTGATATTTTTTATACATACTCTCTTATTTGACTGGATAGCAGGCGAAAACAGACCTCGGTACATAAACATGAACCTAAACCTAGAATACATGGGTGGCTTGGTATTTGTAAAGTTTAGTTTAGTTTAGTTTACTGCCACATGTACCAAGATACAATGAGTTGCGTGCTGACCAGCGGAAAGACTATGCCTGATTCCAATCGAGCCATTCACAGCGTACAGTGTTGGACATGGCCCCCATGTGAATCTGTGTAGGTCTGCCTGTGCATTGCCAGGTCGGGGGGAGTTCCCTCCGCCACGGGTACCATGTAATCCCGGGCGACCCGCTCCATGGTCGGATAGTCGGTGATTAAACCGTCTCCCCTTTACCTGGTTTCCCAGGTGAGGAGGGGGCTGTGGACCCCCAGCAGGACCTAAAACAAGACCTGTCAAAGGGCGGATGAGCTCCAGTCCTAGCGAGCCAACGGCCAGCCACGCTTCAGCAGAATAGCATTGTAAGGCACTGTGCCCGTTGATGTTTTCCACAATGATGATGATGATGATTGCCAAAAGAGTAAATGATTTCCAGTGTTTCAGAATGTCTCAGCCCACCTTTAACTCACACTAGGGTTGCCAACTTTCTCACTCCCAAATAAGGGACAAAGGGTCAAAATACGGGACAAATTCCCAACGGCAATTCGTTGGCCGACTCGGCCGTGGCTGGGTGAATGATGTGTTGGCCCGGGTGCTGGACTGCACACAAAGCCCAGCCGGCGGGCCAGCTGAGGAGTTTTGGCCCGCACAACGTTGCGCGCAAAGTTCGGCACCCCGTCCAATGCATGAACTGATGATCGGCCATGAGAAGGCGGGGTGGTGGTGCCGGCGGGAAGCTGGCCGGGCTGCTGACCGACGGGGTCACGGGCGAGGCGCTGCTGCTGCGTCCCATGGGACGGGTGAGGCGGGGCCCGGTTGCGGAGCTCCGCAAACGAACTGTCCCCTCGACCCGAGTAGTAGCAGTCAAATACGGGACAAGGGCGGTTCCGTACGGGACAAACCAATTTAGCCCAAAAAACGGGATGTCCCGGTTAACACCCGATAGTTGGCATTCCATTGCACCTGTTTGGGCAAGTCAGAAAGAATGCTGAGGCTTAACTAGGTGCTAGCCCGACCGCATTTGGAGTATTGTGAACCATTTGGTGCCCCCTATCTGAGGAAGGATATGCTGGCAAGAATTATCCCAGGAATGGTTGGGTTAAGATATGATGCACTGGGCCTGTACTCGATGGAATTTAGAAGGATGAGGGGGGGACCTCATTGAAACTTACCGAGTAGTGAAAGGCCTGGATAGAGTGGATGTGAAGCGATTGTTTCCACTAGTGGGAGAGTCTCAGACCAGAGGTCACAGCCTCAGAATAAAAGAAGATAAGGAGGAATTTATTTAGTGAAGAGGGTGGTGAATCTGTGGAGTTCTTTGCCACAGAAGACTGTGGAGGCCAAGTCGATGGATATTTTTAAGGCAGACATGGATAGATTCTTGATTAGTACGGGCATCAGGGGTTATGGGGAGGAGGCAGAATAATGGGCTTGAGAGGGGAAAATAGATCAGCCATGATTGAATGGCGGAGTAGACTTGATGGGCCGAATGGCCTAATTCTGCTCCTATAACTTATGAACTTATGAAAGTAAAATCCTTCAACACATAACAGCCCCTGCAGCCCTGAATTTGCAAGCTCGCTTTTCCTCACTTGGATGTGCTTTCACTTAAATAGCATTTCCTGCAGGCTGCACTTTATGCTGGACTTGCACTTTTTAAAATCATTGCCGAATGAGCAGACTGTGGTTTCAGAGCTAGACGTGTCAACAGACACCGCAGTGAAAATATGTGGACACAAGAGTGTACAGGTGTTGGAAACTGGACACAAAATGCTGGAGGAACTCAGCGGGTCGGGAAGCATCTCTGGAGAAAAAGAATAGGTGACGTTTCGGGTCGGAACACTTCTTCAGGCCTGAGTTTGCCTATCTGACTTTAAACAAGTTCTTTCTTGTTTTTCCCCCAAGATTCCTGCATCTACAGTTTCTTGTTGCGAGTCATAGAGCGATACAGGGTGGAGACAGGCCACTCGGACCCCCCTTGCCCACACCGGCCAACAATGACCCAGCTACACTGGTCCCACTTGCCCGCATTTGGTCCATACCCCACCAAACCTGTGCTATCCATGTACCTTTGGAAAGGACATCAGATGTCCTCCTGTGAAGGACATCAGTGGAGCAGATGGGTTTTAATGCCATGCTTTCGGGCCATGGTTATTGAGAACAGCTTTTTAATACCAGATTCATGTAATTAACTGAGCTTTAAATTCTCCAGCTGCCATGGCTGGATTCAAAACCATGACTCCCGATCAATAACTCAGTAACATTATTCCCTTTATCATGTGTAGGGAGGAACCGCAGATGCTGGTTTAAACCGGGGATAGACGCAAAATGCTGGAGTAACTCAGCGGGACAGGCAGCATCTCTGGAGAGAAGGAATGGGTGACATTTCGGGTCAAGACCTGTCCGAAGAAGGGTCGCGACCTGAAATGTCTCCCATTCCTTCTCACCAGAGATGTTGCCTGTCCCGCTGACTCACCCCAGCATTTTGTGTCCATCTTTCCCTTTTATCATGGATCTGTACACTGTGGGTGGCTCGATTGTGAAAGTTTCTCAACTGACTGGATTGCACAGAACAAAAGCTTTTCACTGTACCTCGGTACACGTGACAATAACCCACAACTAAATTAAACTCAAACTCAATGGTGATACAGTGTGGAAATAGGCTCTTTGGCCCAACTTGCGCACGCTGGCCAACATGTCCCAGCTACCAGTATATGTCATATTTCTAATTTGTGTGTTAGCATGCCAGAAGCTATGAAAACAAGGAAGAAAAATTGTGGACTCAAAATGCTGGAGAAACTCAGCGGGCCAGGCAGCATCCCAGGAGAGAAGGAATGGGTGATAGTTCGGGTCGAGACCCTTCATCAGTCTGAAGAAGGGACTCGACCCGAAACATCACCCATTCCTTCTCTCCTGACATGCTGCCTGGCCCGCTGAGTTTCTCCAGCATTTTCTATCAGAAGGTCATAAGGAATAGGAGTAGAATTAGGCCATTCAGCCTATCAAGTCTACTCCGCCATTCAATCATGGCTGATCTACCTCTCGCTCCTAACTGCATTCTCCTGCCTACTCCCCATAACCCCTAATACCCGTGCTAATCAAGAAATTAGTGCCTATATTCAGTGTAAACCACCATCCACAGTTCCTTCCTACACAGACTAATTGTGGACTTCAGATAAGACAGAGGTCTACCTGCCTCAACTACCAACTTCAGCAGCTCGTTCCATACACCCACCACCCTTTGTGTAAAAAATGTTGACCCTCAGGTTCCTATTAAATCTTTACCCCCTCACTTTAAGCCTATGTCCTCTGGTTCACGATTCCCCTACTCTGGGCAAGAGAAACTGTGCATCTAACTGATCTATTCCTCTCATGATAAGTTCACCCCTCATCCTCCTGCACTCCAAGGAATTGAGTCCTACACTGCTCAGCCTCCCCCTACAGCTCAGGCCCTCGTGTTCTGGCAAGATCCTCGTAAATCTCTGTAATCTTTTATCTCTGTTTGCTTTGTTGTTGCCTTCTCCCAACTAACAATGAACTATTCGACATGTTCCTTGATCACCATTCCCTTTGTCCTGTTTTCACACCTTACACTTCCTTATCGATACACTTCCTTGTCTATGTACCGCCCATTCCCCTGACATCAGTCTGAAGAAGTGTCTCGATCCGAATCGTCACCCCTTCCATCTGTCCAGAGGTGCTGCCCGTCCCACTGAGTCACTCCAGCATTTTGTGCCTATCTTGGATTTCAACCAGCACCTGCAGTTCCTTCCTGCACATCCTCGTAAATCTACACCCTTTCCAGCTTGGCAGCGTCTTTCCCATAACATGGTGTTCAGAACTGAAATGCGGCCTCACCAATGTTTTACGCAACTGCAACATGACCTCCCAACTTCTATACATCTTTCCTAACACATGCATCCTGAACTGAACAGCAAAACTCAAGTGTAAGCTGAACCACTGTTTTTATGATCGTTCATTGGATTTCTTCAATCAGATTCTGTTTATTCAGCCTGAGATATTGGATTTCTTCGATCTGATTTTCTGTTTATTCAGCCTGGGATATTGCACGCTTTACTAACACCATCTCAACCTGCCCTGAAACTTTCAATAAAACCACCCCAGCACCACTGTGAGACATAGAGTGACGCACTTCAGGTCACTGGGTTTCCAAGGCCAACAAGTCATCTCAAATGTTAACACGGTTTTTTTCCCCTCCGTAAATGCTGCCTGACCTGTTTTGTATTTCTAGCGTTTTCTAGCTTTTATTTCAAGTTTTCTGCATCCGCAGTTTTGTTTTCCTTTTTAATTTTTCGTTTTTAAAACCTGACTCTGCCATGCATAAAAAAGACGCCAATATCTTGGGTCATTTACATTCAAAGAATTGTCATAAGATTATAAATTCTAGGGGTATAATTAGGCTATTCAGCCCATAAAGTCTACTCTGCCATTCAATCATGGCTGATCTATCTCTCCCTCCTAACCCCATTCTCCTGCCTTCTCCCCATAACCCCTGACACCCGTACTAATCAAGAATCTATCTATCTCTGCCTTAAAAATATCCACTGACGGCCTCCACGGCCTTTTGAGGCAAAGAATTCCACAGATTCGCCACACTCTGACTAAATACATTCCTCCTCATCTCCTTCCTAAAAGAACGTCCTTTAATTCAAAGGTGATGACCACTAGTCCTAGACTCTTCCACTAGTGGAAACATCCTCTCCGCATTCACATTATCCAAACCTTTCACTATTCCATAAGTTTCAATGATGTCTCCCCTCATTCTTCTAAACTCCAAATGCTCAAAATAGGTCAACCCACTCATTTCTGGGATCTTTCTTGTAAAGCTCCTCTGGACCCTCTGCAGAGCCAACACATCCTTCCTCAGGTATAGTGCCCAAAATAGCTCACAATGCGGCCTTACCAGTGCCTTATAGAGCCTTAGCATTACATCTCTGTTTTTGTATACAAGCCCTCTTGAAATAAATGCTAGCATTGAGTTTGCTTTCTTTACTACTGATTCAATTGCAGTTTAATGTTTTGGTAATCCTGCACCAGCACGCCCGTCCCTTTGGATTTGGATTTCTGGATTCTATCCCCATTTAGTAACGATGTTACAAAACCTACCATCAACGGCGCTGCAGATCCGCCACTGGCTGTGTGTGCGACTCCGGAGTCTTTGGGGGGGGGGGGGAAAAATGCAGGTTTGTATCTCTTGTCGGAGAGGGATTTCCTCAGGCTGCTAGACAATGAAGAAAAATCGATCGGACTTCCGTTCCCGGTTTTAAAAAAAAAATGCTGGACAATTTAATCGCTGGATTAAAGTAAAATGCTACTTCAAACGCCCTCAATGCCTTCAACGTGATGGATCGCAATATCAAGACTAAAGAAAAGGTAAGTCGTGTATTTCACATAATCTTGCTTCTTGGGGTGGCTTTAGTCTAACTTTACGATGCAAAAATGTTATTTAGTCCCCAAACGATTTGGCCATGTCTTGCCTGCCTATATGGGCTTAAAATTCACAGCAATGGCAACGTTCCAATCGATCGCATTCCAGAAACACCCACTCGCAAGATGATTAAAATTCTCTTTTTTTTAGGACAATCATGTCATGAGGAATAAAATCGTCTATATTTTGTGTTTTTGTCTATCCATAATTAATATTTTTATTCTATATATCCACAACAGTTTTAGTCACGTATTGTGCAAAAAATAATAATTTTGATTATATTGAGAGTGGATGTTTCTAGATTAATTTATGGAAATTAAACATTAAATTCCTTCCATTTATGCATATAAGTTCATGACAGTGAGATTTAAAAATCATGTTATATTGTGAATTCTTGTGTGAATGGGATTAGTTTGTTATTTGGATAAGTAGGCTATTTAAACATTTTAGCCTTTTCTTAAGAAATGGATAGAGATTTAGATCTAGTAATTGAATTTAGATGATTTTAATTGATTAGATTAATTTGATTTGATGAAACTGATGAATATGAATTTTTTGTTGGGTATTTACTATTTGTTTTAGTGTTTAACTTTATCATTTCTACCTTTTTTCTAAAACTGCAAATAATAACTTGTTTCTGTTAATGCTGCTCAGTGTTTTTTTTTGTTCCTTTACATTTTAAACAGATGTCTCCGAAGAAGAAATGCAAAATTGTCAATCCAAATGCCCAGCAAAAGAGACTGATTTAGACAGCATTCGCAGAGATTGTCCGAATTTGGACTACTCCAAATGTGATGATCTACAGGACATTCTTAATGGGAAAGTAGTGGGCAGAAAGGCACGTCATGTGTGGTTTGAAGAGCAAAAACTTGTAGTTTACAATGCCCAAATTGAAAAGTTGAGGAAAAACAAGGTGTACAGAGTTGCTGATTGGTTACAATCTGAGGAGTATGATGTTGCTACTGATTATGATATGCCAATGTACCAGCTAGCAACTAATCTTCTCCATAAAGACTTGGCCTATTGCTAGAAATTGTAATTTATTTACCTATCTGTTACAGACTTACAGCATATAATACAATAATATTAAAGTTCTGATCTTGAGAATATCACATTTTTGAAATTTCAAGGCAGTCTGGGTGTTTACTACTATTTCCGTCACAACAGTCAATTTTGTAATTAGTTACAATTAGGTAACTAACTAATTATACGCTTTAATTTCAGGTCATCCAAGTAAGATGTTTTATATTTGTTTCACAATGCTTCAATCTATAATAACTGAAAATTTCATTCAGTTCTAATTTTTAGGAAAGTTATGGGCTTTTGACTGTCCCCGATCACAGCTTTTGAGTTAAGTCAATGGAAAAGCAATAGGGAACAAGATGCTAATTTCCGATAAAATGAAATTGGCCATAGCTTTTTTAATACTGAAGACATGAAAGTGAATTAGGTGTCAAATTAAACTTCTTTGTATGCTTGATCTGATGGGATAAATTACAGGTTTGATTTTTAATATCTCAAAATTTTGTAACATTCCTTACATTTAGAAAATAGTCTACACCTTTATTCCTACTACCAATATGCATGACTCCACACTTTGCTACACTATATTCCATCTGCCACTTCTCTGCCTGGTCTCCCAACCTGTCCATTAGAGTCATACTGCATGAGAACAGGCCATTCGGCCGAACTCATTCATGATGCCCCATTGAGGATAGTCCCATACAGGTTTTCTCTGCCCTAGAAGCTATCCCAATGGTCCAAAAAATCTGAATCCCTGTCCCCTGCACCAACTCCTCAGCCACACGTTCCTCTCCCATATCTTCCCATTACTACCATCATTGACACTGGAAGTAATCTAGGAGATTAGTACTCTGGAGGCCCTTTTATCTTAATCTACACATTCGGCCCTTTATTGTCTGCACCGCCGTTTAATATGATCATGGTTGATCATCCTGAATCCTGCTCCTGCTTTTTCCCCATATCCCTTGATTCCGTTAGCCCCAAGAGTTAAAAATAACTCTCTCTTGAAAACATCCAGTGAATTGGCCTCCACTGCCTTGCGTGGCAGAGAATTCCACAGATTCACAACTCTCTGGGTGAAAAGGTTTTTCCTCATCTCAGTCCTAAATGGCCGACCCCTATATTCTTAACTTTGCAGGACCTCGTCTCCCTTTCCCCACCTATGTATATCGTTTGTGCCAACATGCACGACGACCTAGGAGATTAGTGGGCAAATTTAGGGCACATGGTATTGGGGGCAGAGTGCTGACATGGATAGAGAAGTGGTTGGCAGACAGGAAATAAAGAGTAGGGATTAAACAGGTCCCTTTCAGAATGCCTGGCAGCGACTAGTGGGGTACCGCAAGGCTGGGAACGCAGCTATTTGCAATACACATCAATGATTTAGATGAAGGGATTCAAAGTAACATTAGCAACCTCTCAAAGCACTTCACCACCACAGACATTAGTGCCACTGGTCGATAGTCCTTATCTCTATCCTACAGGAATGCCCTTTAATTCTGAGGCTATGACTTCTGGTCCTAGACTCTCCCACTCGTGGAAACATCCTCTCCACATCCATTCTATCTCGGACTCCTCACCAAACCACTCCAATCAAAGGCTCGATTATCAGAATGTGTTCTTGATTTCCACTATCGACAAAGTCATTGGAAGAGTTTTACTCTGCAGAAATATGGTGCTCAGGAGATTGAAAGGTCTGCTGGAAAATGAGGAGATACATTTTTCCAATGGACTCTAAGCTGCAAAGAAATGCGGGCAATATTAATGTACTTCTTGTTAGCATGCATCTAAAATCAGTGTTTCTGTCTCTGGCTCCTGTAACACTGCTAGCAGTGGAATCCAATAAATCCCCCCCGAACATGAATAGTAGATAATAATTTGGTTGTCAGGACACAAACAGATAATGATTACCCCCTTAGTCATTTGGAATTGTGCGGCTCCAGGATGAAGTTCTGTAGCTATCAGGATTAGTTTGCTGACTGCCTTTGAGCATCTTCATGCTTCCAACTGGTTTACATTTGCATTACTATAAAACAAAAAGGTTATGTTCTTCATAATCCATCGAATTATTAAGAAGGGACTAAGCCAGAGGAGGAAAAAGAGAGAGAGAGAGAGAGAGAGAGAGAGAGAGAGGGAAGAGGGATAGAAAGAGGAACAGGGAGAGAGAGAGAGAGAGAGAGAGGAGGGAGAGGGGGAAGAGGGAGAGGGAGAGGGAGAGGGAGAGGGGGGGAAGAAGGAGGAAGAGAGAGAGGGAGAGAGAGAGAGAGAGAGAGAGAGAGGGAGGGGAGAGAGAGAGAGAGAGGAAGAGGGAGAGGAAGAGAGAGAGGGGAAGAGGGAGAGGAAGAGGAAGAAGAAGAGGAAGAGGAAGAGGAAGAGGGAGAGGGAGAGGGAGAGGGAGCGAGAGAGGAAGAGGGAGAGGGAGCAAGAGAGAAAGAGAGAAAGAGAGAAAGAGAGAAAGAGAGAGATGAAGAGAGAAAGAGAGAAAGAGAGAAAGAGAGACCTCCAGGATGAGGGCCACTTTCTTCCCACAATTATCCCAGCTATTATCAGCTGAACGATCCGACCACAATTACAGAGCAGTCCCTGAGCTACTGCCTACCTCATTGTGCAGGGAATGGAGGGATATGGATTCTGTGGTGGCAGAGGAGGTTGGTTTACCTCAACATCATTCAGCATAGACTCTGTGTGCCAAAGGGCCTGTTGCTGTGCTGTACTGTTCTATGTATAGGGTGGAACTGCAGATACTGGTTTAAACCCGGATAGACACAAAATGGTGGAGTCAGCGGGACAGGCAGCATCTCTGGAGGGAAGGAATGGGTGACGTTTCGGGTCGAGACCCTTCTTCAGACTGAGAGTCACGTGAAAGGGAAACGAGAGATATAGACTGTGATGTTGAGAGATATAGAACCAATGAATGAACAATATGCAAACCAGTAACGATGATAAAGGAAACAGGCCATTGCTAGCTGTTTGCTAGGTGAGAACGGCAAGCTAATGCGTATTAGATGGGCGATGGATGGAGAGAGAGGGAATGCTGGGGTTACTTGAAGTTAGAGAAATCAAAATCAGTAAGCTGTCCAAGCGAAATATGAGATGCTGTTCCTCCAATTTGTGTTTGGCCTCACTCTGACAATGGAGGAGGCCCAGGACAGAAAGGTCTGTGTGGGAATGGGAAGGGGAATTAAAGTGTTTCGCAACCGGGAGATCAGGTCAGTCCAGGCAGACGAGTGAAGGTGTTCAGTGAAACGATCGCCCAGTCCGCGTTTGGTCTCGCCGATGTATAAGAGTCCACATCTTGAACAACGGATACAGTAGATGAGGTTGGAGGAGGCGTAAGTGAATCTCTGCCTCACCTGAGAGGACTGTCGGGCTCCCTGGACAGAATCGAGGGAGAGGTATAGGGACAGGTGTTACATCTTCTGTAGTTGCAGGAGAAGGTACCAGGGGAGGGAGTGGTTTTGGTGGGAAGGGATGAGTTAACCAGGGAGTTGCGGAGGGAATGGTCTCTGGGGAAGGCGGAAACGGGTGGAGATGGGAAAATGCGACTAGTGGCGGGATCCCGTTGGAGGTGGCGAAAATGTATGAGGATTACGTTTTGTGTGTGACAGCTGATGGGATGGAAGGTGAGGACAAGGGGGTCTCTGTCTCTGTTGCGACTGGGGGGAGGGGGAGCAAGGGCGGAGCTGTGGGGTACCGAGAAGATACGAGTGAGGGTCTCATCTGTGGGGAGTAGGGGATAGGATCTTTACAGGAGGCAGGGTGGGAAGAAGTGTGGTGGAGATAGTTGTGGGAGTCAGTGGGTTTGTAGTAGACGGCAGTCAACATCCAAGATGGCGGCGCTGGCTTAACAGCCGTGGCCCGCCTGCAGTCCGTCTGATACTTTATTTATTTTGTCCAGTTTTTAGTTGGTTTTGTTTTATTAGATTGTGTGTGTATGTGGGTGGGGGGGAGAAACATGTCTGGGTCTCTTCCTTCGGGGGGGGGGGGTGCGACTTTTTGTCGTATTCCCCGCCTTCGGCTCCGTCTGCGCCGAGGCCTAATGGCGGAGTTGGCGGCCTCGGGGCTGTTCCAGCAGCAGCAGCGGCGGCAGCAGTACCGACTCGGTTCTGGAGCTGTGGCGGTGGCAGTGGCAGCGGCCCGACTCGGTCTCGGGGCAGTTCCAGCAGCTACAGCGGCGGCAGCAGCAGTAGCGACCCGACTCGGTCCCGGAGCTGTTCCAGCAGCAGCGGCAGCGGTGCACCGACTCGGTCCCGGAGCTGTGGCGGCGGCAGTGGCAGCGGCCCGACAGTGACCTCGGAGGAATCTGCCGCGGGCCCAGCAGACGACATCATCGGGAGCTCGCAGCTCACAGGTTGGTGACCTGTTTATCCGAGCTCCCGCAACAACAGCCCGTTCGCGGAGCTCGGTTGAACCGCGGGACTGACTTACTTACCATCACCCGGTGGGGTCACAACATCTGAAGCCTGGATCGCCTCGGCGCAGAGGGAAACAAAGAGGGAAGAGACAGAGACTTTAAGACTTTGCCTTCCATCACAGTGAGGAGGTGTTTGGTGAACTCACTGTGGTGGATGTTAAATTTGTGTTTATTGTGTGTTCTGTCATTTTTTTATTATATGTATGACTGCAGGGGAACGAACTTTCGTTCAGACCGAAAGGTCTGAATGACAAATAAATTCAATTCAATCCAATTCAACTCAATAGTCTGTCTCCTGTGATGGAGAATGTGAGATCAAGAAAGGGGAGGGAGGTGTCAGAGGTGGTTTGTGTGGAGGATGGAAATTGGTGGTGAAGTTAATGAAGTCCATGAATTCAGCATGGGTGCAGGAGGTAGCACCGATGCAGTCATCAATGTAATGACGACAGAGTTCGGGGATAGGGCCAGTGTACCCCTGGAACAAGGATTGTTTAACGTACCCTACAAAGAAGCAGGCATAGCTGGATAGCCATATACAAACATAGAAACATAGAAAATAGGTGCAGGAGTAGGCCATTCGGCCCTTCGAGCCTGCACCGCCATTCAATATGATCATGGCTGATCATCCAACTCAGTATCCTGTACCTGCCTTCTCTCCATACCCCCTGATCCCTTCAGCCACAAGGGCCACATCCAACTCCCTCTTAAATATAGCCAACGAACTGGCCTCAATTACCTTCTGTGGCAGAGAATTCCACAGATTCACCACTCTCTGTGTGAAAAACGATTTTCTCATCTCAGTCCTAAAAGACTTCCCCCTTATCCTTAAACTGTGACCCCTTGTCCTGGACTTCCCCAACATCGGGAACAATCTTCCTGCATCTAGCCTGTCCAACCCCTTAAGAATTTTGTAAGTCTCTATGAGATCACCCCTCAATCTTCTAAATTCCAGTGAGTACAAGCCGAGTCTATCCAGTCTTTCTTCATATGGAAGTTCGTGCCATCCCAGGAATCAGTCTGGTGAACCTTCTCTGTACCCCCTCTATGGCAAGAATGTCTTTCCTCAGATTAGGAGACCAAAACTGTACGCAATACTCCAGGTGTGGCCTCACCAAGACCCTGTACAACTACAGTAGAACCTCCCTGCTCTTGTACTCAAATCCTTTTGCTATGAATGCTAACATACCATTCACTTTCTTCACAGTCTGCTGCACCTGCATGCCTACTTTCAATGACTGGTGTACCATGACACCCAGGTCTCGTTGCATCTCCCCTTTTCCTAATCGGTCACCATTCAAATAATAGTCTACTTTCCTGTTTTTGCCACCAAAGTGGATAACCTCACATTTATCCACATTATACTGCATCTGCCATGCATTTGCCCACTCACCCAGCCTATCCAAGTCATCTTGCAGCCTCCTAGCATCCTCCTCACAGCTAACACTGCCCCCCAGCTTCGTGTCATCCACAAACTTCGAGATGTTGCATTTAATTCCCTCATCCAAATCATTAATATATATTGTAAATAGCTGGGGTCCCAGCACTGAGCCTTGCGGCACCCCACTAGTCACTGCCTGCCATCCTGAAAAGGACCCGTTCACTCCTACTCTTTGCTTCCTGTCTGCCAGCCAGTTCTCTATCCACATCAATACTGAACCACCAATACCGTGTGCTTTAAGTTTGTATACCAATCTCTTGTGTGGGACCTTGTTGAAAGCCTTCTGAAAGTCCAGATATAACACATCCACTGCTTCTCCCTTATCCACTCTACTAGTTACATCCTCAAAAAATTCAATAAGATTTGTCAGACATGATTCGTCAGATATCTACTCCTTTGAATTGGAGGAAATGGGAGGAGTCAAAGGAGAAGTAGTTAAGGGAGAGGACCAACTCCGCTAGGCGGAGGAGAGTGTTAGTATGTTCTATGTTATATGTTCTAATCTCATTGAACGCAAAGTACATTGACATTTTAAATAGAGTCATATATAGAGTCATAGTCTCACAGCGTGGAAACTGGCCCTTTGGCACAACTTGCCCACACCGGATAACATGCCCACACTAGTCAGTCCCACCTACCTGCGTTTGGGCCCATATCCCTCCAGATCTGTCCTGTCCATGTACCTGTCTAAATGTTTCTTAACATGTTAAAACATTCTGAAAATACTGTTAGCACGATGATAACATTTCAACCATTTCAATAGTCACATTACATGGTTGAACATTTGAAAAGGCAATTGGCGGTCATAGATTAAGTATTTAGAACGGAGATGAGGAAACACCTTTTCACACAGTGAGAGTTGTGAGTCTGTGAAATTCTCTGCCTCAGAGGATGGAGGAGGCCGGTTGTTTGGATACTTTTAAGAGAGAGTTAGGTAGGGCTCTTAAAGATAACGGAGTCAGGGGATATGGGGAGAAGACAGGAACAGGGGTACTGATTGGGGATGATCAGCCATGATCACCTTGAATGGCGGTGCTGGATCGAAGGGCTGAATGGCCTACTCATGCACCTATTGTCTATTGTCTATTGTCTAAAACCAGGGGGATTTAAAATGATACAACTTACACCCAGCATCCTCAGTATATCCGAGGAGATGCAGATCTGAATGCTTGATCCAACATCTTTCAAAGCATCTGCAAACACTTCACCGCCAATGATATCCCATTGAAATAAGAACCACGGATCACTTTTAATTCATAAATCGCACTTTTCTGAAATTGATCTAGTTTGAAGCAGAGGGCTGAGGAGAGTAATTTTGTGCTCTATTCAATTTATAACAATGATGGCAAGGCCAGCATTTGCTGCCTGTCCCTAATTCCCCTTAAATTGACTGCGGTGAAGCGAGTCAGCAGCTTCAAGGTGTTTTGAGTTTAGTTTATAGTTTAGTTTTGAGATATAGCGTGGAAACAGGTTCTTCAGTCCACCGAGTCCGCACCCACCAGCGATCGCCGCATACTAACGCTATCCTACACACACTGGGGGCAATTTACACTTACACCAAGCCTATTAACCTACAAACCTATACGTCTTACCCGGGATGGCGGGACTGTCATATGCTGAGAGAATGGAGCAGCTGGGCTTGTACACTCTGGAGTTTAGAAGGATGAGAAGGGGATCTCATTGATACATATAAGATTGTTAAGGGTTTGGACACGCTAGAGGCAGGAAACATGTTCCCGATGTTGGGGGAATCCAGAACCAGGGGCCACAGTTTAAGAATAAGGAGCAAGCCATTCAGAACAGAGACGAGGAAACACTTTTTCTCACAGAGAGTGGCGAGTCTGTGGAATTCTCTGCCTCTGAGAGTGGTGGAGGCAGGTTCTCTGGATGCTTTCAAGAGAGAGCTAGATAGGGCTCTTAAAAATAGTGGAGTCAGGGGAGAAGGCAGGAACGGGGTACTGATTGCGGATGATCAGCCATGATCACATTGAATGGCGGTGCTGGCTCGAAGGGCCGAATGGCCTACTCTTGCACCTATTGTCTATTGTCTATTGTCGATTGTCTTTGGAGCGTGGGAGGAAACCGGAGCACCCGGGGTAAAACCCACGCGGTCACAGGGAGAACGTACACACTCCGTATAGACAGCACCCGTAGTCAGGATGGAACCCGGGTCTCTGGCGCTGTGAGGCAGCAACTCTACCGCTGTGTCACCGTGCTACTCTCTCTGATGATCTTTCCTGGTATCTGTCTCGTACTCCTGGGCGTTCAAGTTGCTGAACCAGGCAGTGATGCAAGCAGTCAATGTGCCCTCTACTGTACACCTGTAGAAGTTTAAGAGAGTACATTAATTTAGTTTAGTTTAGTTTAGAGATACAGCGTGGAAACAGGTCCTTCAGCCCACCGAGTCCATGCCGACCAGCGATCCCCGCACAGTAACGCTATCCTACCCGCTATAATGAGTTGTAGACAGCGGGACTCAGCAGATCAGGCAATACCTGTGGGGCGACGTGGACAGACATAGTTTCAGGTTGGGATCCTTCTTCAGACATGTTAACCTATAGAGGGGTCTAGGGCTACAGGTACATGGTTCCCTGAAAATGGCATCACAGATAGATAGGGTGGTAAAGATGGCACGTGGTTCATTGGCCTTCATCAGTCAGAATACTGAGTGTAGAAGTCGGGACGTTATGTTACGGTTGTACAAGACGTTGGTGAGGCCACACTTGGGTTTTGTGCTGAGTTTTGGCCACTCTGCTACAGGAAGGATGTCATTAAGAAGGAGAGAGTGCAATGCAGATTCATGAGGATGGTGCCAGGACTTGAGGGGCTGAGCTATGGGGAGAGGTTGGGTAGGTTAGGACTTTATTCCTTGGAGCGCCGGAGGCTGAGGGATGCGGAGGGCTATAAATGAGGATCAGGGTGGCACAGTGGTGAGTTTCATTCAAGCATGAGGGTGGCTAAGCGGTAGAGTTGCTGCCTTACAGCACCAGAGACCCGGGTTTGATCTTGACTACTGGGTGCTTGTCTGTACGGAGTTTGTACCTTCTCCCCGTGAACCTGCGTGGGCTTTCTCCGGGAGCTCCAGTTTCCTCCCACACTCCAAAGAGACGTACAGATTTGGCATCATTGTAAATCGTCCCTAGTGCGAAAGGAAAAAAAAACAAAACCATTTCAACAGCAAGCAAACAGCCTTGCGTTTCCTCACTTTTGCCGTCGCTGCGCCTGTGACACTCAATTAATCTGAAGAAGCTGCTGGAACCGGGACAAGCTCATGGGATTAAACAAATACATTGGACAGAGAGAGATGGATGAGAGAAATCTCGCACAGACAATTCTGTGACCAAGACAATGAGAATAATGAAAAGGAAATAATTGCTTATTGTGGATTTGGACAATGATGGGGGATGGATTATAAGGGCATAAGTGATAGGCGTAGAATTATGCCTTTCGGCCCATCAATTCTACTCCGCCATTCAATCATGGCTGATCTATCTCTCCCTCCTAACCCCATTCTCCTGCCTTCTCCCCACAACCTCTGCCACCCGTACTAATCAAGAATCAAGAATGGTAGGTGGGGGTTTACACAAAAAGCTGGAGAAACTCAGCGGGTGCAGCAGCATCTAAGGAGCGAAGGAGATAGGCGACGTTTCGGGTCGAGACCCTTCTTCAGACTGGTCAGGGATCAGGGAAACGAGAGATATAGACGGTGATGTGGAGAGATAAAGAACAATGAATGAAAGATATGCAAAAAAGTGTCGATGATAAAGGGAACAAGCCATTGTAAGCTGTTTGTGGTGTGAAAATGAGAAGCTAGTGCGACTAGGGTGGGGGAGGGAGATAGAGATAGAGGGAATGCCAGGGCCCGAGGGCTGAGGGAGAGGTGGGAAGGGGAGGAGACAGCAAGGGTTAACAGAATTGAGAAAATTCAATGTTCAAGCCCAAAGGACGCAGACTCCCCAAGCGGAATATGAGGTGCTGTTCCTCCAACTTGCGGTGTTGCTCACTCTGGCCGTGGAGGAGGCCCAGGACCGAGAGGTCGGATACGGAATGGGAGGGGGAGTTGAAGTGCTGAGCCACCGGGAGGTCGGGTTGGTTTTTGCGGACCGAGCGGAGGTGTTCCGCGAAACGATCGTCAAGCCTCACTGATATAGATCATCTGGCATCTGGAGCAGCGGATGCAGTAGATGAGGTTGGAGGAGGTGCAGGTGAACCTCTGTCAGACCTGGAAGGACTGCTTGGGTCCCTGAAAGGAGTGGAGGGGGGAGGTGAAGGGACAAGTGTTGCATTTCTTGCGGTTGCAAGGGAAAGTGCCCGGAGAAGGGGTAGAGCGGGAGGGGAGGGAAGAATTGACAAGGGAGCTGCGGAGGGAGTGGTCTTTGCGGAAGGCAGACAGGGTATATGGACACACTGATCTGTTTTGTAGTCAATGCCTACTATGTTCTGTTGTGCTGAAGCAAAGCAAGAATTCCATTGTCCTATCGGGGACACGTGACAATAAACTCTCTTGACTTGAACTTAAACTTGAATCTATCTATCTCTGCCTTAAAAATATCCACTGTGTGGCAAAGAACTCCACAGATTCACCACCCTCTGACTGAAGACATTTCTCCTGACAAACATTCGCAAGGTTTTGAAGTCTTCTTCGCTCCAGGGCATTCAAGTTGCTGATCCGTGCATTAGGGTTGATGGAGTCAAAAGTGAGGAGTCTAGTCTGTGATGGACTGAGCTACATCCACAACTCTTTCTTTTAAATCTTTTTATCAGTTATTTGCAAAAACAAAAACAAAACAAAAAAATAAAAAATAAAGTAATGATAAACATAACAATGATATTGATACATAGGGATCAGGATTACATTAATAACAGGTATAAACTAAATATGAGTCCAGTGTCAAAATACACATTGAGTATAGACCTCCCGGTCTCTATGTAAGTATAGTTAAGTGTTTAAAACAGAACTTGTATATAGAAAAAAAGAAAAAGATTTAAAAAAGAGAAAAAAAGAGAAAAAAAGAGAAAAACACAACCCGCTAAACTAGAAAAAAAAAGCAAAAAGGAATCTGGGCTGCAATTAATTTCAACAATTTAATGCCCCTGTCCCACTTATGCCCACGTCCCACTTAGGAAACCTGAACGGAAACCTCTGGCGACTTTGCGCCCCACCCAAGGTTTCCGTGCGGTTCCCAGAGGTTTTTATCCTCCGGCAACCACCTTCAAGTGGCATCGCAACCGGCTTTGACTAATAAATTACCGATTTTTAAAACGGAAATCACTTTCGACCATTAGGGAGACCGACAAAAACCTCCGGGACCCGCACGGAAACTGCACGGAAACCTTGGGTGGGGCGCAAAGTCTCCAGAGGTTTCCGTTCAGGTTTCCTAAGTGGGACAGGGGCATAAGTCCCTGTTTGTCGTCAAGTCCGTTCCACCGTATAAAGGTAAGATGATTATTATAACAATTGGAGAGGGGACCATTTATGTTGTGTGAAAATGTTGAATAAATCTTCCCCAAGTCCTATCAAATTTAACCAAGGGTTCGACAATGTCACTCCTAATTTTTTCTAAATCCACAACTCTCTGCAACCCAGACAATAAACCAGAAAAATGATGCCTGCGTGCCTTGTTTCTTCGCTAGCTCGCCTAATTTCATTCTCTGTCTTCAGTAATTGATTTAATAGTGTCAGTCCGATTGCAGCAGCAAGTAAAACATCTAGCCTTTTATTGCCATGCTCGGAATGACTGGTTCTGCGATGTCTCTTGGGTTTCCTTGCCTTCACAATTGCTTCCAACGTTTCCTTGTGAGGCGAGGTGCTGAAGGGAAACGTTTCCAGACCATTCCCTCCGCGGATGCTGCTGGCGACACGGTGGCGCAGCGGTAGAGTTGCTGCCGTGCAGCGCCAGAGACCCGGGTTTGATCCAGACGACGGTCGCAGTCTGTACGGAGTTTCCACCTCCACCCTGTGACCATGTGGGCTTTCCCCGGGTGCTCCGGTTTCCTCCCACACTCCAAAGGCGTGCGGGTTCGCAGGTTAATTTGTAAATTGTCCCTAGTGGGCAGGAGAATGCTAGTGTGCGAGGATCGCAGGTCGGCACGGACTCGGATGGGCCAAATGGCCGGTTTTCGCGCTGCATGTTTTGCACAAAATTCCAGCATCTGCAGTTTCTTGTGTCTCCACCTTTTCTTTGTTGGGTTTGCAATCCATTTGAATCTACTTTCAAATGAAGATAAACTACTGATTTTTATATGGACACTTAGAAACATAGAAACATAGAAATTAGGTGCAGGAGCAGGCCCTTCGGCCCTTCGAGCCTGCACCGCTATTCAATATGATCATGGCTGATCATCCAACTCAGTATCCTGTACCTGCCTTCTCTCCATACCCCCTGATCCCTTTAGCCACAAGGGCCACATACAACTCCCTCTTAAAAATGGCCAACGAACTGGCCTCAACTACCTTCTGTGGCAGAGAATTCCACAGATTCACCACTCTCTGTGTGAAAAACGATTTTCTCATCTCGGTCCTAAAGGAATTCCCCCTTATCATTAAACTGTGACCCCTTGTCCTGGACTTCCCCAACATCGGGAACAATCTTCCTGCATCTAGCCTGTCCAACCCCTTAAGAATTTTGTAAGTCTCTATGAGATCACCCCTCAATCTTCTAAATTCCAGCGAGTAGAAGCCGAGTCTATCCAGTCTTTCTTCATATGGAAGTCGTGCCATCCCAGGAATCAGTCTGGTGAACCTTTTCTGTACTCCCTCTATGGCAAGAATGTCTTTCCTCAGATTAGGAGACCAAAACTGTACGCAATACTCCAGGTGTGGCCTCACCAAGACCCAGTACAACTGCAGTAGAACTTCTCTGCTCTTGTACTCAAATCCTTTTGCTATGAATGCCAACATACCATTCGCTTTCTTCACAGCCTGCTGCACCTGCATGCCTACTTTCAATGACTGGTGTACCATGACACCCAGGTCTCGTTGCATCTCCCCTTTTCCTAATCGGTCACCATTCAAATAATATCAACTTTCCCGTTTTTGCCACCAAAGTGGATAACCTTACATTTATCCACATTATACTGCATCTGCCATGCATTTGCCCACTCACCCAGCCTATCCAAGTCACCTTGCAGCCTCCTAGCATCCTCCTCACAGCTAACACTGCCCCCCAGCTTCGTGTCATCCGCAAACTTGGAGATGTTGCATTTAATTCCCTCGTCCAAATCATTAATATATATTGTAAATAGCTGGGGTCCCAGCACTGAGCCTTGCGGCACCCCACTAGTCACTGCCTGCCATCCTGAAAAGGACCCGTTCACTCCTACTCTTTGCTTCCCGTCTGCCAGCCAGTTCTCTATCCACATCAATACTGAACCACCAATACCATGTGCTTTAAGTTTGCATACCAATCTCTTGTGTGGGACTTTGTCGAAAGCCTTCTGAAAGTCCAGATATAACACATCCACTGCTTCTCCCTTATCCACTCTACTAGTTACATTCTCATAAAATTCAATAAGATTCATCAGACATGATTTACCCTTCGTAAATCCATGCTGACTTTGTCCAATGATTTCACTACTTTCCAAATGCGCTGCTGTCCCATCTTTAATAACTGACTCTAGCAGTTTCTCCACTACCGATGTTAGACTAACTGGTCTGTAATTCCCCGTTTTCTCTCTCCCTCCCTTTTTAAAAAGTGGGGTTACATTAGCTACCCTCCAATCCTCAGGAACTACTCCAGAATCTAAAGAGTTTTGAAAAATTATCACTAAGGCATCTGCTATTTCTGGGGCTACTTCCTTAAGTACCCTGGGATGCAGACTATCTGGCCCTGGGGATTTATCAGCCTTTAATCCATTCAATTTACCTAACACCACTTTCCGGCTAACCTGGATTTCACTAATTTCCTACATCTCATTGACCCGCGATCCCCAAAATTATTTATGAGTGAAGACAGAACCAAAGTCACCTTGTTCCCAATGATCAATTCACCCGTTTTGACTGCATACATTTGTGTTAACTAATCTTTTGCGCTTCACATATCGATAAAAACTTTTGCAGTCAGTTTTTATGCCTTGCCAATACTCCATTTCCCTTTCCTTTTGCCATACTTGAACAATTGTTGTAGTTCATCAATGCAGTCTTTAAATGCCTTCCATTGCATATTCAACTCAATTGCCAGTCCACTAATTCACGTCTCATACCCTCAAAGCTACCTTTCGTTAAGTTCAGGACCCGTGTTTCTGAATTAATAATGTCACTCTCCATCCTAATGAAGAACTCAACCATATTATGGTCACTCTTGCCCACCACGTACAACAAGGCTGCTAACTAACCCTTCCTCATTACTCCATACCCAGGTTGGTTCCTCTACATGTTGGTTTAGAAAACTATCCCGCATACATTCCAAGAAATCCTCTTCCTCAGCACCCCGCCAATTTGTTCATATGTAGATGAAGTCTTATAACGGTTTTACCATCGTTGCACACATTTCTAATTTCCTGCCATCCCCAACTCCACTACTACTGTTAGGTGGTTGTACACAACACCCACTAGCGTTTTCTGCCCCTTAGTGTTTCGCAGCTCCACCCATATCGATTCCACATCCTCCAAGCAAATGTCATTCCTTTCTATTGCGTTAATCTCCTCTCTAACCAGCAACGCTACCCCACCTCCTTTTCCTCTCTGTCTATCCCTCCTGAATATTGAATAACCCTGGATGTTCAGCTCCCAGCCTTGGTCACCCTGGAGCCATGTCTCCGTGATCCCAACTCTATCATAATTATTAATAGCTATCTGCACATTTAACTCATCCACCTTATTACGAATGCTCCTCGCATTGAGACACAAAGCCTTCAGGCTTGTTTTTACAACACTCTTGCCCCTTTTACAATTATGTTGAAAAGTGGCCCTTTTAGATTTTTAGACCCGTCCTTTTTGTACAGGTCACACCTTCCCCAAAAGAGGTCCCAATGATCCAGAAACTTGAATCTCTGCGCTCTGCACCAGTCCTTTAGCCACGCATTTATCCTCCACCTTGCTCCATTCCTACTCTCACTGTCGCGTGGCACAGGCAGTAATCCTGAGATTGTTACCTTTGCGGTCCTTCTCCTTAACACTCCTCCTAACTCCCTAAATTCTCCTTTCAGGACCTCCTCTCTTTTTCTACCTATGTCATTGGTACCTATATGTACCACGACCTCTGGCTCCTCTCCCTCCCATTTCAAGATATCTTGGACACGTTCAGTCACATCCCGGACCCTGGCACCTGGGAGGCAAACTACCATCCGGGTCTCCTGACTGTGTCCACAGAATCGCCTATCTGACCCCCTAACTATAGAGTCCCCTATTACTGCTGCCCTCCTCTTCTTTTCCTTACCCTTCTGAGCAACAGGCCGGTCTTTGTTCCGGAGGCCCGGTCGCTGTTGCTACCCCCAGGTAGGCTGTGCCCCCCAACAGTACTCAAACAGGAGTACTTATTGCCAAGGTGTACAGCCACCGGGGTACTCTCTAGTCCCTGCCTCTGCCCCTTGCCTCTCCTAACCGTGACCCACTTTTCTGCCTCCTGTGGTTTTGGAGTGACCACCTGTCTGTAGCTGCTCTCTATGGCTTCCTCACTCTCCCTGACCAGACGGAGGTCATCGAGCTGCTGCTCCAGGTACCGAATACGGTCCATTTGGAGCGCCATCTTGACGCACCTGGCGCAGATGTGGACGTCTGGAGAGTTATCTGACTGCATGACCTCCCACATCTGACATCCAGAACAGTAAACGGCCCTGGCACTCATCCTCCCCCTTACCCTGGATACAATACAATATACAATGCAATGCAAGGATTTTAGCTGAAAGAAATCAGCAGGGATCTGACTGCCAATCAGCTGCTCCCTCGAGTCGTCTTCCACCAATCAGCGGCTTCCTCAAGCCCACTTGTTTTGAACTGCGAGCTGCATTTGTCGCATTTGGGCTTTATATTGTCATATGGTCATAAGTGATAGAAGTAGAATTGGGTCGTTCGGCCCATCAAGTCTACTCCCACATTCAATCATGGCTAGTACACCTAAAATGCTGGAGTGGCTCAGCGGGACAGGCAGCAGCGCTGGAGAGAAGGAATGGGTGACCTTTTGGGTCGAGACCCTTCTTCAGACTGAAGAAATATCATCCATTCCTTCTCTCCAGAGATGCTGCCTGTGCCGCTGAGTTACTCCAGCACTTTGTGTCTACCTTTGATGTAAACCAGCATCTGCAGTTCTTTCCTACACATTCAATCATGGCTGATCTATCTCTCCCTCCTAACCCCATTCTCCTGCCTTCTCCCCATAACCTCTGACACCGATACTAATCAAGAATCTATCTATCTCTGCCATAAATATATCAATTGGCGGCCTCCATAGTCTTCTGTGGCAAAGAATTCCACAGATTCACCACCCTCTGACTGAAGAAATTTCTCCTCATCTCCTTCCGAAAAGAAAGATTGAAAAGACTAGGCTTGCATTCACTGGAGTTTAGAAGGATGAAGGGTTATCTTATAGAAACATATAAAATTATAAAAGGACTGGACAAGTTAGATGCAGGAAAAATGTTCCCAATGTTGGGCGAGTCTAGAACCAGGGGACACAGTCTTAGAATAAAGGGGAGGTCATTTAAGACTGAGCTGAGAAAAAACATTTTCATCCAGAGAGTTGTGAATTTATGGAATTCCCTGCCACAGAGGGCAGTGGAGGCCAAGTCATTGGATGGGTTTAAGATAGAGTTATATAGAGCTCTTGGGGCTAGTGGACTCAAGGGATATGGGGAGAAGGCAGGCACGGGTTATTGATTGGGGACGATCAGCCATGATCACAATGAATGGCATGTGCTGGCTCGAAGGGCCGAATGGCCTCCTCCTGCACCTATTTTCTATGTTTCTATGTTTCTATGTAACGTCCTTTAATTCTGAGGCTCTGACCTCAAATCCTGGACCTTCCCACTAGTGGAAACATCCTATCCACATCCAAGCCTTTCACTATTCTGTATGTTTCAATGGGGTCCCCTCATCATAGACTAATCCACTCATTCCTGGGATCATTCTTGTAAATCTCCTCTGGACCCTCCACAGAGCCAGCACATCCTACCTCAGATTTGTTGGCCCAACCCTCGTCCTCCTCGTCTCTACCGGAATGCGTACACATTTCTCCCACTATCCTGCCCCCCCCCCCCCCCCCCCCTTTCCCTTCCCACTCTCTCGTTCCACCGATATTCTTTCACATTTCATCCCTCTCTTATCTCACGACTTTTCTCTCTGGCCTTTGTCCTGTTAATCAACCCCCCCCCCCCCCCCCTCTGCATCCACCTCACTTGCACATTCTTGTCCCCCCCCCCCCCCCCACCCCATCTCGCTTCCAGATGACGGGTCCCGACATGTAACGTCACCTATCCATGTTCTCCAGAGATGCTGCCTGACCCACTGAGTTCTTCCAGCACTTTGTGTTTTTTTGTTGTTGTAAACTAGCACCTGCAGTTCCGTGTGTCTGCCATGTAGAAACATTGAAACATAGAAACATAGAAAATTGGTGCAGGAGTAGACCATTCGGTCCTTCGAGCCTGCACCGCCATTCAATATGATCATGGCTGATCATCCAACTCAGTATCCTGTACCTGCCTTCTCTCCATATCCCCTGATCCCCTCAGCCACAAGGGCCACAACTAACTCCCTCTTAAATATAGCCAGTGAACTGGCCTCAACTACCTTCTGTGGCAGAGAATTCCACAGATTCACCACTCTTTGTGTGAAAAAACAAATTCTCATCTCGGTCCTAAAATACTTCCCCCTTATCCTTAAACTGTGACCCCTTGTTCTGGACTTCCCCAACATCGGGAACAATCTTCCTGCATCTAGCCTGTCCAACCCCTTAAGAATTTTGTAATTTTCCATAAGATCCCCCCCTCAATCTTCTAAATTCTTGCCTGATAGGTCTTAGATGATGGTTTCACTGAAGGTTAATTTTATCTTCAATCACAGGCACTTGTGTATTAATGGGCAAGTTTTGCTGACTCCCCTTTTCGACATTCAACGGGGAATATGCATATGCCAGAAGTAGTTTGGTGAAAACTAAATTACTCTGCATACAGTTCCCATAATGTAGGTCATGAGCTCCGTTTAATATCTACTGCGTGGTTGAAGGTCACCTGAACTAAAGACTTCATCCCACAGAACTATGGGTCCTTCGGCCCACAATGTCTGTGCTGAACACAATAACAAGTTAAGCTGATCTCAAGTGTAGGGAGGAACTGCAGATGCTGGTTTAAACCTACGATAGACACGAAAATCTGGAGTAACTCAGCGGGCTAGGCAGCATCCCTGGATGGGTGACGTTTCGGTTCGAGACCCTTCTTTAGACTGATCACATCCGTCTGTAGATGGTCCCAATCTCTCGGTTCCCTGCACACTTCTATGTGCCAATGCTTTAGACTTTAAGCGTCAGAGATACAGGGCAGAAACAGGCCCTTCGGCCCACCGAGTCCGCGCCGGCCAGCAATCGCCCCCGTACACCAGCGCTACCCTACACACGAGGGACAAATTACGATTTTTACCGAAGCCCAATCAACCTACGAACCTGCACGTCTTTGGTGAGTGGGAGGAAACCGGAGACCCCGGAGAAAACCCACGCGGGTCACAGGGAGAACGTACAGACAGCAACTGTAGTCAGGATAGAAGCCGGGTCTCTGGCACTGCAAGGCAGCAACTCTACCGATGCACCACCATCGTGCCTCCCCCTAAAAGCCCCTTTAACGCCACCATTGTACCTGCCGCCTCCACCACCCCCTGGCAATGCGATCCAGGCTCCCACCACTCCCTGTAAAAGAAACCTGTCCCACATATTAGAGTGGCGAGTCTCTGGAATTCTCTGCCACAGAAGGTAGTTGAGGCTAGTTCATTGGCTATATTTAAGAGGGAGTTAGATGTGGCCCTTGTGGCTAAAGGGATCAGGGGGGTATGGAGAGAAGGCAGGTACAGGATACTGAGTTGGATGATCAGCCATGATCATATTGAACGGCGGTGCAGGCTTGAAGGGCTGAATGGCCTGCTCCTGCACCTATTTTCTATGTTTCTATGTTTCTAAACTGTCCCCCTCTCACAAAAATAGCTAAGCCCTTTATAGTTGGACATTTCTACCCTTGGGAAAAGGCTCTGGCTTCCTTTCATATGCATGCCTCCCTTAATTTTAGCCCACTTCAGTTATAGTTACTATTGCTTTTGCCCAGTCACTGTCCTGTTATCATAACTACCATGAAACCTACTGCTGTTTTAAATTGGACAACATGCAGTCAATGACTTTTATTGCACCTGCACCAATTATTCACCCTAATCTTATCTACTTCTTGTTTCTGCTTATAGCTCTAATCCATTTCCCTGGGTACCACTGACTAAAGAATAGCAGAGCAATCCTCTTAATCAGGACTTGGTCGGCATCCATCTTTGCCTTGGTGATTCAAATGCTCATCAAAATATTTCTTCAAAGATAGACACGATAAAGATGCAGCGAGACCAGGGTGTCATGGTACACCAGTCATTGAAAGTAGGCATGCAGGTGCAGCAGGCAGTGAAGAAAGCAAATGGTATGTTGGCATTCATAGCGAAAGGATTTGAGTACAAGAGCAGGGAGGTTCTACTGCAGTTGTACAGGGTTTTGGTGAGACCACACCTGGAGTATTGCGTACAGTTTTGGTCTCCAAATCTGAGGAAAGACATTCTTGCCATAGAGGGGGTACAGAGAAGGTTCACCAGACTGATTCCTGGGATGTCAGGACTTTCGTATGAGGAAAGACTGGATAGACTCGGCATGTACTCGCTAGAATTTAGAAGACTGAGTGGGGATCTTATAGAAACATAAAAAATTCTTAAGGGGTTGGATAGGCTAGATGCAGGAAGATTGTTCCTGATGTTGGGGAGGTCCAGAACAAGGGGTCACAGTCTAAGGATAAGGGGGAATTCCTTTAGGACCGAGATGAGGAAAACATTTTTCACATAGAGAGTGGTGAGTCTCTGGAATTCTCTGCCACAGAAGGTAGTTGAGGCCAGTTCATTGGCTATATTTAAGAGGGAGTTGGATGTGGCCCTTGTGGCTAAATGGATCAGGGGGTATGGAGAGAAGGCAGGTACAGGATACTGAGTTGGATGATCAGCCATGATCATATTGAATGGCGGTGCAGGTTCGAAGGGCCGAATGGCCTGCTCCTGCACCTATTTTCTAAGTTTCTATGTTTCTATAAGCTGGTGTGGCTCAGCATCTGTGGAGAGAAGGAATGAGTGAGACCCTTCATCAGACTGAGAGTCAGGGGAGAGGGAGGCAGAGATTATCAAAGGGTAAGGTGTGAAAACACAGATCAAAGGGGACGCTGATCAAGGAAACATAGAAACATAGAAGCATAGACTTGGATTCAGTCTTAACTGGGATTCATCTTCAGCATGGATTCATGTTCAGCACGAACATTGTGGGCTGAAGGGCCTGCTCCTGAGTTCCAGCGCCGTACTCTGTTATCTTTGCTCTTGCTCGGTGACTGGGAAATCCACCTCCTCAGCATCTGTTGCTGACATTCCCGTGGACTGCAATTTTACACGCAAGATCAAATGAGAGATTTTGTGGAATTAGCAATTTAACTGATTTCACCCATCAGTGAAACTACAAAGAAACTTGTCAGAGTACATTGCCCACAGAAGTAGTGATCTTGTCATTTGAAGCTGTACAAGATGTCGCTGAGACCACGTTTGGAGTATGTCCTTTTCTGGCTGGTTGCGATCTTTTTACCAGAACAAAGGAGCATCGGATTAAGCTAGAAACATAGAAACATAGAAATAGGTGCAGGAGTAGGCCATTCAGCCCTTCGAGCCTGCACCGCCATTCAATATGATCATGGCTGATCATCCAACTCAGTATCCCGTACCTGCCTTCTCTCCATACCCTCTGATCCCCTTAGCCACAAGGGCCACATCCAACTCACTCTTAAATATAGCCAATGAACTGGCCTCAACTACCCTCTGCGGCAGAGAGTTCCAGAGACTCACCACTCTCTGTGTGAAAAAAGTCTTTCTCATCTCGGTCTTAAAGGATTTCCCCCTTATCCTTAAGCTGTGACCCCTTGTCCTGGACTTCCCCAACATCGGGAACAATCTTCCTGCATCTAGCCTGTCCAACCCCTTAAGAATTTTGTAAGTTTCTATAAGATCCCCTCTCAATCTCCTAAATTCCAGAGAGTATAAACCGAGTCTATCCAGTCTTTCTTCATAAGACAGTCCTGACATCCCAGGAATCAGTCTGGTGAACCTTCTCTGCACTCCCTCTATGGCAATAATGTCCTTCCTCAGATTTGGAGACCAAAACTGTACGCAATACTCCAGGTGTGGTCTCACCAAGACCCTGTACAACTGAAGTAGAACCTCCCTGCTCCTGTACTCAAATCCTTAAGCTGGGTGGGGAAAGATGTAAGGGCCCTGAGCTGCTATTTCTTCATGCAGAGAGGGGGGTGCGTATCTGAAATGTTTTTTTTTTAGTTTAGTTTAGTTTTGAGACACAGCGCGGATTCAAGCCCTTCGGCCCACGCCGAACAGCGATCCCCGCACGCAAACACTATCCTAAACACACTAGGGACAATTCACAATTCTACCAGGCCAATTAACCTACAAACCTGTACGTCTTTGGAGTGTGGGAGCAAACCGAAGATCTCGGAGAAAACCCACGCAGGTCACGGGGAGGACGTACAAACTCCGTACTGACAGAGCCTATGGTCAGGATCGAACCCGGGTCTCTGGCGCTGTCAGGCAGCAACTCTTCCCGCTGTGCCCACTGGCACGATTTATGAAGTATGATTTGCCAGAGGAAATTGTAAAGCACATGCGATCCATTTAAAATACATTTAGACAGTTGCGTGGATTGGAAAGGCTTTGAGGGAAAAAGAGACACAAAGTGCTGGAGTAACTCAGTTCTCCAGGCAGCATCTGAGGAGAACATGGATGGGTGACGTTTTGGGTCATGAGTGTTTTGGGTGGAGGGGAGAAAGATGGAAGTGTGGAGGGGCGGAACAAAGCCTGGCGACTGATAGGTGGACACATGTGAGGGGTGGGGGGGGGGGGGGGGGGGGAGGAGGGGTTGACAGCCAGATGTTTGGCCAAATGCCAGAGATGAAAAGCCAAAGAGTGTGAGATAAACCCCGCAGTTGTGCAGGGCCCTGGTGAGACCACATCTAGAGTATTGTGTGCAGTTTTGATCTCCTAATTTGTGGAAGGACATCCTTGCTATTGAGGCAGTGCAGCGCAGGTTCACGAGGTTAATCCCTGGGATGGCGGGACTGTCATATGAGGAAAGATTGAAAAGACTGGGCTTGTATTCACTGGAATTTAGAAGGATGAGAGGAGATCTTATATAAATGTATTACATTTTAAAAGGACAAGCTAGATGCAGGAAAAGTGTTCCCAATGAGGGGGGAGTCCAGAACGAGGGGCCACAGTCTAAGAATAAAGGGGATGCCATTCGAAAAAGAGGATGGCGGTGCTGGCTCAAAGGGCCGAATGGCCTCCTCCTGCACCTGTTTTCTATATTTCTATGTTTCTATAAGGACAGAAAAATTGTGAAGCCAGAGGGAAGAATATAGATGGAAGGGGAAGGAGAGAAGAAGTTTAGTTGTGGGTTAGTTACCTAAAATTGGAGAATTCGATGTTCATACTGTTAGGTTGTAAGTTACCCAAATAGAATGTGTGCTGTTCCATAAGTTCATACGTTCATGTTATAGAAGCAGAATTAGGCCATTCGGCCCATCAGCTTTACTCCGCCATTCAATCATGGCTGATCTATCTCAACCCCATTCTCCCGCCTACTCCCCATAACCCCCGACACCCTTACTGATCAATAATCTATAAACCCCTCCAGTTTTGATGTGGCCTCACTCTGGCAATGGAGGAGGCGCAGGACAGAAAGGTTCAGCGTGGGAATGGGAAGGAAAGTTAAAATAGTTGGCAACCGAGAGATCCAGCAGGTTTGGACAGTCGGCGAGCCTACACTTGGTCTCGCCAATGTAAAAAGCAGGTCAGATATGGGCCAAACACTGGCAAATGGGTCTAGCTCAGTTATAAAACCTGGTTGGTGCGGATGAGTTGGGTTGAGGCATCAGCTTCCATGTTGTATGTCTCTATGAAGCTAAGATACTACTTGACCCAACAAGCTCAATTTGTCGGTCGGCGGGACCGGTAACCTGCCCCGAAGGCTCGTCGCTCGTTGTAACCAGGAGGGAGATGGAGAAGGGTCTCGACCCGAAACGTCACTCATTCCTTTTCTCCAGAGATGCTGCCTGTCCTGCTGAGTTACTCCAGAACTTTGTGTCTATCTTCAGCAGATGTGTCATCCCGAGTGCAACTACAAGTTTAATAATCCATGGATATGTTATTTGTAAAATAATTCAGAATTAATTTTCTTGGTAATAAGGGATCTGGTAAAAAAAGATTGAACAATTGAGGTGGATTTTAATTCACACTATAATAGAATATCAAACATAGAACAGTGGAGCATAAGAACAGGCCCTTCGGCCCACATTCTCTGTGCCGAACCTGATGTCAAGGCCAACTCTTATGGAAACATAGAAAATAGGTGCAGGAGTAGGCCATTCGGCCCTTCGAGCCTGCATCGCCATTCAATATGATCGTGGCTGATCATCCAACAGTATCCTGTACCTGCCTTCTCTCCATACCCCCTGTGTCTACACTTAACCTATATCCATCCATTCCCTGCATATCCAAAAGTCTCTTAAGTGCTACTATTTTAGCTTAGTTTAGTTTGGTGTCACGTGTACCGAGGTAGAGTGAAAAGCTTTTGTTGCGTGCTAACCAGTTAGTGGACAATAGACAATAGGTGCAGGAGCAGGCCATTCGGCCCTTCGAGCCAAATGGTGGAAAGAGGAAAGACTATGCATGATTACCACCACAAGAGTAATAGAGTCTTACGGCATGGAAATAGGCACATTTTGGTCCCAATTGCCCACACTAGCCAACATGCCCCATCTACACCAGCCCCACCTGCCTGCATTTGGCCCAGATCCCTCTAAACCCGTCCTATCCACAATAGAGCAATCCACTTTGTACAGGTGCATGATAAAGGGAATAACATTTAAATGCAAGATAAAGTCCAGTAAAATCAGATTAAAGATAGTCCGAGTGTCTCCAATTAGGTTAATGATAGGACAGGACTGCTCTCTAGTTGTTGACAGGATGGTTCAGTTGCCTGATAACAATTGGGATGGAACTGTCCCTGAATCTGGAGGTGTGCGTTCTCACATTTTTATTCCTCTTGCCTGATGGCAGAGGGGAGAAGAGGGAATGGCCCGAGTGCGACTCGTCCTTGATTATGAGGCAGCGTGAGGTGTAGATGGAATCGATAGAAGGGAGGTTGGTTTGTGTGATGGTCTGGGCTGCGTCCACAATTCTCTGCAATTTCTTGCAGTCTTGGATGGAGATGTTCCCAAACCAAACTGTGATGAAGCCTGATAAAAAATATTTTATATGGCGCATCTGTAGAAGTTGGTGAGAGTTGTTTGGGGACATGCTGAACTTCCTAAACTTTCTAAGGAAAGAGAGGCATTGGGTGTGGTTTCTGGGCCATTGCTTCAATATGAGTGGACCAGGACAAGTTGATGGTGATATTCACTCCTATAAAACCTGAAGCTCTCAGCCATCTCAACATCGGCACCATCAATATATACCAGTCTCCTCTGAGAGAGAAATATATCTGCCTCCACTACCACCCCGTGAAATGATGGATTTAAATTTAAATATCTAAATAAATCTGGAATAAAACGAGCAATAAATGTGACTTTTCAATCACTTTCTGTGAATTAATAAAAAATAAAAACCTTCAGTTAAATCAGTTTTCTCTTACTTGGTGCAGTATCAATTTTGCTCAGATTTCAGATCAACAGAGGAGTCGGTGCATTGGTATTATGTGTCTAACCACCACTTCTTCCCATGCTCTGATTGTGTACCACGGTTTTTTCAAGTAACTCACTCATTATAATAACACAGTTCAGCACTTTCTGCAGACATTCCTGATTTCAGCTTCCCAAGGCATTAATCATTTTCATTTTGTGATTCTCTTAAAGTTGTGCCCTGTTTTGCATAGTGTATGCGCCAATTAAGGGCAATGCACTGTCTGCACTGCATACTTTATCTTGCACCCACCATGGTCTGATTTAGTTCAGTTTTGTTTCGTTTAGAGATTCAACATGGAAACAGACATTTCGGCCCATTGAGTCCTTTCCGACTAGCGATCACCCCATACACTAACACTATCCTACACACCAGGGACAATTTACAATCTTTACCAAAGCCAATTAACCTGCAAACCTGTACGTCTTTGGAGCGTGGGAGGAAAATGGGGCACCCGAGGAAAACCCACGCAGGTCACGGGGAGAACGTGCAAACTCCGTACAGACAGCACCCGCAGTCAAGATCCAACCCGGGTCTCTGGCGCTGTAAGGCAGCAACTCTACCACTTCACCACTGTGCCGCCCCAGAAGAACTGATAATTTATTGTAGATTGTGTTCTCCGGAAGGCCAAAGGTTGCTGGGAGACCTGGTTGAAGTATCATGAAAGGCATAGATAGGGGAGATAGTCAGAACCTTTTTTCCAGGGTGGAAATATCGAATACTGGATGGCATGCCTTTCAGGTGAGAAGGGCAAAGTGTAAAGGAGATGCGTGGGGCAAGTCTTTTACAGAGAGGGTTGGGTGGGCCTGGAACACGCTGCCGGGGATGGTGGTGGAGGCAGATATGATAGTGGCATTTAAGACATGTTTGATTAAGCACATGGATATGCAGAGAATGCGGGATGTGGGAGGGACAGGAGTACCCGGAGAAAACCCACGTGGTCACGGGGAAAACGTGCAATCTCCACACTGGCAGCACACATGGTCAAGATCGAACCCGAGTCTCAGGGGCTGTGAGGCAGCAGCGTTACCAGCTGCGGTATAATGCTCGCAGGACATTAAAATGTAAAAACAGATTGAATTTTGGACCTGCAATATAAAGGTGTCTCTGGAAATCAGCAGCATTTTACACGCTTTGTCCAAACAAAATAAAAACATCTGCGATAAAATTCAGCATTCAACCGTGACCGATTGTAGATAAGATGCTTTATTCCCTGAACATCTCGCTGTTGAAACAAAGTGGGATTAGATGGTGAAACCTACACACAGGACAAACTGCAAGAGATTGTTAGGCCGAAAAAATGTTCCTGACACCGGACCCCGTGGAATTATGTTCCTGGAGTTTAGTTACGCTTATCCCTTTAACGCCAGACAGTATGTTTACTATATAATATATACGAACATACATTACATAAGTGTGAGAGATACAAAATGCTGGAGTAACTCAGCGGGTCAGGCAGCACCTCTGGAAGAAATGGATAGGTGACGTTTCGGTTCGGGATCCTTCTTCATCAGCTCATGTTCACAAGTGACAGGAGCAGAATTAGGCCATTCAGCCCATCAAGTTTGATTAGTGCAGATGTCAGAGGTTATGGGGAGAAGGTAGGAGAATGGGAGGGATAGATCAGCCATGGTTGAATGGTGGAGTAGACTTGATGGGCCGAATGGCCTAATTGTGCTCCTGTCACTTATGATCTTATGAAGTTTACTCCGCCATTCAATCATGACTGATCTATCTCTCCCTCTCAACCCAATTCTCCTACCTTCTCCCTATGAACCCTGACACCCGTACTAATCACAAATCCATCTATCTCAGCCCTAAAAATACCCATTGTCTTGGCCTCCACAGCCATCTGGCAATGAATTCCACAGATTCACCACCCTCTGACAAAAGGCATTCCTCTTTTGTTGCTTGCTAACCAGTCAGCGGAAAGACATTTCGTGATTACAGTCGAGCCAATCACAGCGTGCGTGTTCATGATAAGGGAATAACTTTCAGTGCAAGGTCAAGCCAGGGAGGCAGCTGCAGTTCCTTCCCACACAAAGTCTGATCAAAGATAGTCCGTGCTCAGGACCACTCACTAGTTGTTGGGAGGATGATTCAGTTGCCTGATAATAGCTGGGAAGAAACTGTCCCTGAATCTGAAGGTGCGCATTTTCACACTTCTGTACCTCTTGCTTGATGGGAGAGGGGAGAAGAGGGAATGGCCGGGGTGTGACTCGTCCTTGATTATGCTGCTGGTCTTGTCTAGGCATCGTGAGGTGTAAATGGAGTAAATGGAAGGGCGGTCTGGGCTGTGTCCACAATTCGCTGCAATTTCTTGCGGCCTTGGATGAAAATGTTCCCAAACCAAGCTGCGATGCATCCTGATAAAATGCTTTCTATGGTGCATCTGTGGTAGTTGGTGAGAGTTGCAGTGGACATGCCAAACTTCCTAAAGGGGCTGTCCCACTTGGACCACCTAATTGGCGAGTTTAAAAATACCTCCTTCGACTATGTAGAAGACCTCCGACCTCTTTCGACTATGTTGAAGACCAGCTTCGACTAACTTTGGGAAAATTGGACATCGAATAGTGGAGAGTGAAGACGACCTCCTTCGACCTCCCTTCGACCTCCCTTCGACTATGATGAAGACTATCTACGACTACCCTCGATTATATATGACTAACATGCCGACCTACTACGACTAAACCTACGAGTAAAAAAAGTATCAATTTTTTCGATCTTTTATTACTTGCGGGCATTTTTTAACATATTGAAAAAAACGCCGTGACCTAGCTGAGACCGCGAATACGCGGAGGCCACTCTCGAGCATTAAGGAGAGTTACAAAGACCTTCTACGACCTCATGCTACGAGTATGAGTCGAGGGCAAACTCGCCAGAACTCGCGGATCAGGTTGCCCAAGTGGGACAGCCCCTTAAGCCTTCCTAAGGAAGTCGAGGCGTTGGTGTGCTGAGAAGGTTAATTTAAAAAAATCCATGTAATGGCCTTAGTCCTTCCTATTCACTGCATAATGATGTAGGCAATAATACAATGATCCTAATCTTTGAGTCTATTACGGGAACGAAAATAGTCAGGTGCGTGACCTTCTGAAAAAGCAAAAGACATGATTTCTGGAGCACAGAAAATTGCCACACGTCCCTCGTGCTGCAATGTATTACTCGGCATCCTGTTCAGCAAAACATGAGGGGAAGAATGGGTGGGGGAAAAGAACAAGCCATGACATATAAAAGCAATCATGTTAGGTTTAGTAAATAAAACAAGCCATAAACGTATCTGCGCGAGATTGGACAAATTCATAACTTCTAGCGCAGCAGCGGGCAATAGGCAAAGAGTTGACCTCAAAAAGATTGTATGTAATGCAAATGAAAAATTCAAAGCAAAAAGCAAAACGTGCCAGGGGACTGCAAATGGCAAATGTAATGTTCATAACTTGGAGAGAAATGGAAATGTAGGTAACCTAGGAAACGGAAAGCCAGTTAGATTAAGATAGGGGAGATAACAGCGGCTTTATTTGGAAGATCAGATACCAAAACATCCAAAAGATGAAGGATGCAATTAATAGAATTTGCAGTGGAGAGTTTGAAGAAAGAAGGCCGTGTTTACAAATTCTTTGTGGATGTATCAGAAAGTTTATACACGGACAGTGTAGTGGATAGGCAATACATGGACTTTCTGTACTCATTTTAGGAGAGATTTATGGCCCCTAAGCTTCCAAGATGGTGTGCAACCCAGGCAACTATTTGCGTGCTTGCCAGAGAAGCAAATCTACAATCACATATTACAATTACGCCACACTCTTAAATCCCTCTATACGCTGTAAATGGAACGGTATGGGACTTTATTTGTCACATGTACCGGGGTACAGTGAAATTCATTTTGGTTTTCTCTTGGCTCGATTGTAATCATGTATTATCTTCCTGCTGACTGAATAGCATGCAACAAAAGCTTTTCACTCTACACGTGTTAAGAATAAGGGGTAAGGTTGTTTTAGGACTGAGATGAGGAAAAACCTTTTCACCCAGAGAGTTGTGAATCTGTGGAAATTCTCTGCCTCAGAAGGCAGTGGAGGCCAATTCACTGGGTGTATCCAAGAGAGAGTTGGATAGAGCTCTTAGGGCTAACGGAATCAAGGGATATGGGGAGAAAGCAGGAACGGGGTACTGGTTTTGGATGATCAGCCATGATCATATTGAATGGCGGTGCTGGCTCGAACTCGAACATGTGCACCTAATTTTTATGTTTCTATGTTTCTCTAATAAACTAAACAATAACTCAACTGAGACAGCGCAGTGACGCAGCAGTAATGCTGCCGCCATGCAGCTTTGGTTACTTGGTGTGGGAGCAAACGGAACGGCCATGCGGAGCCGGTGTTCGAAGTAACTGGCGATTTATTAAAACCAGTGCACTCCAGGACACCAGTCAAAGCTGATCTCCTCAGCGTGACATTGGTTCGGCCTTTATATTCTCAGCTGACAAAATTACACAACAACCTGATTAACAGTAAAACTAGGTCTTGTTTACAGAATGGAGCTTACAGAAATGCCAGAGAAGGATCTTGACCCGAAACCCGTTGATTAGTACAGGTGTCAGAGGTTATGGGGAGAAGGCAAGAGAATGGGGTTAGGAGGGAGAGATAGATGGGGTTAGAGGGGAGAGACTGTCAAAGCTGCCACAGCCAGACATAAAAACAGTTTTTATCCACAAGTAGTTGCTCTACTCAACAGCCAAAACTTCTGCTGCCTCCCTTTGATCTGGTATTTTGTTGGCTCACGTGCTTGATCAATGGTGTTTTATCATTAATGTTTTATTATTATTAATGTTTAGTGTTTTCTGAGTCATTTGTAACTGTCACTGTATGTCATGTTGTTACTTGTGCGCGGAGCACCAAGGCAAATTCCTTGTATGTGAATACTTGGCCAATAAACTTACTTACTTACTTAGATCAGCCATGATTGAATGGCGGAGTAGACTTGATGGGCCAAATGAACTAATTCTACACCTCTCACTTATGACCTTATGAGATTTGTGGTGGGCAGGACATGCCCGATTTTCAGTTATACGGCAGTGTTTTTAGTTTAGCGTAGTTTAGAGATACAGCATGGAAACAGGCCCTTCGGCCCAACGAGTCTACGCTGACCAGTGATCACCGTACACTAGTTACAGGGTATATCCTGCTCACTGGGGACAATTTACGTAAGCCAACCTGCGCTTTGTTGGATTGTGGGAGGAAACCAGAGCACCTGGTGAAAACCCACGCGGTCCTAGGGGGAACGTACACACTCCGTGCAGACAGCGCCCGTAGTCAGGGTCGAACCCGCGTCCCCGGTGCTGTGAGGCAGCAGCTGTGCAGCTGTGCAGCTGTGCCACTGCGCAGCCCCTAAATGCAGTAACTATGCTGGGTCAACTGGTTGTGGAGGGCATGCGTTCAGTACGACTGCATGCATTTAGTGACCTGGAGCCTTCACTGTAATAAAGACCCTTCCTCCGGATTCTTGACATCGCATGGATCAACTGGCGCTTGGTTTCTCTAATGGTGGAGGAGATAAAGATGGATCATTAACTTGGCAATTAGAGCTAAAGATAGTTGCAAAATCTGAAGAGGTTGATTCACAGAGACCTGTGCTGTTCATAAAAGACAAAAACAAAAGGTCTAGACTACGAAATTGCACATTAGGTTGTTGAGCTAAAAAGACTATCGATGAGCGGTTTCTTAAATGAGAAACAAAAAGATACGTGAACAAAGCAGTGTGAAGCTTCGGAAATAATGAGAGAAATTGTTAAGGTCATAAAGAATGCCAACAAGCACTGGGGTTTATTCCGAGAGAAGAAGATGAATAAGCAAGGTGAATTGTATCACAATTATGCAGAACCTTTAGATATCTTACTTCGGTACAGTTCTGATTTGTTTATTTCAAGAGAGACACTGACTTATGTTCGTACGTTCTTGTAGCAGAATTCAGCCCACCAAGTCTACTCCGCCATTCAATCATGGCTGATCTATCTTTCCCTCTCAACCCTATTCTCATGCCTTCTCCCCATAACCCCTGACACCCGTACAAACAAAGAATCTGTCAATCTCTGCCTTAAATATATAAAAATGACTTGGCCTCCGCAGCCGTCTGTGGCAATGGATTCCACAGATTTCCCATCCTCTGGCTTAAAGAACTTCCTCCTCATCTCCTAGCTATAGGAATATCCTTTAATTCTGCTATGACACGGACTTCCGGTGGCGCTATGGGGGGCTAAAGAGCAACGCCAGCCAGCTCCTTGAAAAAAACGCTGAAAAATCGGGGAAAAAACGACCTACCTGTTGCCTGCTGCTTCTGTACCGACTGCCGTGGGTGACGTCACCAGGCGCGCGACTTATTATGTCTATGCAGCGCAACCCCCCCCCCCCCCTCGGGTAAACCGAAAAGTCGTGTTACTAGGCAGAAAATGGTGGAACAAGAAAAAGGCCCGACTGAAGCCTCGGGCTCAGGTAGGACGCTATCCCAAGAAGATGTGTCGAAAGAAATAATGAAAAAATCGGAAGGTGAAGATCTTAAAACTTTTATCGCAAGTGAAATTGCAAACTTAAAGGAGGAAATAAAGCTGGAACTAAAGAGCGAGTTTGCAAAAACATACGAAGAATTAAAGAAGATGAATTTTAAGGAAGAAATTTAAAAAATCAAGGTGGAGATGATGGAGTTAAAGCTTGAAATTAATTCCACGGCTACGAATACATCGGATAAACTGAAGAAAGAAATTGCAGAAATACTGACTGAACAAGCTGCAAGTATGACAAACGAGACAAATGTTAAAATCAGAAAAGTGACAACTGATCTTGAAGAAAGGCTGAATCCCGTGGAGGAAGCACTGAATCAACAGACGTCAGTCATAAAGGACCTTGAAGAACTAGCCGAAACAAGTGCTCAGACTACGGAAAAACTTATCAGAGAAAACCAACGTCTAACTGAACTACTGGGCAAAATAACTGAAAAATGTACTTAATTGGAAGGTCGCCAGAGAAGACAGAACCTAAGAATTGCGGGCATTCCAGAAGGGAAAGAGGCGGATCAAGATCCCTGAGAATTCACTGCAAAAAGTTTTATCTCTGGTTCAAAAGCCTTTACTTGCTCAAGTACACAGAGAGATGAGACGCCAAACAAGACATGGTGCTCCCCCAAGACAAATGATAATAAAAGTCCAGTACGACTATGTCCCGGAGGAGATAATGCAAAAAATTGCAAGAAACAGAAATCTTACATTTGAAGGATACGGGATCAGTATCTATCGAGACTACCCAGCAGAGGTCTCTAGGAAACGAAAAGCGTTTAATGAGACCAAAAGAATCTTGAGGGAAGTGACGAACTTGAAATATGGTCTGACCTATCCAGCTACCCTAAGAGTCACCTACAATCAGAATTAACACTTTTCCACCAACCCTGTGGAGGCACAGGACTTTGCCCAGAAGACTAAGGCTCGAGAGGAAGCTTGAATAATATTTTTAAAACTGAACTTCATCATTGAATAAACTGACTTTGCAGGACTGGATGGAACTAAAGACGTGTCTAAGGAAGCTGGAGAAAGATGTGGATCAGAAACTCTCCCATGGATACTAATAATTAGAATAACTGCACTACTAATACAAATAACTAATAAATACTAAAACTATAGCGTGGTATCATTACTAATCAGAGTTAATAATTATCACCAATGACTAATACTTACTTATATTTTGAATTTTAACTGAATATTTAGAATCAGATAGTTAGTAATTACAATTGCATCAAATATAGAGCTTGATTTCATTTGCCCTCCTTGGAAACTTTTTTTTTAAATTAATTTTTATTTTTATTTTCTTTCTTCCGTTTTTTTCGTTTTTTATTATATTCTTAAGTAAGTTTTAAATACATGTATCCTCGCATTCGACTATTGGAATTTGAATATTTTAAAATCCAATATCCCCGGTAAAATACTGTTATGGAATAAAAATTCCAAAAAAAACAGGGAGCTGGTTAAGTTGGTAACATCAACTACGGAAGTCGGTAGATGGTTAGCCATGCTAGTATGGCTAGCACTAACTACACTAATACTAGATGTAGTTTTTTCTTTCTTTGTGCACATTACTAACTTCTTAATCTATCCTCTTTTCCCTTATATTATAATCTATCATTATTATTTTCAGTTTGAATGGAGTTATAAATTGGATCAAAGGAGATATATACGTGAGAGACATTCAAGGGTCTTGAAATTCGTCTATTCGAAGTTCAGGTGTAAGGTCGGGTCTGTCGAACTGAACCATTGGCTCTATTATAGACCTCCATAGACAAAAGATGCAAGATTTAAAAATTAATACGGGGAATGAAGGAATAACGTTTTGTAGCTGGAATGTTAAAGGTATTAATGAACCAATTAAGAGAGGTAAAGTACTAGCACATTTAAAAGCAATTAAAGCTAATGTAATTTTTAACCAAGAAACACACTTAAAAAAAGATGCCGAGCACAGGCTGAAAGCTAAACGGATAGATAAAACGTATCATTCTTCTTTCACACACAAATCCAGAGGTATAGCAATATTATTTCGTAAAGGCACTTTATTTAAACACACATTAACTATAACTGACAGTGATGGTAGATATATTATTGTAATAGGAGAATTAAATGCACAAAAAATGTTTTTTGTTAATGTTTATGGACCAAACTTTGATTGTCCATTGTTCTTTAAGAAAATATTTAATACCATCCCGGAAATAGCACAACATAACTTAATAATTGGAGGAGAATTAAATTGTACATTAGATTCCTATTTAGACAGATCCACAAGACAAAGGAAAATCAAATCCCATTCCAGTGACTTATTAAATGCATACATGGATACTAGTAATATTAAAGATGTTTGGAGAGTAGAAAACTCACCTGTACATAAAACGTATTCAAGAATAGATTATTTTTTGGTAGACTCTAAACTTATCTCACTTACAATTCAAAATACCATAATATTACAATCTCAGATCACGCACCTTTAACATTTATGATTAAAATAAATGGTAAAACAGAAAAACAGGGACAATGGAGATTTAACCCACAAATTTTAAAAGACAAAGTAACTCAGGAATATATTATAGAACTGATCAAGATTTTCTTTGAAATAAATGATAAACCGGAAATATCTTCTTCCCTATTATGGGAAACATTTAAAGCATTGCCCATGGAATTATGATTTCTTCTCAAGCATTTTATAATAAAGAGAATCAGAGGGAACAACAGGAATTGGAAAAGGAGATTAAACAATTAGACACAGAGAATGCTGCTAATACATCCATGACAAAACATAACAAAATCGCTGCACTGAAATGTAAATTAAATAAAATATATACAGATCAAGTTGTAAAACTCTATCAATATACTAAACAATTACAATTTGGAGATAAACCCCAAAAATTATTGGCTCGTCAATTACGGAAAATGGAGGGAGAAAAGATAATCCATAGGATTAAATCATACAATGGCGAACCATTAGTACAACCCAAAGATATTAATGAGAGATTTTGCAATATTATAAAAATTTATATTTAGCCAAAATGACAGAAAACCAGATAGGGATAGAAGCATTTAAAAAAAATGTAATCTAAAAGGGTTGGATTCAGAAAATAGAGAATCACTAAATGCTGAAATATCAGTAAAAGAAATCGAGGAATCTATCAGATCATCAAAAAATGGTAAAACACCGGGACCAGATGGTATTTGTTCGGAATTTTATAAAACATTTTATGATCTGATTGCACCACGTTTGAAGATACTCTATGAATACATCTATACCCACCAGAAACTACCAGAAACGTTAAATGAATCTATTATAACACTTATACCTAAATAGACAAAGATCTGGATGACCCAGGATCATATAGAGCTATAGCTCTTTTAAACACTGATCAAAAGATACTAACCAAAATATTAGCACAAAGACTAAGCACAGTTATCAATAAATTAATTCACCCAGATCAAACAGGATTTATACCAAAATGATATTCCTCATATAACCTGAGATGATTATTCAATATTATATATTCGAAAAGAGGTATTAATAAAGACCTAGTAATTATATCATTAGATGCGGAGAAAGCCGTTGCCCAGGTGGAATGGTCTTACTTGTTTTCGTTCATGGAAACGTTTAAGTTGGGAGAGAAGTTTATTACATGGGTTAAATTATTATACACTAATCCAACAGCCAGAATACTAACAAATCAAATGCTATCAACTAAATGTAATTTATTCCGAGGCTGCAGACAAGGTTGTCCCTTATCCCCGCTATTGTTTGCACTTGCAATTGAACCATTAGCTCAACGCGTGAGATTACATCCTGAAATATATGGGTATGAAACCAGAGATACTGAAAATAAAATCTCCTTATATGCGGATGATGTATTACTTTATATTACAAAGCCGGAAATTAGTATTCCAAATGTATTAAATTTAATAACTGAATTTGGCTTATTTTCAGGATATGGTATTAATTGGAATAAAAGTGTACTTATGTCAATAATGGTAAATAACTTACATACATTACAACAATTTCCCTTTAAGATAGCAAACAAAAAAATCAAATATCTTGGAATTTATGTACCAAAAAGATTCGATTCTTTATTTAAATCTAATTTTCCACTTTTATTGAATAAATTAAATAAGCTAGGCAGAATTAATGCAATGAAACTGATTTTTCTCCCGCAATTACTATATCTCTTCCAACTGATTCCGATATATCTTCCTAAAAAATGTTTTAAGAAGGTTGATTCTATAGTCACCAACTTTATCTGGGATTATAAGAGCCATAGAATAAATAAAAAAACATTTATGTAAATCAAAAATAAATGGAGGTCTAGCACTGCCAAACTATGTTTTATTACTGGGCAGTTAATATTAAAAATATGAATTGTTGGTTAATAGAGTCAGATAAACAACCAATCTGGTTAAAAATGGAAAAAGAAGATTGTTCGCCTTTTGAAATTAGCTCGATTTTATTCGCCAATATTAAACTAGGTAAGAAAACCTATAGAGAAAACCCTATAATAGAAAGTGGGATACGTATCTGGAAACAAATAAAGAAAACATTAAAATTGGAATGTATACCACGAGCCCTTACCATTGTAAATAATGTTACATCTAAACCCTCAATGATCGACAATGGTTTTTTACAATGGAAAAACTATGGAATTATTAAGATGGGCGATCTCTACAGGGAAAACTCCTTCCTTTCATTTCAAGAATTACAACAAATTTATGGATTACATTCAAAAGATTACTTTAGATATTTACAAATTAGAGACTATGTAAAAGCAAACACACAGGAAATTAGAAATAGAAAGACAAATATTTTAGATGAATGTCTAAATAAACACCAGAACACAGAAAAATTGATATCATATACTTATAACATTTTATTGGAAAACGATGTCCCAATGACAGAAATATATAGGCAATCATGGGAAAACGAATTAGGTCAAATAATCAGACCAGAAGTATGGGATGAAAGTTTACAACATATACACCACTGTTCGTTAAATGCTAGACACTCTCTTATACAATTTAAAATATTACATAGATTACATTATTCAAAATCCAAATTACATAGTATTTTCTCAAATGTATCTGCCATATGTGATAAATGTCAGCACTTAGAAGCTAACTTAACGCACTCATTTACAAATAGTATAAAAATTACTAAAGTTTGGACAGAAATATTTCAGATAATTTCTAAAGTTGTTAATACGAATCTGATTCCTGACTCAAAATTAATAATATTGGGAATATTAGAAACAGATCAATTAATAACAACGAATCAAAGAATTTTTATTGATTACAGTTTAATAATTGGGAAAAAATTAATATTGAAATTCTGGAAAGGTCCTACATCCCCCACAACCAAAATGTGGATTACAGGAATGTCGGAGACACTTCATTTGAAAAGATTAAGGCTTGTCCTACTGGACAAGTTGGATCTTTTCAGAGGGATATGGTCTCCATTTATTGAATATTTAAAGGGTCAAAATGGCTCGGTGCGAGAGCCTGACTGAAGCCTGAATAAAGGAATAGATGAAGAATCATCCATAACAAACCATGGATATATCTCCAACGATGGATAACCAGTTTAACACTCCACTCATCTTTTTGATTTTCTATTTTTACTTTATTTCTCTCTATTTTTTCCTATCTGCGTTAAAACTAAAAAATGTATAGAAGTACAAACAAGACATAATTGTTAATATTAATAATATTAAGAATGTATGTGACAAGTATATTCTTCTTTTAATATGTACTTATTTCTAATAAAAATAGTTAACAAAAATTCTGCTATGACACACTAGGGACAGGTTTAGTTTGTTGTCAAGTGTACTGAGGTACAGTGAAAAGCTTGTTGTTGTGTGCCAACCGGTTAGCGGAAAGACAATACAAGATTATAATTGAGCCATTTACAGTGTAGAGATTTAGGAGCGTGGAGCGATTGCAATATGTGCTTGTAGATCTGCTTCTGCGGCTAACACGCAAATGGTCATCTGGGTTGGACGCCATCTTATTGCATGGAGCCAATTTATAATTTTCACTGCAATTAACCCACAAACCTGTACGTCTTTGGAGTGTGGGAGGAAACTGGAGCACCGAGAGGAAAACCCACGCGGTCATGGGGAGAACGGACAAACTCCATACAGACAGCATCAAAAAATCACAAGATCATAGGAGATAGGAGTAGAATTAGGCCATTCGGCCCATCAAGTGTACTCGGCCATTCAATCATGGCTGGTCTGTCGCTCCCTCCTAACCCTATCTCCTGCCTTCTCCCCATAACCCCGAACAGCATGTTGAGAATCTTAACTGCCTTGCTGAATAAATATGGTTGACCATAATGCTAATTCTTTCTACATGAGGATTCCATACAGATGCAGGGGAAGGAACATGGTGTCCCTTCATTTTGTGTCCAAAATGTCCTATGGCTCTATAATTGTGCATCTTTTCCAAGGTAGTTTTAATTGGAACACACGGTGACAGATTATACTCTTTCCAACTTGCAGTTTTGGTTTCCAAATCTGAGGAAGGACATCCTTGCTATTGAGGGAGTGCAGCATAGGTTCACCAGGTTAATTACCGGGATGGCGAGACTGGAGATAGAATGGAGCGGCTGGGCTTGTATGGAATTTAGAAGGATGAGAGGGAATCTTATTGAAACATGTAAGATTATTAAGGGATTGGACACGCCAGAGGCAGGAAACATGTTCCCGATGTTGGGGGAATCCAGAACCAGGGGCCACAGTTTAAGAATAAGGGGTAGGCCATTTAGAATGGAAATGAGGAAAAACCTTTTCACCCAGAGAGTTGTGAATCTTTGGAATTCTCTGCCTCAGAAGGCAGTGGATGCCAATTCTCTGGATGCTTTCAAGAGAGAGTTAGATAGAGCTCTTAAAGATAGTGGAGTCAAAGGATATGGGGAGAAGGCAGGAACGTGGTACTGATTGGGGATGATCAGCCATGATCACATTGAATGGCGGTGCTGGATCGAAGGGCCAAATGGCCTACTCCTGCACCGATTGTTTATTGTCTATTATCTATTATCTATTGTCTATTGAGGTGGCGTTAGGCTGGAGATAGACACAAAATGCTGGAGTAACTCAGCGAGACAGCAGCATCTCTGGAGAGAAGGAATGGATGATGATTCGGGTCAAGACCCTTCTTCAGGCTTTAGGCCCCCAGCACTACTGATATCAGTTGACTGAATGAGAACGTAAAGAGTACAATTCAGTTTAGTTTATTGTCACGTGTACTGAGGTACAGTGAAAAGCTTTTTGCTAACCAGTCAGTGGAAAGACAATACATGATTACAATCGTGCTATTCATGGTGTACAGATACGTGATAAAAGAGCGTGGGGCAAGATGCATGGCTATGGGAATATAAGCCAGCATGGCGTGGTGGTGCAGAGGTAGGGTTGCTGCCTTACAGTGCCAGAGACCCGGGTTCGATCCCGACTACAGGTGGTGTCAGTACAGAGGCTTGTCCGTTCTCCCCCACTCTTCCCCAGGGGCTCGGGTTTCCTCCCACACTCCAAAGACCTACAGTTTTGTAGGCTAATTGGCTTAGGTTAATTGCAAATTGTCAGTAGTGTGTGTAGAATAGTGTAAATGTGCGGGGGTCGCTGGTCGGCGCGGACCCGGTGGGCCGAAGGGCCTGTTTCCACGTTATATCTCCAAGCTAAACTAAACACAAGGAGGACTTATTCACTACAAGGCACCACAGACATTTAAACGTTGTTAAATTGTAACCTTTCAACGTGTAATTTGATTTAGTAACCAGCACTGGTGGAAAATACATCACAGAACTGAAAAATGTAATGGGTTACAGAATTAATATGGTTAAACATGACAATACTCTCTCTGTAATGCTGTCCTTAATGGGAACTGTCCATGGTGCTGAATCAGTAATGCATGTTAACTCTAATAACCAAGCATAATAAATATAGGGACTCATTTAGAATAGCAGCATTAGAAGATTTTGTCCTGTTTAGGTGAATCACAGTCCTGCTGAACCAGACCCCAAGCAAGTTTATAATGCGCACTTTGTGAAAGCATTTAACATTCCATTTATTTCAAATACTTAACTCTGTACTTGTTACAGCTCAGCCAAGAAGTATTTTATTTACAATAAATGGATAGTACAGGTGTGGAGGGATATGGACCAAGCGCAGGCAGGTGGGACTAGTGTAGCTGGGACATGTTGGCCGGTGTGGACAAGTTGGGCCGAAGGGCCTGTTTCCACACTGTATCACTCTATGACGCTATGTAGAACATAAAACAGTACAACCCAGAAAAAGTCCTTTCAGCCCACAGTGTCTGTGCCGAACACGATGCCAAGTAGAATTAATCATTTCTGCTTGCATATGTTCCAACCCCCAGCCCCCTCCATTCCCCACATATCTATGTGTCTATCTACAAGCCTCTTAGATGCCACTATGGTATCTGCCTCCATCACCACCCCTGATAGCACGTTGCAGGTTCCCATCACTCTCTGTACCAAATCTTACCAGCACCTCTATAACATCCTCATTAGAATTCCCCCGTCCCATATAATATAATCCTGTCAGTATCTCAGGTGTCCAAAATCATGAGAGGAATAGATCGGGTAGATCCTACGCACGAGGAACAAATTTACAATTTTACCAAAAGCCGATTAACCCACAAACCTGTGCATCTTTGGACTGTGGGAGAAAAACGGACAGAGACCCTCCCTAATATGTGCAAAGCACCAGATAGACCACTGCAAACAACTATAAAGGAGGATATGTGGATGTGTGAGAGGGAAAGAATCGGGTGCAGGAAAGAAATAGTGAAGGGAAGTGCAGGGAGGGGGCATGGACTTTATAGGCTGAAAGGCCTCCCAGTAATCCCAGGAGGTACGATGGCGCAGTGATAGAGTTGCTGCCTTACAGCGCCAGAGACCTGGGTTCGATCCTGACTATGTGTGCCGTCTGTACGGAGTTTGTACATTCTCCCCCATGACTGCGTGGGTTTTCTCAGGGTGCTCTGGCTTCCTGCCACACTCCAAAGACGTGCAAGCTTGTAAGTTACTTCTGTAAAATAGACAATCGGTGCAGGAGTGGGCCATTCGGCCCTTCGAGCCAGCAGGAGTACTCAGTGCAGGAATAGGCCATTCGGCCCTTCGAGCCAGCCAAATTGTCCCTAGTAAGTAGGATACAACTAGTGTATGGGTGATTGTTGGTCGCAATGGTCTCGATGGGCTGAAGGGCCTGTTTCCATGCTGTATCTCTACACTAAACTAAACTGAATCACTGCAGAACCAGTCCAAATGCATTTGAAATGTAGCTTTAATCTTCCATGGGGTGAATGGTGCACTGTTGCTGTTGCTATCTATGGAGAGTGATTTGTTAGCCATGGCTTAATAGGCCGATCTCTTGCTCCTGTATCGCAAGTGAGTTCAAATCCCGCTGAGCCTTTAGCAGCCAATTTGTGCATAGCACACTGTCACCAGCTTTGTGGGTACACAAAAAGCTGGAGAAACTCAGCGGGTGCAGCAGCATCTAAGGAGCGAAGGAGATAGGCGACGTTTCGGGTCGAGACCCTTCTTCAGACTGGTCAGGGATCAGGGAAACGAGAGATATAGACGGTGATGTGGAGAGATAAGGAACAATGAGTGAAAGATATGCAAAAAAGTATCGGTGATAAAGGGAACAAGCCATTGTAAGCTGTTTGTGGTGTGAAAATGAGAAGCTGGTGCGACTGGGGTGGGGGAGGGAGATAGAGATAGAGGGAATGCCAGGGCCCGAGGGCTGAGGGAGAGGTGGGAAGGGGAGGAGACAGCAAGGGTTAACAGAATTGAGAAAATTCAATATTCAAGCCCAAAGGATGCAGACTCCCCAAGCGGAATATGAGGTGCTGTTCCTCCAGCTTGCGGTGTTGCTCACTCTGGCCGTGGAGGAGGCCAGGACCGAGAGGTCGGATGTGGAATGGGAGGGGGAGTTGAAGTGCTGAGCCACCGGGAGGTCGGGTTGGTTATTGCGGACCGAGCGGAGGTGTTCGGCGAAGCGATCGCCAAGCCTCCGCTTGGTCTCACCGATATAGATCATCTGGCATCTGGAGCAGCGGATGCAGTAGATGAGGTTGGAGGAGGTGCAGGTGAACCTCTGTCGGACCTGGAAGGACTGCTTGGGTCCCTGAAAGGAGTGGAGGGGGGAGGTGAAGGGACAAGTGTTGCATTTCTTGCGGTTGCAAGGGAAAGTGCCCGGGGAAGGGGTAGAGTGGGAGTGGAGGGAAGAATTGACAAGGGAGTTGCGGAGGGAGCGGTCTTTGCGGAAGGCAGACAGGGGGGAGAGCTTTGCCAGTATACATTGCCAGCTTTGTATTGGCAATGACCAGTCATTCTCCTTCAATGATATGGGATGAAAAATAATTACTGGGCCACGTCTACTGTATGCCTTGAGAGAAGGCAGTAGAATCTTTATCCATTTTTGTTGATTCACACGCTTGATCAATGGTGTTTTATCATTAATGTTTTATTATTATTAATGCTTAGTGTTTTCTGAGTCATTCGTAACTGTCACTGTATGTCATGTTGTTACTTGTGGGCAGAGCACCAAGGCAAATTCCTTGTATGTGAATACTTGGCCAATAAACTTACTTACTTACTTACATATTTGAGAAGGTAGATAGGCTCCTAATTTAATGCCTTCCTAAAAAGACAATACCTCCAACACGATGGCACTCCCTCAGAAGGTCCAAGCTAAATCGTGGTGGTTGGCTTTAGGATGTGAACCCAAAACTCTGTTTCGAGCAGGGGTCGGCAACCTTGTTCTGGATAGGGGCCAGGACGCATGTCTGTGAGCGGATGGCGGGCCACATCTATCACGTGTACTCATGGATCCCGTCCCCATCCCGCCCCGGATGGCAGGCATCAGATCGCGTGATCAAAATGCTGGAGGCAGCCCTCATGCAATCCATGCATGTCTCACCCGCTGAGTTTCTCCAGCATTTTTGTCTACCTTCGATTTTTCCAGCGCCGGCAGTTCTTTCTTCAACGTGTTCACAGAAGCTGCGCGTCCGTGCCGGCGGCTTTGCGCAGGATGCGGTACAGCCAGAGCTTGGCGCTCGGCCGTGCTCGACGGGCCAGATGATTATGGGAAAGAAAATCCGCTTGCGGGCTGGATGATGTTGTGTTACGGGCCGCATTCGGCCCGGGAGCCGTAGGTTACCAACCCCTAGTGTAGGAGAATGTAAAAGACAATTCTCTTGTCACCATTACCGCACAGCACTTTGTCGATTCCATCTTCTCCCGGCTCCCATTGGGCAGAAGATACAAAGGTTTGAAACCACGCACCACCATCTCAGGACCACGTCTTCCCTTCCATCAACAGACTTCTGAATGGTCCTCCCATAACCTAGGGTGTAGTCCTGATCTTCCAACCTACCTCATTGTGGACATGGCGAGAGGTTGAGCAGGCTGGGACTGTATTCCTTAGAGCACAGGAGGATGAGGGTGTGATTTTATAGAGGTATAAAATCATGGGAGGAATAGATAGGGTAGATACACAGAATCTCTTGCCCAGAGTAGGGGAATCGTGGACCAGAGGACATAGGTTCAATGTGAAGGGGGAAAAGATTTAATAGGAATCTGAGGGGTATGTTTTTCACAGAAAGGGTGGTGGGTGTACGGAACGAGCTGCCGGAGGAGGTAGTTGAGGCTAGGACTATCCCAACATTTAAGAAACAGTTAGACAGGTGCATGGATAGGACAGGTTTGGAGGGATATGGACCAAAGGCAGGCAGGTGGAATTAGTGTAGCTGGGACATGTTGGCCGGTGTGGGTAAGTTGGGCAGAAGGACATGTTTCCACACTGTATCATTCTATGACTCCATGACTCTATTACATAGAACTTTTTCCCTGGAATGGTAAATGCTACATTTCTGCAAAATTGTGCCTTTTCTCTATCTGGCTTGATATCATTGATCAATAGTATTATCAGATTTAATTAAGCTATTTTTAAAGTGGACATTGGCAGGTTAGTAAGGGTGTTACAGGAAGGCAGGAGAATGGGGTTGAGAGGGGCAAATAGATCAGCCATTACCGAATGGTGTAGCAGACTCTGGTCTAACTGAATGGTCTAATTCAGTCTACGTGGAGTATTGTGTGCAGTTTTGGTCTCCAAATTTGAGGAAGGACAATAGACAATAGACAATAGGTGCAGGAGTAGGCCATTCGGCCCTTCGAGTCAGCAACGCCATTCAATGTGATCATGGCTAATCATCCACATTCAGTACCCCGTTTCTGCCTTCTCCCCATATCCTCTGACTCCGATATCTTTAAGAGCTCTAGCTAGCTCATTCTTGCCATTAAGGGAGCACAACGTAGGTTCACAAGGTTAATTCCCGGGATGGCAGGACTGTTATATGTTGATAGAATGGAGTGCCTGGGCTTGTATTCTCTGGAATTTAGAAGGATGAGAGATGATGTTATTGAAACATATAAGATCACTAGACTAAGTGGGACCTGTTGTGTCCCATGTTCACATGGGAGGGCTGGTCCCCCAACACAATATTCCATCTCTCCACCAATTCCAATAGTGGTGGCCAGTGGGGGGGCTTTCTGGAGCACTAGTATGGGTTCATAGGGTGGCAGCTCAGTCCCTCAAGCCTGATGTGCTGGCAGCTCACTCACGGCTGGTAGGCTGGTAGTTGACTCATGGCTATTCCTTGAAATTCCATTTCAAGCAGGGTGCAAGGCCACCAAATTCAAATCCATTTCCTACCATTTCAAGCAGGGTGCAAGGCCATTAAATTCAAGTGCAGTTTCTTACGACTTCGAGTAGGGTGCAAGGCCACCAAATTCAAGTGCAATTTCCTACCACTTCAAGCAGAGTGCAAGGCCATCGAATTCAAGTGCAGTTTCATACCACCTCAAGCAGGCTGCAAGGCCACCAAATTCAAGTGCAGTTGCATACCACTTTCAGCAGGGTGCAAGGCCACCAAATTCAGTGCAGTTTCCTACCACTTCAAGCAGGGTCCAAGGCCGCCAAATTCAAGTGCAGTTTCATTCCACTACAAGCAGGGTACAAGGCCACCAAATTCAAGTGCAGTTTCATACCATTTTAAGTAGGGTGCAAGGTTACCAAATTCAAATGCAGCTTCTTACCATTTCATACAGGGTGCAACGCCACCACGTTCAAATGCAGTTTCATACCATTTCAAGCAGCGTGAAACCACCATAAAACCACCATAAAACCACACAAAACACCAAACTCACAGTTCAGTAGACATTCAGTGTGTTCAGTTGATTCACAGCTCAGACAGAGTCGTGACATGTCCCTCCCTCATCAAACAGAGACTGGGGCACACCCACACTTCCAGGTTTTATAACCCCTCCCCCTCCCACTGGAAAAGGTGTGGCCTTCATGGCGTGATTGACAGGAGAGAGATTCTCAACATTTTTTAAACACTAATAACACTTTTATTTTTAATTGATGGGAAGAATCCTCTGCACCCGCTGAGCGGAGGGGAACTGAGTAAAATGGCCAAAAATCACAGCCATAAGTGGTAGCGTTTAATCTAAAATCAATATACAGTGCAAACAGGAAGTTACCCAAAGCAGCCTAGCCACCATTTGCAGTAGTGCCTTTTAACTTCAACCCAATCCCCCCAAACAACCATTTGCAGGCAGTGCCTTTTTACTTCAAACCAACCATATTTTAATTTTCAAACCTTCTCCCCATATCCCCTGACTCCGTTATTTTTAAGAGCTCTATCTAGCTCTCTCTTGAAAGCATCCAGAGAACCTGCATCCACCGCCCTTTGAGACAGAGAATTCCACAGACTCACCACTCTCTGTGAGAAAAAGTGTTTCCTCGTCTCCGTTCTAAATGGCTTACTCCTTATTCTTAAACTGTGGCCCCTGGTTCTGGACTCCCCCAACATCGGGAGCATGTTTCCTGCCTCTAGTATGTCCAAACCCTTAACAATCTTATATGTTTCAATGAGATATCCTCTCATCCTTCTAAACTCCAGAATATACAAGTCCAGCTGCTCCATTCTCTCAGCATATACAGTCCCGCCATCCTGGGAATTAACCTTGTAAACTACGCTGCACTCCCTCAATGTCCTTCCTCAAATTAGGGGACCAAAACTGCACACAATACTCCAGGGGTGGTCTCACTAGGGCTCTGTACAGCTGCAGAAGGACCTCTTTACTCCTATATTCGATTCCTCTTGTTGTAACACAGTTTTCACACAGAAGGTTGTGAATTCTCTGTCTTAGAAGGCAGTGGAGGCCAATTCAAGAGACAGTTGGATAGAGCTTAAGGATAGCGGAGTCAGGGGATATAGGGAAAAGGCAGGAACGTGGTACTGATTGTGGATGATCAGCCATGATCACAGTGAATGGCGGTGCTGGCTCGAAGGGCCAAATGGCCTACTCCTGCACCTATTGTCTATTGTCTATTGGCTGTAGCACACAAAACAAAAGCTTTTCATTGTATCTTGGTACACATGACAATAATAAATAAATACCAATACTGATCACTCATTCAAAACCATCCAATCTGTTAGACAGCAGGAGGTCACCTATAGTCAGAGTGTATGTCAGAATGGACAAGCTGGGCTGAAGAGTCTGTTTTCCACGCTGAATTACTCTATGATGATGTCTATGAATCTATCAGTACATGGATGTGGGATATGGATCAAACGCAGGAAGGTGGGACTAGCATGGTGGGGTAGCTTGGTTGTCATGGACTATTTGGACCAAAGAGCTGTTTCTGTGCTGTAAGTTTCTCGTTTAGTTAATAGATAGTTTTGATTAGAGATACAGCGTGGAAACAGGCACTTCGGCCCACTGAGTCTACGCCGACCTGCGATCCCCGCACACTAACACTATCCTACACACACTAATGACTATTTACACTTATTCCAAGCCAATTAACCCACAATCCTGCACATCTTTGGAGAGTGGGAGGAAACGGAAGACCTGGGAGAAAACCCACGCGGTCACGGGGAGAGCGTACAAACTCCGTACAGACAGCAGCCGCAGTCGGGATCGAACCCGGGTCTCCGATGCCGCAAGCGCTGAAAGACAGCAACTCTACCGCTGCGCCACCGTGGCCACCCCTAAGCTGGCCCTAACACTCTACGGTTCTGTGACTTTACGACCATCATCCTTGCTGCAATGCAATAACAAGACCATCAATTCGCTCCTTAGATGCTGCTGCACCCGCTGAGTTGCTCCAGCCTTTTGTGTACCGTCAATAAGCACTGCAAGTCTCCACAAACAGCAATGCTTTTAATGACTAGATAATCTCTTTTTGATGATAGAAGGATAAATGCTTTAGGTCCTCAGGGCAAACATGTTGTCAATACAGCACAATGGAACTAGAAGTAGATCAATTTTTAAAGGCTTGAGGACGTTGAGGAATTGGCACAAACGGATCAGGGCGGATCATATCGCTTGAGGGGGGGGGGGGATAGCAGGTTGGAGGGACCGAGTGGCCTGCTTCTACTCATGTTTTCTTATGTTCAGTTTAGTTTTAGTTTAGTTTAGCCCGCCGAGTCCACACCGACCAGCGTTCCACACACACTAGGGACAATTTTACACATACACCAAGCCAATTAACCTACGTTCCTGTCCGCCTTTAGAGTGTGGGAGGAAACCGAAGATCTCACAGAAAACCCACGCAGGTCACGGGGAGAACTTGCAAACTCCATACAGACAGCACCCGGCAGGCAGGATCGAACCCGGGTCTCCGGTGCCGCAAGCGCAGTAATGCCCCTGTCCCACTTATGCCCCTGTCCCACTTAGGAGGTTGCAGATAGTGGAAGGTAAGACCTCCCTGGTGGAATAAAACTGGGTGAAAAACAGGTCTTACCTTCCACTACCTGCAACCTCCGGCAACCACCTTCAACTAGCATCGCAACCGGCTTCGACTAAAAAATTACCGATTTTTAAAACGGCAACCTATTTTTAGTTTCGTGGCCGGTTTTGAATTTTTTGAAATAATCGCCGGTACATTGAAGAAGTGGAAACCACTTTCGACCATTAAGGAGACTGACAAAAACCTCCGGGAACCGCACGGAAACCTTGGGTGGGGCGCAAAGTCTCCAGACGTTTCCGTTCAGGTTTCCTAAGTGGGACAAGGGCATAAGGCAGAAATTCTGCCCCTTTGTTCTTATGCAATGCAGAAACAAAAACCTTGCTATTGACCCATGGCTACTTCCCACAGACAGTAGCACGGACGATGTACTGACGCTCTGAGGGAGCACGATTGTGAATCTATGGGCACATCCATCCTCTCTCATGGAGGTGTGAAGAAGGATCTCGACCCGAAACATCACCTCATCCTTTTCTCCAGAGATGCTGCCTGACCCGCTGAGCTACTCCAGCTTTTTGTGTCTATCTTTGGTTTAAACCAGCATCTGCAGTTCCTTCCCACACAGCAGGGTCTCTGAGCCTTGGATCTGACTGGAGCATTGGATTCACCTGCATGGACAAAGAGACCAGTCTTAACCTTGGGCACAAGCTGGAAGCCAGATCCCAAAATGATCTCATTAGAGTCATAGAATATACAGCACAGAAACAGGATCTTCGACCCAACTCGTTTACACCAAACACAATGCCCCATCTAAGCTAGTCCCGTTTTTACCTGCATTTGGGCAATATTCCTCGAAACATTTCCTATGCATGTACCTGTCTTTTAAATGTTGTTCATAACTCCATAAGTCATAGCAGCAGAATTAGGCCATTCGGCCCATCAAGTCTACTCCACCATTCAATCATGGCTGATCTATTTTTCTCTCCCTCCTGCCTTCTCCCCAAAACCCCTGACACCACCACTAATCAAGAATCTATCTATCTCTGCCTTACAAATATCCATTGGTGGTCTCCATGGCCTTCTGTGGCAATGAATTCCACAATGGCACATGTAACTGTAAAATTACCTGCCTTAACTACCTCCTCTGGCAGCTTGTTCGTTACACCAACCACTCACTGTGTGAGAAGTTTGCCTATTAAATCTTGCCCCACTCACCTTAAACCTATGTTGTCCGGTTTTTGATTCCCCAACCTTGGGTAAAAGTCTCTCTCTGTGCGTTCACTTTACCTATTACATGAACATAGTTCCCCGAAAGTGGCAACACAGATCGACAGAGTGGTAAATAAGCCACTTGGTACACCTGCATTCTTTGGTCATTGCGTATAGGAGTTGGGATGTTATGTTGCAAATGTACAAATCAGTGGTGAGTCCGCTGTATTGTGCGCTGTTCTGGTCACCAAGTTATTGGAAAGATGCCATTAAGTTAGTAAGAATGCAGAAATGGGGCACAGGGGGGACGAGAGGTGATCTTATAGGGGTGTACAAAATCACAAGGGGACCTGCCTTAAAGCACCAAAGTCCCGGGTTCAATCCTGACTACTGGTGCTTGTCTGTATGGAGTTTGTCCGCTCTCTCCCCGTGATCTGTGTGGGTTTTCTCCGGGATCTCCGGTTTCCTCCCACACTCTAGACTACAGGTTGGCAGGATAATTGGCTTGGCAGAATTGCCTTTCTGCTGACCGGTTAGCACGCAACAAAAGCTTTTCACTGTACCTCGGTGCACTTGAAAATAAACCAAACTGAAACAAAATTGTCCCTAGTGAGTGTAGCTTGGTGTCAGCATCCGGGGGTCACTGGCTCAGTGGGCCGAAGGGCCTGTTTCCATGCTGTGTCTCTAAAACTAAAATCTAAAACTAAACTAAATATTTCACAAGGATGTTACTGGGACTAGAGGGTGAGGATTATAGGGGAGAGGCTGCATAGGCTTTTTTTTCTGAAGCGTAGGAGGTTGAGAGATGACTCTGTATGGAAGTCTACCATGGGCAGGTTCTACACAGTGAATGGTTGGGTTCTAGGGAGTTGTTGTGGAGCAGAATGATCTAGGACTGCAGTTACATAGTTGCTTGAAAGTGGCCTCACAGATGGATAGGGTGGTCAATCAGGTGGCACATTGGCCTTCATCAGTCAGTAGAAGTATAAACGTTGGGAGGTCATGTTACAGTTATGTAGAATGTTGATGAGGCTGTATTTAGAGTATTGTGTTCAGTTTTGGGCAACATGTTACAGGAAAGATGTTGGCATTGCTGGAAAGGGTGCAGATAATATTTACAAGGATGTTGCCAGGTTGCCAGGGCTCGAGGGCCTGAGCTATCATAAGTGCCTGTCCCACTTAGGGGATTTTTTGGGCGACTACGGACGACTGCCGCAACATTTTCAACATGTTGAACATTTCTCGGGCGACAGTGGCAACAATTTTTGCTGTCGTAGGTTGTCGCCAGGTGTCGTAGGTGAATTCCATTAAAACTAGTCCCTGGCAGTCGCCTAAAGAGTCACCTAAGTGGGACAGGCCCAAGGGGAGATCGAGCAGGCTAGGACTCTATTACTTGGAATGTAGGAGGATGAGGGGTGGTCTTATAGAAATGTACAAAATCATGACTCTTGCCCAGAGTAGGTAAATCAAGAACCAGATGACGTGGTGTCAGGTGAGGGGAGAAAGACTTAATAGGAACCTGATGGATAATTTTTTTTCACACAAAAAGTGGTGGGTGTAAGGAACGAGCTGCCGGAGGAGGTAGTTGAGGCAGGTACTATTGCAACATGGGAGAAGCAATTGGACGTGCATGGATAGGATAGGTTTAGAGGGATATGGGCCAAACGCAGGGAGGCGGGACTACTGCTGATGGGACATATTGGCCAGTGTGGGCAAGTTGGGCCGAAGGGTCTGTTTCCACACTTTATATGACTCTACGACTCCAGAAGCAATGTCAAAGAGCAAGGCTACACTTCCACGAGTCAGCTTCAGTAAGATTTGTGAACTCACAAAGTCGCAAATGCTGCTGCCAGCTCTCGTTCACAGTCAAAGCCAAGATCACTGTTGCTTTCAGCTTCTTAGCCTCAGGACTGTTGCAGGCAGCAGATGCTGATCTCAGCCAGATGTTGCAGCTTCTGCTCATGGCTGCATTTGGAAGATCTCTACTCCAAAACAGGAGGCCTCTGCCTCAGAGCACAGGATATGTATGGGGAGAAGGCAGGCACGCGTTATTGATTGGGGACGATCAGCCATGATCACAATGAATGGCGGTGCTGGCTTGAAGGGCCGAATGGCCTCCTCCTGCACCTATTTTCTATGTTTCTATGCACAGGAACAGATAGACTACACACACGCACACACACACATGCACATACACACTCGCATACATGTATGCACACACACACATACACCCCCCATGCGCACGCACCCACGCACACATGTGTATGCACACATACACACAGACACACACAGACACACATATACACATATGCATGCACATAAACACACGCACACATACACAAATGGACACATACACACGTGCACACACACATGCGCATGTGCATATACACACATACATGCACAAACACAGACAGGTGCACACATAGATAGGAGCACACACACACACACACACACACACACACACACACACACACACACACACACACACACACACACACACACACAGGTGAGCAGTGGGCTGCAGCCTGTCGATGGAAGAAGCTGGCACTGAACTCGGTCCTGCTCATCCTCGAAGACCTGAGGAGCCATCGGCTTCAACAGATACAGCCCTGTGACCCAACAGGTCCATGCTGCCCAGTGATCGCCGCAAACTATCCTACACACACTAGGCACAATTTACCTTTATACCAAGCCAATTAACCTACAAACCTATATGTCTTGATGAAACATGCGATGAAAGAATGGGTCGACTGGGCTTGTATTCACTGGAATTTAGTAGGATGAGGGGGGATCTTATAGAAACATAAACAATTCTTAAAGGATTGGAGAGGCTAGATGCAGGAAAAATGTTCCCAATGTTGGGGGAGTCCACAACCAGGGGTCACAGTTTATGAATAATGGGAAGGCCATTTAGGACTGCGATCACGGGGAGAAGGTACAAACTCCGTACAGACAGCACCCGTAGACAGATTCGAACCCGTGTCTCAGGCGCTGTAAGGCAGCAACTTTACTGTTGCGCCTCCGTTCCGCCCTTCAGTTTGAGACGCTTGCACTTCATCTATTCATGATCTCCGGAGCAGCTGCCTGACCCATTGAGTTACTCCAGCATGTTTGTGTCCTTTTTCTCTTTGTAACTCACCTTTGTGAGACATTGGCTTTTCGTCTCCTGTCCCGACACACCATGGCGGACGGTGTTACCACCTGAAGGCGGGGGAGGTCCCCAGTGGGGGTCCTTCTATAAGCGAGTTGTTCCCCTTTACATTGGGGACCTGGGGTGGAGAGTGTTGCACGGAGCGGTGGTGTGTAATAAACTTTTGAGTCGGTTCACGGGCTCGTCCGCCGCATGTATTTTCTGCGGCGAGCAAGAGACCGTGTTCCACGTGTATATGGAGTGTGAGAGGTTACTGCCCCTGTATCAATACCTGAAGGGGTTGTTCTTCAAGTTCTGGTTGCATTTTAGTCCCACAATCCTAGTGTTCGGACACATGGCAGGGTATGGGGAGAGCCGAGTGGGGGGGGTGACTTCCCTGTCGGTTTGCTCCTGGACCTGGCCAAGATGGCCATTCGCGGGTCCAGGCAGCGGGCGGTCGATGGTCAGGCTAGAGTCGGCTGCCTTCCCCTCTCTCGGGCCTACGTCCGTGCACGTGTGTCCCTGGAGAGGGAACACGCGGTGTCCACGGGGACTCTGGAGGCCTTCCGTCGGCGCTGGTCACCGCGTGGGGTTGAGAGTATTGTAAACAATGAATGTATTGATGTACTATCATGATTTACTTTTTGATATAGTGCAATTTTTGATTATGTTTTGATGTGTTGTATTATATGATTGTGTCGAATAAAGTTTTTGAACTAAAAAAAAATATATATCAAAAAAATAAATTAAAAAAAGGGAGAAAGAGGGAGAGAGAGGGAGAGAACAACAGAGAGAGAAGAGAGAGTGAGAGAAAGAGAGATATATATGACTCCTTTCCACACTAGCACTGTGTGTGCTTGCTTTCAATTCTGACTGTGACAGGTCAACTTTGCAATGTTGTGCTTTACACTGGGAATATATCTGGAGTGTGAGGAAAAGTACTTTCTGTTTCACAAACTCTCAGCTATGGACGGATGGAGCCACCCTTGGTGCCAAGAGGTGTCGTGCATCAGATGCCCCGTTTCTTCGTTTTCATCTTGACAAACAAAGGAGGCAGCTCTCGGTAGTGGAATCACCCAGCTTTATCGGCTGTTTCCATTTCTCCCGTTCCGCTTCGGGCGAAGCAAGTCTGAGCAAAAGGCCAGAACCCAGGAGCGTTGTACCGCAGTGCGCTGGCTGCCCTGAGCCCAAAAAATACAACGCAGATGGGTTTTTTCTGGAAACGTTTCAATCTGCGGTCTTTGCTTTTCTTCTCACCTCACGAACCCTTCCACCACAGCTCCAACCCCACACCCCCGTCACTTTACTACACACACACACACACACACACACAATACACATATATATACACATATATATATGCACACATTATACATACACACTTGTACACATACAGACTCATACACAAATTCACATATACAGTATACACACCTTGTACACACAAATACACATATATACAGACACACACTCATAGGCACACACTCATACATATATATACTTACACATACATATATAACCATATAACCATATAACAATTACAGCACGGAAACAGGCCCACTCGGCCCTTCCAGTCCGTGCCGACCATTTATTTTCCCTCTAGTCCCATCTACCTGCACTCAGACCATACCCCTCCATTCCCTTCCCGTCCATATACCTATCCACTTTACTTTTAAATGTTAAAATCGATCCTGCCTCCACCACTTCTGCTGGAAGCTCATTCCCCACAGCCACCACCCTCTGAGTAAAGAGGTTCCCCCTCACGTTACCCCTAAACTTCCGTCCCTTAATTCTCATGTCATGCCCTCTTGTTTGAATCTTCCCTACCCTCAATGGGAAAAGCTTATCCACGTCAACTCTGTCTATCCCTTTCATCATTTTAAAGACCTCAATCGAGTCCCCCCTTAACCTTCTGCGCTCCATATATTCACACACACACACACACACACACTATATACGAATCATGGCTCCCAGGTGACTAGTTTTTATCGGTGCTGACATTAGCTGATTAAGGCATCTGTTCCATAGTGCTCATGGCAACTGGACAGAAAACAACCCTTTCTCCTCAGTATCTGTAGGTCTGAAATACTAAAGGCAAGAGATTTTTAATTGAGTGAACAGTGCCATTTATCATCTGCTTTTAAATGCGCTTTGGGCGTAATTCTTACGTTTTTTCCTTCATTGATGGCGCATTATCTACGAGTCTCCGACGAAGTAACTGAGAGTAAAAAGTTAACGTTTTTTTCATCACGACTATTTTTTTACTTGTGGACATTTTTCACAGTGTTGAAAGAACTCGGGCTTCCCGCGTACCCGCCGTTAGCATTCCGAGCCGCTACGCGACATCCACGAACTCCTACGGACCCGCTACGGACATTCTGGTTTAGAGGGATATGTGCTAAAGACAGGCAAGTGGGACTAGTGCAGATGCGACATGTTGGCCGGTGTGGTCAAGTTGGGCCAGAGGACCTGTTTCTACACTGTATGACTCGATAACTCTCCGTGAGCCGATGAATTCCACAGATTCACCACCATCTGACTAAAAAAATTCCTCCCAATCTCCATTCCAAAGGCACATCCTTTTAATCTGAGGCTGTGCTCTCTGGGCCTAGCCTCTACCCATTTTCCAAACGAGAACTCCAAAGGTTTCTTCTCATCTCAGCCTTGTCTGACTGTGGTTTCCTGGTTTCTGAGGCACGCAGGCAGATGGAACTGCATTTTCATTTTAAGTGATGCATGGAGCTGGAAACAGATTAGCATGGAGACAAATTACTAAATCATTTTGACCGTATTAACTGAACAAATTCTATATCCTGGGAAGAGAACTAACCAGAGCGGTACAGTGGCGCAGCGGTAGAGTTGCTGCCTTACAGCGCCAGAGATCCGGGTTCAATCCCGACTACGGGCGCTGTCTGTACGGAGTTTGTACGTTCTCCCCGTGAGCTGCGTGGGATTTCTCCGACATCTTCGGTTCCCTTCCACACTCCAAAGACGTACAGGTTTGTAGGTTAATTGCCTTGGCATAAATTGTATAAATGCAAAAATTGGCCCTAGTGTGCATAGGGCAGTGTTAATGTGCGGGGATCGCTGGTTGGTGCGGACTCGGTGGGCCGAAGGGCCTGTTTCTGCGCTGTATCTCTAAACTAAAAACTAAAGTAAACAAAACTAAGCCATGCCAATTCCTAATCAAATTATACGTGGAGACATAAATGCCCTCAGATGGGAAATAAATAGATGCATATCACAATCCCGAATCCGTATACGAGCCTGTCAAGGAGATTAAGGACCAGACTGGCAGACAGACAAACAGACAGATAGATTTATAAGCGTTAAGCTGCAGTTATACACATGCAGGCAATAGTTCCTATTACATGCTGTGAGATGGGCTGACAGATAAAGGCAGGCATATGGAAACAGAAGCATATGTAGAGATCGAGAGATAGAAAGTGGCAGGCAAATGAATTAGACAGAGAGATAGTCGCAGATAGATAGAACGACAGATGAATCAATAGGCGCGGAGATGGGTGAATCCGGCAGATAGGTGTATTGATGGGAATATTACATGGGCTGTCGAGTCCATCATGGTGATGCAGATGTTACAATGCTGTATTTCAATAAGTTTTAGTGTTCATTTTTAGAAACGTAGAAACATAGAAAATAGGTGCAGGAGGAGGCCATTCGGCCCTTCGAGCCAGCACCGCCATTCATTGTGATCATGGCTGATCGTCCCCAATCAATAACCCGTGCCTGCCTTCTCCCCATATCCCTTGTCTCCACTAGCCCCTAGAGCTCTATGTAACTCTCTCTTAAATCCATCCAGTGACTTGGCCTCCACTGCCCTCTGTGGCAGGGAATTCCATAAATTCACAACTCTCTGGGTGAAAAAGCTTTTTTCTCACCTCAATCTTCCCCTTTATTCTAAGACTGTGGCCCCTGGTTCTGGACTCGCCCAACATTGGGAACATTGTTCCTGCATCTAGATTGTCCAGTCCTTTTATAATTGTATATGTTTCTATAAGATCCGCCCTCATCCTTCTAAACTCCAGTGAATACAAGCCTAGTTTAGAGATATGGGTGGCACGGTGGGGCAGCGGTCGTGTTGATGCCTTACAGCGCCCGTAGCGCCGGAGAACCGGGTTCCATCCAAAAAAACACACGGTGCTGTCTGTACGGAGTTGGTACGTTCTCCCCGTGACCGCGTGGGTGTTCTTCGGGATTTCGGTTTCCTCCCACACTTTAGACGGACAGGTTTGTAGGTTGTTTGGCTTGGTACCAGTGTAAATCGTCCCTACTGTGTGTAGGTGAGATGGTGTTAATATGCGGGGGTCGCTGGTTGGCGCGGACTCGGTGGGCCGAAGATCCAGAAGTTTCCGCAATGTATCTCTAAACTAAACGAAACCATCCTGTATTTGGCCCATATCCCTCTAAACCTGTTACTCCAGCTTTTATTCTCGATCTTCGATGTAAATCAGCATCTGTAGTTCATTCCAACACCATCCATCACCCCTATCTAATTCTTTCTCAAACGTTAGAAAGCGGAGTCAGGGGATATGGGGAGAAGGCAGGAACGGGGTACTGATTGTGGATGATCAGCCATGATCACAGTGAATGGCGGTGCTGGCTCGAAGGGCCGAATGGCCTACTCCTGCACCTATTGTCTATGGTCTATATTGTTGCGATAGTCCTTGCCACATCTACCTCCTCTGGCAGCTCGCTCCATACACCCAGAAACCACTTTGTGTGAAAAATCTACCCCTCAGACTCCTATTAAATCCTTTCCCAGTCACCTTAAACCATGCTGTATGGTGTTATTTTTGTCGGAGGGAAAATCGCCTCCTTAATAAGAAAAATGCCGCTCGGCTTGCATTGAGCGAGTAATGATAAATGACACCCCAAAGTGAATTTCTCTGCTGGACGGTGTGTGCTCCATTTGGAGAATGCAGCAGCCTCCTGTGTTAAAGCATGAGGATGATTAGCCGCACTCAGTGGGGAGGGAAGCCGGGCCAACTTCTCAGGTCAGGAACCATCCATCAGAAAGTGAGGAAACCGGAGAGAGCGGGAGGGGTGAAGAAAACAGAGGGAATGTTTTATGCGTTCGACTGCAGAGCAAAGTGTTCAAGGTAACGTCACCAGTTCACACGTTCACAGGTTATAGGAGTAGAATTAGGCCATTCGGTCCATCTTGATACTTTCAAGAGAGAGCTAGATAGGGCTCTCAAGGATAGCGGAGTCAGAAGATATGGGGAGAATGCAGGAACAGGGTACTGATTGTGGATGATCAGCCATGATCACATTGAATGGCGGAGCTGACTTGAAGGGCCGAATGGCCTACTCCTGCACCTATTGTCTATTGTCTGTTGAGTCCACTCCACCATTCAATCATGGCTGATCTCTGCCCCCTAATCCCATTCTTCTGCCGTCTCCCCATAATGCCCCCGTCCCACTTAAGAAACCTTAATGGAAACCTCTGGAGACTTTGCGCCCCACCCAAGGTTTCCGTGCGGTTCCCGGAGGTTTTTGTCCTCCGGCAACCACCTTCAACTAGCATCGCAACCGGCTGCGATGGAAAAATTACCGATTTTTAAAACGGAAACCACTTTCGACCATTAGGGAGACTGACGAAAACCTCCGGGAACCGCACGGAAACCTTGGGTGTGGCGCAAAGTCTCCAGAGGTTTCCGTTCAGGTTTCCTAAGTGGGACAGGGGCATAACTCTTTGACACCCTTTCTAATCCAGAAATTGTCTATTTCTGCCTTAAAAATATCAGCTGACTTGGCCTCCACAGCCCTCTGTGACACACACCCACTGGCAATGTGGCGGCACGCTGGCGCAGCGGTAGAGTGGCTGCCTCACAGCGCCAGAGACCCGGGTTCGACCCTGACTACAGGTGTTAGTGATACAGAATGTGTACGTTCTCCCTGTGACTGCGGGGGTTTTCTCCTGGTGCTCCGGTTTCCTGTCACACTCCAACGACACATGGGTTTGCAGGTTAATTGGCTTTCAGTAAAATTGTAAACTGTCCCTGGTGTCCCTAGGATAGAAAAACAAGCAATGTGAAACAGAGGCGCGGGCGTATCTGTGGAGAAAGAACAATAAAACAAACGGGAGTGTTAACTCAAATCTTCCCCAGCCAACAATGGGCCATTATGGACTCCACCCTTCTGTTGTCGGCCATGTTTTGTTACTGGCCCTTCTCTATCAGTCTAAAGAAGGGTCCCGACCCGAAACGTCACCTATACCTTTTCTCCAGAGATGCTGCCCGACCCTGTGAGTTACTCCAGCATTTGCGTCTATCTTCGGGTAGGTTAACTAGTTGACCGTCACCTTCAGCCCTTCAGCCCAACGTGCCCAAGATGCCCCATCTACACCAGCTTGGCCTAGTTTATTGCCACGGATACAGAGGTACAGTGAAAAGCTTCTGTTGTGTGTTAACGGGTCAGCAAAAAGACAATACAAGATTGCAATCGATCCATTTACCGTGTATAGATACTCGGTAAAGGGAATAATGTGAATAGTCCCACCTGCCCGCTTTTGACCCATGTCCCTCTAAACCTATCCTATCCATGTACCTGTCTAAATGTCTTTTAACTGCTGCTATAGCACCTGCCTCCACTACTTCCTTGGCAGCTTGTTACACATACCCACCACACTCGGTGTGAAAAAGTTGTCCCTCAAATTCCTATCAAATCTTTCCCCTCACACCATATGTCATTGCGGGACTTTATAAATGCCGCTTAATGTACTGTGACAGGCGACCTTTAGTTTTCGGTTGTACACAAAATGCTGGAGAAACTCAGCGGGTGCAGCAGCATCTATGGAGCGAAGGAGGTAGGCAACGTTTCGGGCCTTCTTCAGAGTTTCTCCAGCGTTTTGTGTGCCCTCTATTTTCCAGCATCTGCAGTTCCTTCTTTAGCATTTAGTTTTCGGTTAATGTTTATGTTTATTTAGCTTAGTTTAGTTTGGTTTAGAGATACAGCACGGAAACAGGCCCTTTCGGCCCACCAGGCCCGGGCCGACCAGCGATCCCCGCACATTAACACTATCCTACACCCACTAGGGACAGTTTTTACATTTACACCAAGCCAATTAACCTACATACCTGTACATCTTTGGAGTGTGGGAGGAAACCGAAGATCTCGGAGAAAAACCCGCGCAGGTCACGGGGAGAACGTACAAACTCCGTACAGACAGCACCCGTAGTCGGGATCGAACCCCTGTCTCCGGCGCTGCATTGGCTGTAAGGGAGCAACTCAACCGCTGCGCCACCGTGCCGCAAAAATTATTATTGTTACTGTTTCCTCAGTCCAAGTGTTTTAGAAACCAGGGGTCACAGTCCCAAAGGAGGCATTCAGGTGAGAAGAGATCTTTCGAGCTCTATACCAAAGAGACCTCAGGTGCTGAGCATTTTCAAGATCGGCAAGGCAGCAGAAAGCTGGAATGCTAGTACCGGGACATTTAGGTTTAGGTCTAGGTTTAATATTGTCACGTGTTCTGAGGTACAGCAGAATGCTTTGTTTTGCAAGCCATCCAAACTTTAAACTTCACACTTTAGAGATGCAGCACGGAAACAAGCCCTTCGGCCCACCGAGTCCGCACTGACCAGCGATAACCCCCGTAAACTAGAACTATCCCTACACAGGGCGGCAAGGTGGCGCAGCGGTAGGAGACCCGGGTTCGATCCCGACTACGGGTGCTGGTCCGCACGGAGTTTGTACATTCCCCGCGTGACCTGCGTGGGTTTTTCTCCGAGATCTTCGGTTTCCTCTCGCACTCCAAAGACGTACAGGTATGTGAGTAAATTGGCTTTGTAAATGTAAAAAATTTTCCCTAGTGTGTGTCGGAGTGTGTTGATGTGCAGGGACCGCTGGTCGGTCCGGACTCGGTGGGCCGAAGGGCCTGTTTCTGCGCCGTACCTCTAAACCAAACTAAACTAAATTAGGGGCAATATAAAATGAGTTGTTAGTGGAAGTGGTGGAACGCAGGTCCAATTACAATGTCTACAAGGCAAGTAAAGTTTATAAGAAAGATTTAGAGCAATGTGGGCCAAACACAGGTAATAGGACTAGCCCAGGTATGTCGCTCGAGCAGAATGGAAGGTAGATAGGAGATGGTGTTGGCATCATGTTCAGCATTTTGGGCCGAAGGGCCTGTTTTCGTGCTGTGATGTTCGACTGTACATTCTAGGCTCTATGTAATGGGCGAATTGGGTCAAGCTGTGTAACTCTCTGAGACTCTACGAACAAGAGACGGTCTAAATTGATCCACTGGGACAATTTGAAGATGTGAAGAAGCCAGAATAAAGGCATGGCTCCTTTGACAGGCAGAAAGAGCAACGGGTAGAGTATTTTACACGCAGGATGAGAAGTTTGAATCGAACGGCTTTTCACAAGCCATAAAGCAGAATCTCAACAGGGTGTCAACATGGAGAACTTTCAAGTCAGGTGTGTCTAGCTTCAAGGGAAATCTCTCTCTGTTTTGCCCCACCGTTGGGATTTAAGGCAAACTGATGAGCAGCCAGTACAGCAATGTGTCAAAAGCATTCACATCACCCAATTCCTGGGGACACTGCACTTGCAAATGACAATGAGAGTTGAATTGCGGGCTGCACAGTCCACTTGACGATGTATTGGATTGTGATTGCCAAAGCCAGTTTCACTCAAGGCGGACGCGTTCAGTTAAAAATAAAATAGGCCACTGCCTCTTTCCGCACACTGAGCACATTTCTGCTGAAAGAAGTACTAAAGCTGAACTCAATCTTCTGAAGTTGGGTTGTAGTTCGATGCAAAAATGGTCTTTGTGTCCCTGACAGACGGCTCTCTGCAGGCCTGGGTACCATAACATGGCAGTGTTGCGACTGCCACGTCGAGACGTGGGCAGTGTTGTCGAGCAGAGGGATCTGGAAGTGCAGACGCATGACTCCTTGAAGGTGGAGTCGCAGGTAGATATAGTGGTCACATTGGCCTTCATCAGTCAGAGTATTGAGTATAAAAGTTGCGAGGTCATGTCGCAGTTGTGCAGGAAGTTGGTGAGACTGCATTTAGAATATTGTGTTCAGTCTTGGGCACAGAGTTGCGCCAACAAAGGCTGCCTCGCCAGCAGTCTGTCTGTCTGTCATTTCCTTCTTTGTGTTTTAATTGTATGTGTTAAATGTATGTTTTAGTGTTCTTTAGCTTGTTTTATGTGGGGGGTTGGGGGTTAGATCACATCCCCACGGCGGAGATGTGATTTATTTCCGTATTGTATCTCCTTCCACACTGCGGCCTAACATCAAGGAGTTGGGGCCTTTGCTGGAGACCGACTTTGAGAGCTCCACCGCGGTCACCTGCGGACATAAGGGCATTGGATATTTGTCAAGGTGGAGAACGTCATTGGACAAGGCAGAGATGGACAGATTCTTTATTAGTACGGGTGTCAGGGGTTATGGGGAGATGGCAGGAGAATGGGGTTGAGAGGGAGAGATAGATCAGTTATGATTGAATGGCGGAGTGGACTTGGTGTGTCAAATGGCCTAATTCTGCTCCTAGAACCCATTAACTTATGAACTTACAGCAGGCAGTACATTGCACTTGCCAACTTGCCCGACTTGTTGGCTGTTGGCCTTGAGGGAGGCAGACAGGATGGGGGAAATCGTCACAGATGCTGTTTGAAGAACATGTTGCCAAGAGAGCAGGAGCATTCCCTGCTCTTTTAAAGCATGTCACGGGGACCCATTCTATTTGAAGAGATCTTCATCTAATGTTTCATCCAACTGATACTCATCTGACAGTGGCAGATGTTGGTGAGGCCACTCTTATGGGCCTGTCCCACTTAGGCGACTCTTCAGGTGACTGCCAGGGACTAGTTTTAATGGAATTCACCGATGACACCTGGCGACAACACTTACGACAGCAAAAATTGTCGCCACTGTCGCCCAAAATTTTCAACATGTTGAAAATGTTGTGGCAGTTGCCTACAGTCGCCCAAAAAATCCCCTAAGAGGCCCATTAGAGTATTGTTTAAAAAAAAGGTCACTAAGTGCATTAAACTCTGCGGGTCAGGCAGCATCCCTGGAGAACAGGGATAGGTGACGTTTCAGGTCGGGACTCCGAGCATTGTATTCAGTTTTGAATATTGAACACAGTATAGGGAGAAGGCAGGGCACTGGGGTTGAGAGGGACAAAAATATCAGCCGTGATTCAATGGCAGAGTAGACTCGATGGGCCAAATTCTGCTCCTCGGTCTTATGGATCTTATGGTCACCCTGCTAAAGGAGTGATGACATTAACTTCGAGAGAGTAAAGAGAAGACTTACATGGATTCTGCTGGGACTCGGGGGACTGAATAATAGGAAGGGGTAGGGCAGGCTAGGAGTTTATTCCTAGGAAGGTAGGCGATCGCGGAAGATCGCTAAGGGCGCAGCAGTAACATAGAAATATAGAAACATAGAAAATAAGTGCAGGAGTAGGCAGAGAATTCCACAGATTCACCACTCTCTGTGCGAATTTTTTTTTCCCCATCTCGGTCCTAAAAGATTTCCCCCTTATCCTTAAACTGTGACCCCTTGTTCTGGACTTCCCCAACATCGGGAACAACCTTCCTGCATCTAGCCTGTCCAACCCCTTAAGAATTTTGTAAGTTTCTATAAGATCCCCCCTCAATCTTCTAAATTCTAGCGAGTACAAGCCGAGTCTATCCAGTCTTTCTTCATATGAAAGTCCTGCCATCCCAGGAATCAGTCTGGTGAACCTTCTCTATATTTCTCCCTCTATGGCAGTAGAGTTGATTTTCTGACTGCACCAGAAATCCAGGTTCGATCTTGACTACGGGTGCTGTCTTTACAGAGTTCTCCCCGTGACCACGTGAATTTTCTCCGGGATCTCCAGTTTCTTCCCACATTCTAAAGACATACAGGTGTGTAGGTTATTGGCTTGGTGTAAATGTAAAATGTCCCTAGTGTGTAGGATAGTGTTAGAGTGTGTGGATCGCAGGTCGGTGCGGACTTGGTGGGTCGGAGGGCCTGTTTCCTGTATCTCTAAACTAAACTAAAATGGGTAGGAAAGAACTGCAGATGCTGGTTTAAATCGAAGGTAGACACAAAATGCTGGAGTAACTCAGCGGGTCAGGCAGCATCTCTGGAGAGAAGGAATGGGTGACATTTTGGGTCAAGACCTTTCTTCAGTGTGAAGAAGGGTCTCGACCTCGTGTCACCCATTCATTCTCTCCAGAGTTGCTGCCTGACCCGCTGAGCTACTCCAGCAGCTTGTGTAAACTAAAATGGGACTGACTTGAGATGAGCATCTTGGGCAGCATGGAGGAGTTGGTCCGTAGGGCCTGTTTCTATGTTGTATTACTCCATAACTCCATGTCTCCGTTGGCTATTCTGCCGTCCTCTGGTGCATCCCCTCTGACGAGACAGGACACCATTAAATCCTTCGCAAACTTCCGTCTGAAAGATGCTCACACAAAACTAGCAGGTCTACATGAAAAAACGTCATTTGCCCTGAATCCCAAATTCTCTTTTTGTTTTAATCAAATTGGTTCAGGAAATGGAAATAACAACCAAACGCTGGAGTATACTTAATTTCCAGTCGGCCTGTATGAAATTTGAATCTGAAGCCATGTGTTAAATTAAATATCATTTTTTGTTGCAGTTTACTGTATATCTTTGACTAATTCTGAACACAAATGCATGGTAATTCTGAACGGATTTGCATAGTTTATTAAATGCCTTGGGCAAATTATCTAATATTAGCTCCAGGATTAATCCATTATTTGTGGCTGCTGAATTCTCCCTTTGTGCGGGAGGATAGATAACATACCCTTGACATTTATTAAGCTGCCAAAGCAATGTTACCCCTGCTTCCTCATCTAACATGAAATGTACTGCGACCACGAGCCTTTGAGCCTTGCTTTCAGTTTGATGCGGCTTTGTAGGGAAAGGACGCTCTGTTGTAAAAAGGGAACGGACAGTATCTTGCAGTTATCATCCCCCTACATCCCCTGCTGCTTTGGACACCTGCGGCATTGCAGAGAGGAAGTAAATAGAGGCAAGGCAAGAACACCGATGTGCAGGAGGGAACTGCGGGCGCCGGTTTAAGCCGAACAGAGACACAAAAAGCTGAAGTAACTCAGCGGGACAGGCAGCATCTCTGGAGAGAAGGAATGGGTGACCTTTCGGGTCGAGACCCTTCGTCTGAAGAAGGGCCTCGACCTGAAACGTCTCCCTTCCCTTCTCTCCAGAAGAAGAGTCTGAGTTACTCCAGATTTTTGTGTCTATCTTCAAGAACACCGACGTTTCTCTTTTCTTCTTGGCACGTGTACAGAGAATCGCGTTCACTGCAGAATGCATCATGTCTTGCTATTAGCTTCTCCCCCTCTGTTATCAGGCTTCTGAACAGCACTTCCATAAACGAGGGCACTGCCTGATTCACCTCTACCCCATCGCGGCCATTAGACTTTGTCTCTTGAACTGGTGCACTACAATGCTGAGAACTAGATTCGGCTCTCTGTACCTTCCCCTTTGCTCGACCTATCGTACTTGAATTTAAGTCGATTGTATTTATAAAGTTATAGAGTCATGCAGCATTGAAACAGACCCTTCAGTAGAGCTGTTGCCTTACAGTGCCAGGGACCCAGGTTTGAAGCTGACTACGGGTGCTGTCTGTACGGAGTTTGTACCTTCTCCCCGTGACCTGCATAGGTTTTCTCTGGGAGTTTCCTCCCACACTGCAAAGACGTACAGGTTTGTAGGTTAATTGGCTTGCTATAATGGTAAATTGTCCCTAGTGTGCGTGGGATGGTGTTAGTGTGCGAGGGTTGGTGCAGATTCGGTGGGACGAGGAGCCTGTTTCCATGCTGTATCTCTAAAATAAGCTAAACTAAACTCCTGAAGAGCCCTTCCATGAATTAGGCCACTGTCTGATTCACCTCTACACCATTGTGGACATTGGACTTTGTCTCGAGAATGGATAGGACAGGATTAGAGAGATTATGGGCCAAACTCAGGCAGGTTGAACTGGTATAGGTGGGACATATTGGCTGGTGTGGGCAAGTTGGACCAAAGGGCATGTTTCCACGCTGTATGACTACAACTTTAACTGGTGCGCTAGAATGCTGACAACTATGTTTTTGTACTCTCTGTCCTCCCGTTTGCTCTACCTACTGTACTGGAGTTTGGCTTGATTGTATTTATAGTGTCATACTAGACTTAGTGGGACCCGTTGGGTCCCATGTTCACATGGGAGGGCTGGTCCCCCGACACAATATTCCACCTCTCCACCAATTCCAATATTGGTGGCCAGTGGGGGGGGATTAAGCAGGTTGCAAGGCCACCAAATTCAAGTGCAGTTTCTTACCACATCAAGCAGGGTGCAGGGCCACCAAATTCAATTGCGGTTTCCTACCACTTCAAGCAGGGTGCAGGGCCACCGAATTCAATTGCAGTTTCCTACCACTTCAAGCAGGGTGCAAGGCCACCAAATTCAAGTGCAGTTTCATGCCACTTCAAGCACGGTGCAAGGCCACCAAATTAAAGTGCAGTTTCATGCCATTTCAAGCAGGATGCAAGGCCACCAAATTGAAGTGCAGTTTCATGCCATTTCAAGCAGGGTGCAAGGCCACCAAATTCAAGAGCAGTTTCATGCCATTTCAAGCAGGGTGCAAGGCCACCAAATTCAAGTGCAGTTTCATACCACTTCAAGCAGGGTGCAAAGCCACCAAATGCTAGTACTGTTTCATACCACTTCGAGCAAGGTGTAAGGCCACCAAATTCAAGTGCAGTTTCATACCACTTCAAGCCGGGTGCAAGACAACAACATTGAAGTGCAGTTTCATACCATTTCAAGCAGGGTGCAAGGCCACCAAATTCAAGTGCAGTTTCATACCATTTCATGCAGGGTGCAAGGCCACCACATTCAAATGCAGTTTCATACCATTTCAAGCAGGGTGAAACCACCATAAAACCACCATAAAACACCACATAAAACACTGCATAATCACCATATAAACACCACACTCACAGTTCAGTAGACATTCAGTGTGTTCAGTTGATTCACAGCTCAGACAGTCGTGACCTCTCCCTCCCCCATCTTGCAGAGACTGAGCCACACCCACACTTCCGGGTTTCATAATCCCTCCCACCTCCCACCGGAAGGGGCGTGGCCTTCATGGCATGATTGACAGGAGAGGGATTCTCAAAATGTTTTAAACATTAATAACACTTTTATTTTTCGTTGATGGGAAGAATCCTCTGCACCTGATGAGCGGAGGGGGACTGAGTAAGATGGCCAAAAATCAGAGCCGTAAGTGGTAGCGTTTTATCTAAAATCAATATACAGTGCAAGCAGGAAGTTGTCAAGTTTAGACCAACAACCATTTGCTGTGTAGCGTTTCAATGCAACCCCCCACCCACAACCATTTGCAGTGCAGCATTTCAAAGCAACCCCCCACCAACAACCAGTGCGGTGTTTCCAATCAACCACATTTTCATTTTCAAACCACATTAAGGGCACTCAAAGTTGAGTAGACATGTGTTCAGTTATTCATAGCTCAGAGAGACATGACCCTCTCGCTTCCTCCATCTTGCAGAGACTGAGTGAGATACAACACTTCCGGGTTTTATAGTCCCTCACCCCTCCCACCAGAGGGACGCAGCAGAGAGATTCTCAACATTTTATAAACATTGAATTTATGTTAAATTAACATTAAAACATTAATAAACATAAAAATCCTCTTGTCCTGCACAGCGGAGGGGACTCTGAGTAAGATGGCCACAAATCACAGCCGTAAGTGGCAGCACTTTTTCTAAAATCACGAAACAGAAAAACAGGAAGTGCTCAAGATCTTACTTTTAGTAATATAGTTAGAGCAGTACAGCACAAAAGCAGGCCCTTCAGCCTAACTTACCCATGTTAACCAAGTATTTATGCATAGCATTATCTGTTTTGTTGAGACAGCGTGCAACACAAAGCTTTTCACTGTACCTCAGTACACGTGACAATAAGAAAGCTAAACCTAAAGCTGCACCAGTTGGAAATTTTACCCTTTTTTGTTTTCTGAAATAAAGGAAGAAAGAAAACAGTTAATTGAATGGTACACCAATGTAGCCAAACACTCCCCACCATCCCCAAAGCCTAGGTTTCTCCACTGCCCTGTCAACCTTTTTCAAGCACTTCCCATTAAAATCCCTTCATAGAGGAGGCCCTCACTCGTGACCTCTGTACCCCATAGGCTCTTTCCATGCTTCCCCTCCCACTCGTCGCAACAGAGACAGAGTCCCCTTGGTCCTTGCCTTTCACCCCATCAGCTGTTGCATACAATGCATAATCCTCCGACATTTTCGCCACCTCCAACGGGATCCCACCACGAGTCACATCTCCCCATCTCCTCCCCTTTCCGCCTTCCGCAGAGAGCGTTCCCTCCGCAACTCCCTGGTTAACTCCTCACTTCCCACCCAAACCACCCCCTCCCCTGGTACCTTCCCCAGCAACTGCAGAAGATGCAGCACCTGTCCCTATACCTCCTCCCTCGATTCTGTCCAGGGAGCCTGGCGGTCCTTTCAGGCGAGGCAGAGGTTCACTTGCACCTCCTCCAACCTCATCTACTGTATCTGTTGTTCAAGATGTGGACTCTGATACATCGGCGAGACCAAACATAGACTGGGCGATCGTTTCGCTAAACACCTTTGTTCAGTCCGCCTGCACCTACCTGATCTCCTGGTTGTTAAACACTTTAACTCTCCCTCCCATTCCCATACTTCCCATTCTCTACTAGGTCTCATCCATTGTCAGAGTGAGGCTAAACACAAATTGGAGGAACAGCATCTCATATTTTGCTTGGGCAGCTTACAGCCCAGTGGTATGAATATTGATTTCTCTCACTTCAGGTAGCCCCGGCATTCCCTCTCTCTCTCTATCCCTCCACCACCTAAGTCGCACCAGCTTCTCATTTTCACCCAATAAACAGTTAACAATGGCCTGTTTCCTTTATCATCATTCTTTTTTGCATATCTTTCATTCATTGTTTTTTATCTCTCCACATCACCGTCTATATCTCTTGTTCCCTTTTCCCTAAACTAGTCTGACTAAGGGTCTCGACCCGAAACGCCACCCATTCCTTCTCTCCAGAGATGCTGCCTGGTCCGAGAACACGGATGCAATTATTAAGAAAGCACATCAGCGCCTCTACTTCCTGAGAAGATTACGGAGAGTCGGTCTGTCAAGGAGGACTCTCTCTAACTTCTACAGGTGCACAGTAGAGAGCTTGCTGACCGGTTGCATCGTGGCTTGGTTCGGCAACTTGAGTGCCCTGGAAAGGAAAAGACTACAAAAAGTAGTAAACACTGCCCAGTCCATCATCGGCTCTGACCTTCCTTCCATTGAGGGGATCTATCGCAGTCGCTGCCTCAAAAAGGCTGGCAGCATCATCAAGGACCCACACCACCCTGGCCACACACTCATCTCCCTGCTACCTTCAGGTAGAAGGTACAGGAGCCTGAGAACTGCAACGACCCGGTTCAGGAATAGCTACTTCCCCACAGCCATCAGGCTATTAAACCTGGCTCGGGCAAAACTCTGAACATCAATACCCCTCCATCTGTTATTTGCACTTTATTAATTTATTAATTAATGTGTGTATTTATGTATATAATTGCAGTCAATGCCTACTATGTTCTGTTGTGCTATGCAAAGAAAGAATGTCATTGTCCTGTCAGGGACACATGACAATAAACTCTTATGATTTTGACCTTGACTTTGCCTGCCCCGCTGAGTTACTCCAGCTTTCTGTGTCCCTCTCCATTGAAAGATAGATTGATTGATGGAAAGATACAGCATGTATTGTCTTTCCGCTGACGGGTCAGCGCGCAACAAAAGCTTTTCACTGTGCCTCGGAAGACGCGACAATAAACTAAGGTCAAACTCAAACTGAGACGCGGCCATGCGAGCCAATGATCACCCGCCATCTATTCCTTGTCTTCAGAGATGCTGCTTGTCCCGCTGCGTTACTCCAGCATTTTGAGTCTATCGTTGGATCACCCCTTCACGTTATCCCAGTTTCAAGTCCTACACACAAGGGACAATTTACAGAATCCAATTAACCAACAAACCTGCACATCTTTGGAGTGTGGAGGGAAACCAGAGCACCCGGAGAAAACCCGTGCGGTCACAGGGAGAACGCACAAACTCCGTACTGACAGCACCCATAGTCAGGATCAAATCCAGGTCCCTGACACTGTAAGGCAGCAACTCTACCGCTGTGTCACTGTGCCACCCTGTGTTTCGCCCATATTCATCTAGGCCTTTCCGATCCATGTACCTGTCCAAATTTATTTTAAACGTTGTTTCAATACTTCCTCTGGCAGCTCGTTCTGTGTACCCGTGGTCGGGATCGAACCCTGGTCTCTCGTGTTGTAAGGCACCAACTTTACCACTGTGTCGTTGTGCCCACCATTTGTTTTTACAGTCCTCCGGTTTCTTCATAGGACATTTTTTTCTACTAGTTCTAAGTTAACGCACTTTAGGGAACAATTTACAAAGGTCAATTAACCTGCAACCTCGCATGTCTTTGGGATGTGGGAGAACCTGAGCACCCAGATGAAACCCACGTGGTCACGGGAAGAGTGTACAAACTCCATACAGGCAGCACCCATAGTCAGGATTGAACCTGGGTCTCCGGCGCTGTGAGGTAGCAACTCTACCGCCGTGCTTGCCATTTTAATGACTAAATCTCAGCTCATGTTTCATTTTGGGCATATTGCTGCCTTCTGGACTCAACTTTAGATAACTTACACTTTCTAACTCACCCAAAATGACCACGTCTGCCTGGTAACATTTTGGCTTAGTTCTTCTTGTTCTCTATTATATTGTCAGGCTTGCTGGGAATGTCCCACAGCCTTGTCATTAACAACACATTACACAGACAAGGTCTAAATGTGTTTTTAAGTGCCACATTAACCCATTTGGACTCACCATGACATCTCTACTGGAAAATACAAAATATTAAGGGCGGCACGTAAATAATAAGGCCGCAGAGTAGCTGCCTCATAGCACCAGAGGCCCCGGGTTGATCCTGACTACAGGTGTGGCCTGTATGGAGTTTGCAATCGCCCTGTAACCGTGTGGGTTTTATCCAGGTGCTCCAGTTTCCTCCCACCCGCCAAAGACATGCATGTTCGTAGGTTAATTGGCTTCTGTAAATTGTCACGAGTGTGTAGGATAGTGTTAGTTTCGGACTCGGTGGGCCAAAGGGCCTGTTTCCACGCTGTACCTCTAAACTAAACTAAACTAAAATTACTTTCACTCATTCCCAATTCTGTTGAAGGATCTCAACCCTGAAACATTAACCGTTTCTTATTCCACAGTGGCTGTCCACAACATTTTCTGTTTTTATTTCAATTTCCAGCATTTGCAGATTTTTGAATTTCATTAGTTGACAATATTATAGTGTCAAGGCAACAAACTCCCCCTAGAATGTCATTAAGGCAAAGAAGCTAGTTAGGCCTGTCCCACTATTTTTAAGCGACTGTCATAGTCGTAGCAGGTCGCCGAACAACCAGCGACTGGACCCCCCCCTTCGACATTAAATTTGAAATAGAATCATTACCTTAACACCAAAACAAAAACAAAGTCAGCACCGGCGACAACCTACGTCACCTGGCGACAACCTACGTTAACCTGGCGACAACTACGACAGCACCTACGCCAGGAGAAGTCAAGCTACGCTCATTGGCTTCAAACCCACTTCCGCCGACTGTCTCCGAAAATGTTTCAACATGTTGAAAATCCAGCGGCGACCAGAAAGACGCTACGACTCTTTGGGTGGCTGAGGAGACGACTCACGACCGTACAGGCGACACCCCGGCGACCATGTGGCGTCAGCCTAGTCGCCTGTAGTCGCCTAAAAAAATCGCCTAAGTGGGACAGGACCATTATCGACTTTTAACTGCGTGACATGGTGGTGGAGCGGTAGAGTCGCTGCCTTACAGCGCCAGAGAACAGGTTCGATCCTGACTACGGGCGCTGCCTGTACAGTGTTTGTACGTTCTCCTGCGTGACCTGCGTGGGTTTCCTCCCACACTCCAAATACGCACAGGTTTGAAGGCTAACTGCCTTCGGTGAAATTGTAAATTCTCCCTGGCGTGTAGGATTGTGCTGGTGAACGCTGGTCGGCGCAGTGGGCCGAAGGGCCTGTTTCCGTGCTGTATCTCTCAAGTCTGAAGTCTAAAGGTACGTGGCCCAGCATCCATGGTGCCAGAGTGGAGATTGTTGAGAGCTTCAAGTTCCTTGGTGTAAATATCTCCAACAGTTTTTCCTAGACAGTGACTAATGGGGTGCCGCAAGGCTCAATGCTGGGATCCCAATTATTTACAGTATTTATTAACGAATTATATGAGGGAATTAGATGATCCAGAGAGTTGTGAGTCTGTGGAATTCTCTGCCACAGAAGGTAATGGAGGCCAATTCACTGGATGTTCTCAAGAGAGAGTTCGATTTAGCTCTTGGGGCCAACAGAGTCAAGGGAGGAAACAGGAACGGGGTACTGATTTTAGATGATCAGCCATGATCATATTGAATGGCGGTGCTGACCCGAGGGCTGAATGGCCTACTCCTGCATCTATTTTCTATGTTTCTATGTTTCTAACTTTCTCAGAAAAGTAAGAAAGGTCAGTATGTCTCCAAAGAATTTAAGGTCGGTGGGGCAGAGTTTAAAGGGAAGCTTTACGTGGCAAGCTTTTTACACAGAGAGTGGTGTATTTCTGGAATGTGGTGCATGGGTGGTGGTTGAAGAAGCTTTTGGATAGGCATATGGATAAGCCTGGATAGAGTGGATGTGGAGAGGATGTTTCCACTAGTGGGAGAGTCTAGAGCCAGAGGCCACAGCCTTAGAATAAAGGGACGTACCTTTAGAAAGGAGATGAGGAGGAATGTCTTTGGTCAGAAGGTGGCGAATCTGCTGAATTCATTGTCACAGATGGCTGTGGAGACCAAGTCAATGGATATTTTTTAGGCAGAGTTTTATAGATTCTTGATTAGTACTGGTGTCAGTGGTTATGGGAAGAAGGTAGGAGAATTGGGTTGGGAGGGAAAGATAGATCGGCCAAGGTTGAATGATGGAGTAGACTTGATGGGCCAAATGGCCTAATTCTGCCACAAGAATTTATGGACTTATGTGGGGTTGGGGTGGGACTATGGATTAGGACAATGTTTTGAGCCAGAGTGAACCACAGGTGCAGAGAAGGAGCATGCAAGTGTTGCTGCCTCATAGCGCGAGAGACCCGGGTTCGATCCTGACAATGGTTGCTTGTCTGTACGGAGGTGGTACGTTCTCCCCGTGACCTGTGTGGGTTTTCTCCGGGGTCTCTGGTTTCCTCCCACACTCCAAAGACGTACAGGTTTGTACGTTAATTGGCTAGGTATAAATGTAAATTGTCCCTAGTGTGTGGAGGGGATAGTGTTAATATCCAGGGGATCGCTGGTCTGTGCGGACTTGGTGGGCCGAATGGCCTGTTTCCGTGCTGTATCTCTAAATAAAACATACTGAAGATTTGAGAAACAGCGAATAACTTCAACATCTCCATAACCATGAGTCAATCTGAAGTGTGGACGCTGGACTCTGCTTGGAATGCGAATAAGTCAGAGCTTATTCTTGACTAGTACGAGTGTCAAGGGTTATGGGGAGAAGGCAAGAGAATGGGGTTAGGGGGGAGAGATAGATCAGCCATGATCTAATGGTGGAGTGGAGTATTGGTGGGCCAAATGCCCTAATTCTATTCCTCCTCCTTATGACCATATGAGCTGGAGACATTCCCTGAGGAAAGAGAGGTAGCAGTGAAAATTAGAGTCATAGTGTCAAAGAGTGATACAGTGTGGAAACAGGCCCTTTGGCCCGTGTTTGCCCACACTGGCAAACACGTCACATCTACACTAGTCCCACCTGCCTGCGCCTGGTCCATATCCCTCCAAACCTGTCCTTTCCATGTGCCTGTCTAAATGTTTCTTAAATGTTGGGATAGTCCCAGCCTCAACTACCTCCTCTGGCAGCTTGTTCCATACACCCACCACCCTTTGTGTGAAAATGTTACCCCTTAGATTCCTATTAAATCTTTTCCCCTTCACCCTGAACCTACAGTATGTCCTCTGGTCCTCAATTCCTCTACTCTGAGCAGGAGACTGTGGATCTACCTCATCTATTCCTCTTATGATTGTATACACCTCAATAAGATCACCCCTCATCCTCCTGCGCTCCAAGGAATAGAGACCCAGCCTACTCAACCTCTCCTTATAACTCACACTCTCTAGTCCTGCAACATCCTTGTAAATCTTCTCTGAACCTTTTCAAGCTTGACAATATCTTTCCTATAACATGGGGCCCAGAACTGAACACAATATTCTAAATGCGACCTCGCCAACGTCTTATACAACTGCAACATGACCTCTCAACTCACTGACCACCTTATCTACCTGCGACTCAACCTTCAAGGAACCATGCACCTGTACTCCTAGATCCCTGGTCTACAACACTCCCCAGAGGCCTACCATTTACTGTATAGGTCCCGCCCCCGTTAGACATCACAAAATGCAATACCTCACACTTCTCTGTATTAAATTCCATCAACCATTCCTGGCCAATCGATCCAGATCCTGCTACAATCGTTCACAACCATCTTCAGGGATACTGAGTTGAATGATCAGCCATGATCATATTGAATGGCGGTGCAGGCTCGAAGGGCTGAATGGCCTACTCCTGCACCTAATTTCTATGTTTCTATGTTTCACTATCTGGAAAACCACTCACTTTTGTATCATCCAAATCCAATGTTCTCATCCAAATCATTGATGTAGATGACAAACAGTAATGGGCCCAGCACTGAACCCTGAGGCACATCACTAGTCACAGGCCTTTAGTCTGAGAAGCAACTTTCCACCATCACCCTCTGCTTCCTTCCATGGAGCCAATTTGCTATCCATTCAGCTATCTCTCCTTGGATCCCATGCGATCTAACCTTCCAGAGCAGCCTACCATGCGGAACCTTGTCGAACACCTTACTGAAGTCCATGTACACAACATCTACAGCTCTGCCCTCATCAACCTTTTTGGTCATGTCTTCAAAAAAATCAATCAGATATGTGAGACACGGCCTCCCATGTACAAAAACCATGTTGACTGTCCCTAATCAGCCCTTGCCCATCCAAATGCCTGCTTAACCTATCCCTCAGAATACTCTCCAGTAACTGACCAACTACAGATGTTAAGCTCAACATTTTAAACAGGCAGATACAGATGTTGTTCAACATTTTATTGAAAAAAAGAAGGGAAACAGAAACCATTGAGGGTGAATATAGTAAAATAAATAAAAGGGATACAATGTGGTGACCTGTGTAACTGGTAAAACAACTAGGGCGGCGGAACAGGGCACAGCTCCATCCAAGACCGCAAGCGAATTGCAGTAAATTGTGGACGCAGCCCAGATCCTCACACAAACCAACCTCCCTTCCATTGACCCCATTTATACCTCACGCTGCCTCGGCAAGGCCAGCAGCATCATCAAGGACCAGTCTCACCCTGGCCACTCCCTCTTCTCCCCTCTCCCATCGGGCAAAAGGTATAGAAGTGTGAAAACGCACACCTCCAGATTCAGGGACAGTTTCTTCCCAGCTGTTATCAGGCAACTGAATCATCCTTCCACAACCAGAGAGCTGTGCTGAACTACTATCTACCTCATTGGTGACCCTCAGACTATCCTTGATCGGACTTTACTGGCTTTACCTTTCACAAAATGTAATTCCCTTATCATACACTGTAAATGGCTTGAATGTAATCAGGTATTCTCTTTCTGGATAGCACGCAACAGAAGCTTTTCACAGTACCGCAGTACACGTGACAATTAACTAAACTGAAACTGAACTGTAATGGAAGGGGAGGGGAGTTTTAGTAAAAGTTACTTAAAATGAAAGATTTCAGTGTTCATACCACTGGGTTATAAGTTACCCAAGCGAAATATGATGGGCCCACAACGTCCGCACTGACCAACGATCATCGTGCATTAACAATATCCTACACACAATAGGGACAATTTACAATTTTACCGAAGCCAATTAACCTACAAACCTGTACGTCTTAGGAGTGTGGGAGGTAACCGGAGATCCCGGAGAAAACCTACGCAAGGTCACGGGGAGAACGTACCCACAGCACCTGTGGTCGGGATCGAACCCAGGCCTCTGGCGCTGTAGGGCAGTAGCTCTACCTCTGTGCCACCATGCAAACGATTGATAGATTCTTGATTAGTATGGGTGTCAGGGGTTATGGGGAGAAGGCAGAAGAATGGGGTTGAGAGGAAAAGACAGATCAGCCAAGATTAAGGTCATAAGGAATAGTAGAAAATAGGCCATTCGGCACCTTCAAGTCTACTCTGCCATTCAATCACGGCTGATGTATCTCTCCCTCCTAACCCCATATTGAATGGCAGAGTAGACCTGATGGGCCAAATGGCCTAATCCTGCTCCTGTAATCTATGAACCGATGAAACTGTTTCATCAAATTATATTATAACTTAATTACCAAAATAAGGTTATTGCTCTCTTGTTGCAGCTTATCTGACCAGTAAAAATAATATTCACTATTAACTCTCCCATTGCCTTGAATAATTGGGAACAGCTCCGTTAGATTTCTCTTTAACCTTTCTCTGCTCCAGTCGGTGCAGTTAAGACAATCCCTCATAATATACAACCCATGATAACTTCTTGGTAACTCCATTGTGGCCTTAATAGTTTAGTTTAGTTTATCATCACGTATATCGATGTACAGCGAAAAGCTTATCTAATGACCTTCATGGCTCTGATATCCTTTCTATAACAATCCACAAAGGTGCATATTATTCTTTAAACCAGTAGCTAATCATCCCAGTGCAGAGATTCACTTATTTCATCTAAAGTTTCTTAAAGAGTTTTACTATCTGATTACCAGAATTTCTACCTGTAATTCCATTTTGATGAAGATTTTTGACACATAATCCCCCACTAAGAGACTATAATTGCCATAGAGTCAGAGAGTCATAGTGTGATGCAGTGTGGAAACAGTCCCTTGGGCCCAACTTGCCCACACTGGCCAATATGTCCCAGCTACAGTAGTCCTACCTGCCTGCACTTGGTCCATATCCCTCCAAACCTGTCCTATCCATGTATCCGTCTAACTATTTCATAAATATTGGGATAGTCCCAGCCTCAACTACCTCCTCAAGCAGCTTGTTCCATATACCCACCACCCTTTGTGTGAAAAAGTTAGCCCTCAGAGTCCTATCATTTCCCCTTCACCTTGAATCTAACACCTCTGGTCCTCGATTCACCTACTCCGGGCAAGAGACTATGTGCATCTACCCGATCTATTCCTCTCATGATTTTGTACACCTCTGTAAGATCACCCCTCATCCACCTGCGCTCCAAGGAATAGAGACCCACCCGACAGCTCTTCCTATAGCTCATAGAAACAGAAACCTAGAAACGTAGAAAATGGGTGGTTGGAGGCCATTTGGCCCTTTGAGCCAGCACCGCCATTCATTGTGATCATGGCTGATCATCCACAATCAGTAACCTGTCCCTGCCTTTTCCACATATCCCTTGATTCCGCTAGCCCATAGAGCTCTATCTAACTCTCGTTTAAATTCATCCCGTGAATTGGCCTCTACTGCCTTCTGTGGCAGAGAATTTCACAAATTCACAACTCTCTGGGTGAAAACGGTTTTTCTCATCTCAGTTTTAAGTAAGTAAGCAAGTGAGTAAGTTTATTGGCCAAGTATTCACATACAAGGAATTTGCCTTGGTGCTCCACCCACAAGTAACAACAAGACATACAGTGACAGTTACGAATGACTCAGAAAACACTAAACATTAATAATAATAAAACATTAATGATAAAACACCATTGATCAAGCATGTGAACCAACAAAATACCAGATCAAAGGGAGGCTACAGATTTTTGGTTATTGAGTAGAGCAACTACTCATGGATAAAAACTGTTTTTATGTCCGGCTGTGGCAGCTTTGACAGTCCGGAGTCGCCTTCCAGAGGGAAGTGATTCAAAGAGTTTGTGGCCAGGGTGAGAGGGGTCAGAGATGACCTTGCCCGCTCGCTTCCTGGCCCTTGCTGTGTACAGTTCATCAATGGGGGGAAGGTTGCAGCCAATAATCTTCTCTGCTGATCGGACGATTCGCTGCAGCCTCCAGGTGTCGTGCTTGGTGGCTGAGCCAAACCAGACCATGATGGAGAAGGTGAGGACAGACTCTACGATGGCCGTGTAGAATTGGACCATCATTGCCCGTGGCAGATTGTGCTTCCTCAGCTGCTGCAGGAAGTACATCCTCTGTTGTGCCTTTTTGACTGTGGAGTCGATGGTAGCCCCCCACTTAAGGTCCTTGGAGATGATGGTTCCCAGGAACTTAAAAGACTCCACAGATGTGACTGTGGTGTTGTTGATGGTGAGTGGGGTGAGGGGAGGGGGAGCTCTCCTAAAGTCTACAATCAATTCCACTGTCTTAAGAGCATTGCGCTCTAGGTTGTTGCGATGGCACCAGGACGCCAGCTGTGACACCATGTTATAGGAAAGGTATTGCCTCTTATCTGGCCTCCCCTTTATTCTTAGACTGTGGCCCCTGGTTCTGGACTCCCCCAACATTGGGAACATTTTCACACCCTCTAGTCCTGGCAACATCCGCGTAAATCTTCTCTAAATCCTTTCACGCTTGACAATATCTTTCCTGTAACATAGTGCCCAGAACTGAGCACAATATTCTAAATGTGGTCTCGCCAACGTCTTATACAACAACTGCAACATGACCTCCCAACGTTTATACTCAATACTCTGACAGATGAAGGCCAATGTGCCAAAAGCCTTTTTAACCACCTTACTGTATCTACCTGCGACTTGACCTTCAAGGAACCATGCACCTGTACTCCTCGATCCCTCTGCTCTACAACACTACCCAGAGGCCTACCATTCACTGTGCAGGTCCTGCCCTCGTTAGACATCCCAGAATGCAACACGTCACGTTTCTCTGTATTAAATTCCATCAACCATTATTGGCAAAGTTATACAGCAGTTAAGGTGGCACAGGGGCACAGCAGTAGAGTTGCTGCCTCACAGCGCCGGTTCGATCCTGACCATAGGTGTTGTCTGTACAGAGATCGGACGTTCTCCCTGTAACTGCTATTGGTCCTTTACGGGTGCTCCGGTTTCCACCCACACTCCAAAGACGTGTAGAGTTGGAGGCTAATTGGTTTCGGTAAGGTGTAAAATTGTCCCATAGTGTCGTGAAGGTTTGTGTACAGGGTGATCTCTGGTGGGCTGAAGGGCCTGTTTCTGCCCTCCATCTCCAAAATCTAAAGTAAGGTCGCAAGGAAGATCATGCTAGAACCATATAAAATACTAGTTAAGCCTTGGAGATTCAAGGAACTGCAGATGCTGGTTTATAAAAAAACACACAAAGCGTGGAAGTAACTCAATGTGTCAGGCAGCATCTGTGGAGAACATGGATAGGTGACCTTTCGGGTCAGCTCAGTCTGGTTTGCACTCAGGCTGGGGTTTATTAATTTATAATTTTTTTTGTTTATTAAATATTATCTGTGTTGTGTTTACAGAAGTGCTGGAGTCACTCAGTGGGTCAGGCAGTAAATCTGGAGAAAAAGGTGGTGACGTTTCGGATCGGGAACCTTCCTTCAGGCTGAAAGGCCAGGATCAATCAGGGCCGGTCACAAATGCCCTCAGGCAGGGTGGTGCCTGGTAAGCCCATTGTTGGTAAGGGTGGAAATGTTACATGTCTAACATAGTCTAACATGGGCAGGCCTACACAGTGAATGATTGGGCTCTGGAGAGTGTTGTAGAGCAGGGGGACCTAGGACTGCAGGTACATAGTTCCTTGCAAGTAGTATCACAGGTAGTTAGGGTGGTCAAGGTGCTTTTGGCACATTGGCCTTCATCAGTCAGAGCATTTGAGTACAGAAGTTCGGAGGTCATGTTACAGTTGTACATGTCTTTGGTGAGGCCACATTTGGAGGGCTGTGTTCAGTTTTGGTCATCCTGTTATTGGAAAGCTGTTGTCAAGCTGGAACGGGTGCAGAGAAGAATTACGAGGATGTTGCAAGGACTCGAGTGTCTCAGCGGGGAAACAGGCCCTTCGTTTCCGAGTCCGCACCGACCAGCGATCCCCGCACATTAACATTATCCTACACACACTAGGGACAATTTACACATACACCAAGCCGATTAACCTCAAACTTGCACGTCTTTGGAGTGTGGGAGGAAACCGAAGATTTTAGCGAAAACCCACGCGGCCGCGGGGGGAGAACGTACAAACTCTGTACGACCCGTAGTCGGGATTGAACCTGGGTCTCAGGCGCTCTTTTTTAATTGGACTGCTGCTTCATTTCATTTCACCGCACTTTATGTGCATGTGAAGAATAAAACTTGCCTTGACTCATGATGTTGCCTGCCTTTTTGAGGCAGTGACTCTGGTAAATCCCTCCGATGGCGGGGAGGTCAGAGCCGGTGATGGCCTGGGCAGTTTTTGCAGTCTTCTTCGCTCCTGCGCATTCAAGTTGCCGAACCAGGCCATGATGCGACCAGTCAATGCACTCTCTAATGCAGAAGCTCTCTGACATGCCGAATCCCCTGCCATCTTCTCAGGAAGTAGAGGCGCTGATGTGCGCAATTGACACACGCTGGAGGAATCTTTGACTCTATGAGGTCAGAAGATCCGAAGCACGGATAACGTTTTGGAGGAGTATCTCAATTAAAGAGTCGGTGAGGTTTGTGGTATTTGGTGGCAGAAACATTTTTTTAGGTGAAGCTTCATAGAATACAAAGTGCCGGAGCAACTCAGTGTGTCTGCTGTATGGCTCTACAATTCTATTACAATCCACAGTGTACAGAGAAAAGATAAAAGGTATTATTCAAGATAAAGTCCGATGAAGTCCGATTCAGGGGTGGGCCATTTAGGACTGAGATGAGGAAAAAAAAATGTCACCCAGAGAGTTGTGAATCTGTGGAATTCTCTGCCACAAAAGGCAGTGGAGGCCTATTCACTGGATGTTTTCAAGAGAGAGTTAAGGGCCTGTCCCGCCTGCCGATTTTTTTTGGCGACTGCCGGCGTCATTTTGAACATTTCAAAATCCAGCGGCGACAAAAAAAATGTCGTGACACTTGAAAAAACACCACGCGTGTCGTCACACCGCATTGATGTCAGACAATGATGGCTGAAAAAAGGCAAGTGGGACAGGAGATTTAGCTGTTATGGAACGCAGTACTGATTGTGGACGATCAGCCGTGATGGCCTGCTCCTGCAGCAGTAAGCTACTTTGCCACTCAATGCAGATTCATCAGACAGGAAAGTGGAGAGATGTAGAAAAATCAACAGTGCCAGAGATGTTTCGTCTACGGGTGCTGTCTGTATGGTTTGTAGGTTCTCCCTCTGATTTTTATTTGAGATCTTCGGTTCACTGTACCAATTGGTGCATGTGACAATAAATGTAACTTGAACTATAGATAATAGACAATAGACAATAGACAATAGGTGCAGGAGTTGGTTCATGGCTGATCATCCCCAATCAGTAATATCCCCTGACCACAATGCTCTCTCTTGAGTATCCTGAGTCCAGGAGGTTGAAATCGGTGGGCCGGAGAGCCTGTTTCCGAGCTGTGTCTCTAAGATGGAAAAGGGAGATCGGCGGGGAGGCTGGCTGGACTATGATACCTTCCTTAACTCTGGTGCCGCTGTGGGGTTATGTTCTGTGTGGACTTCTGTGTTTGTGCTTTTAAAAAAAAAAATGTTTTTTTATTTATTATTTATTTATATGTTATTCACTGTAAGGAAAATCCATAAAATGAGATAATGACAATAAATTGAATACAATACAATACAATACAATTAAAAAAAAATCTGTAGCTTGGAACGAGCTGCCAGAGGAGGTAGTTGAGGCTCGGACTATTGCAACCCCAACTCTACTTTAGTCCAATTCCCACAGATGGCTGTGGAGGCCGTCATTGTGTATTTTTAAGGCAGAGATCAGGGGTGGCAGGGAGAGGGCAGGAGAAATTTCTTTGATCGGACTTTGCTGGCTTCACTTTGCACTAAACATTATTATCTTTATCGTGTATCTGTACTCTGTAAATAGCTTGACTGTAGTCACGTATTGTCTTTCCGCTGACTGGTTCGCTCGCAACAAAGGCTTTTCACTGTACCTGGGTACAATTGACAATAAACTAAACTGAAACTGAACTGGAGTAGATCTGATGGGCCTGATTCTGCTCCTGTGACTTATGGATTTATTTACATCTGCTGCATCATAGAAACATAGAAACATAGAAAATAGGTGCAGGAGCAGGCCATTCAGCCCTTTGAGCCAGCGCCACCATTGACTATGATAATGGATGATCATCCACAATCAGTACCCCGTTTTCCCATATTCCTTGATTCCGTGAGCCCTAAGAGCTACATCTAACTCTCTCTTGAAAACATCCAGTGAATTGGCCTTCACTGACGTCTGTGGCAGATCGATGTACAATTGGTGTCGGTTTGTAGCCCGGTTTATCCCCACAACTGCCTTTAAGCAGCGCACTTGGTGCCCGCTGCACTGATTATACTGGCAGCTGCAGGCAGGCAGTGAGGACCACTGCTCTCTGTAGCGCGAGGATCTGGTGAATCCTAATCATCTGCGAGTCCTTGCTGTCGCAAGGGCATCTGATATCACCTCCCCACTGACTTGCATCCCAATGGGTTTGCCGGGTGTTAGGACCGGTCACACCACCAGCGAAAGGGCATTTCACAGAAACGAACAAGGGGCTTCCTTTGCCACGAGAGAGAGAGGGAGCAAGAAGAAAGGAATCTGTATGATGGTGAGAGAAACAAAACCACAATGCTGCAAAGAATGTTCTCATGAAGCACTTGTATTATACCCACTGAGGAGGGGTGAAACAGAACACATCCTTCTGAGAGCAAGGGAAATATATCTTTATTGGAAATTAATCTTAATCAGAGACAAATTGGCCGTTCATCGCTTCTCAAAGGAAGCCCATTGTAAATTGTGCTGAGTAATTTAACCCTTTGGCTGCCTTCCTGCCTTTGATGTCTTGCATGTTGCTGTTTCCCACATGCTCCGATCATCGTTTCTTGGGAACCTCTGAGTCATCGGCTAGATCAGAAGGGGGGTGTTTTTTTAAAAGCCATTACAGAGGACATAACATGGAGAATTAATCATGGGGGTTGTGTGGGAAAGCTGTCTGTATGAGACCGAAGGTAGGTTCAAAGTGCTGGAGTAACTCAGCGGGACAGGCAGCATCTCTGGAGAGAAGGAATGTTTCAGTTCGAGACCCTTCTTCAGACCGATGACACGATGACTGTTCTTCTGTAGCGGAGCCTGTAAAGCCTCGAAGGGTTATTTTAATTTTTAGTTTGTAGATTCAGCACCGAAACAGGCCCTTCGGCCCACCGAGTCTGCCCCGGCCTGCTGTCCCCTTGCACCGCACACTAACGCTATCCTACACACCAGGGACAATTTAGGGACGGGGTGGGGGGGGGACCGCCATGAGGGAGGGGGAGGAACAATGGACAATGGAGGACCCGGCGTGGGGGGGGACCGCAGTGGGGGAGGGGGAGGGTGGAGAACGAGGGAGGTGTCGACGCACTAACTTGTAGGAAGTGGGCCAAACGCAAGTAGGTGGGACTAGATGGGACATGTTGGTCGGTCTGGGCAAGTTGGGCCGAAGGGCCTGTTTCCACGCTGTGTGACTCTGCGACTATGATTCTGAGGAGGAATTTCTTTAGTCAGAGTGTGGTACATTTGTGCAATTCATTGCCACAGATGGCTGTGGAGGCCGTCATTGTGTATTTTTAAGGCAGAGATTTTTAATTAACAGGGGTGTCAGGGAGAGGGCAGGAGAAAGGGGTTGAGAGGGAAAGATAGATCAGCCATAAATGAATGGTGGAGTAGTCCTGAACTACTATCTACCTCATTGGTAGATTGTTCCCGATGTTGGGGAAGTCCAGGACAAGGGGTCACAGCTTAAGGATAAGGGGGAAATCCTTTAAGACCGAGATGAGAAAGACTTTCTTCACACAGAGAGTGGTGAGTCTCTGGAACTCTCTGCCACAGAGGGTAGTTGAGGCCAGTTCATTGGCTATATTTAAGAGTGAGTTGGATGTGGCCCTTGTGGCTAAGGGGATCAGATGGTATGGAGAGAAGGCAGGTACGGGATACTGAGTTGGATGATCAGCCATGATCATATTGAATGGCGGTGCAGGCTCGAAGGGCTGAATGGCCTACTCCTGCACCTAATTTCTATGTTTTCTATGTTTTCTATTGGTGACCCCCCGGGCAGTCTTTGATCGGACTTTGCTGGCTTCACTTTGCACTAAACATTATTATCTTTATCATGTATCTGTACTCTGTAAATAGCTTGACTGTAGTCACGTATTGTCTTTCCGCTGACTGGTTAGCTCGCAACAAAGGCTTTTCACTGTACCTTGGTACAATTGACAATAAACTAAACTGAAACTGAACTGGAGTAGATGTGATGGGCCTGATTCTGCTCCTGTGACATGGACGTATTTACATCTGCTGCATCATAGAAACATAGAAACATAGAAAATAGGTGCAGGAGCAGGCCATTCAGCCCTTTGAGCCAGCGCCACCATTGACTATGATAATGGATGATCATCCACAATTAGTACCCCGTTTCCCCATATTCCTTGATTCCGTGAGCCCTAAGAGCTACATCTAACTCTCTCTTGAAAACATCCAGTGAATTGGCCTTCACTGACGTCTGTGGCAGATCGATGTACAATTGCCGTCGGTTTGTAGCCCGGTTTATCCCCACAACTGCCTTTAAGCAGCGCACTTGGTGCCCGCTGCACTGGTTATACTGGCAGCTGCAGGCAGGCAGTGAGGACCACACACTAACGCTATCCTACACGCCAGGGACAATTTAGGGACGGGGTGGGGGGGGGACCGCCATGAGGGAGGGGGAGGAACAATGGACAATGGAGGACCCGGCGTGGGGGGGACCGCAGTGGGGGAGGGGGAGGGTGGAGAACGAGGGAGGTGTCGACGCACTAACTTGTAGGAAGGAACTGCAGATGCTGGTTTAAACTGAAGATAGACACGATGCTTAAGTAACGCGGTGGGATGGACAGCGTCTCGGGAGAGAAGGAATGGGTGATGTTTCGGGTCGAGGCCCTTCTTCAGACCTCAGAATTTGTAACTATGTCAGTGCTGTAGGTGGCTGCTATTTGTATACATTGGGTATTTAAGCAAAGAATCTCACTGTGCCTGGTCATATGTGACAATAAAGTGTTCCATTCCGTTCCGTTCCATTCCATTCTATCTACAATTTTACCGAAGCCTATTAGGTCGTGCTGCCTACGCTGCCTTTCAGGTCATTATAGGGTTGCCAACTGTCCCATATTAGCCGGGACATCCCGTATATTAGGCTAAATTGGTTTGTCCCATACGGACTGCCCGCCTCCCGTATTTGACTACTACTACTCGGGTGGAGGGGACTGTCGGGTCGGAGCACCACGTCCGGCCCCGCCTCGCCTGTCCCGACGTAGTGCAGCCTATGGAGTGCAGCAGCAGCACCGCGCCCGTGGCCAGCTGTCCAACATTTGGACCTTCGCTTACCGCCGACACCACCTCCTTCTCTTGGCCGATCATCGGTTCATGAGCTGGATAGGGTGCGAGACTCTGCGCGCAACGTCGAGCGGCCTGGGCCAAAACTCCTCAGCTGGCCCACCGGCTGGGCTTTGTGTGCAGTCCAGCACCCGGGCCAACTCATCATTCACCCAGCCACGCCCAAGTCAGTCAACGTATTTTGACCTTTTGTCCCTTATTTGGGAGTGAAAAGATTGGCAACCCTAGGCCTTGAGTCAGTGCCAATTCTCCGAAAGAGCCCTGCCACACTTACTGTTACCATACCATTACCTATAGGAGCAGCACAGTGGCGCAGTGGTAAAGATACTGCCTTACAGCGCCAGAGACCCGGGTTCGATCCTAACTACGGGCGCTGTCTGCACACAATTTGTACGTTCTCCCCGTGACCAGCATGGGTCTTCTCCGAGATCTTCGGTTTCCTCCCAAACTCCGAAGACGTTCAGGTCTTTAGGCGAATTGGCTTGGTATAAATTTAAACTGTACCTAAGGAAAGTGTTAGTGTGCGGGGTCTCTGGTCGGCGCGGACTCGATGGGCTGAAGGGCCTGTTTCCGCGCTGAACTAAACTAAACTAAACTAAACCTACTAAACCTATATGTCTTTGGAGTGTGAGAGAAAACCGGAACGCCCGGAGAAAACCCATGCGGTCACGGGGCGAACGTACAGACAGTCAGGATCGAATCCGATTCTCTGACGCTATGAGGCAGCAACTCTACCGCTCTGTGCCTCCATGCCACCCCTAAAGGTAATGGCATGGTGAAGGCAGGTCTCTTTTGGAGAATTGGTACTGATTTATGGACTGAAAGGCAGCACAGGTAGTGATGCTGCCTCACAGATCCAGCATCCTGGGTTCTAAGCTATTTGCATTAACCTGCATTTGGCCCCTATACCTTTCCATTCTGTCTAGGCCTTTCACTGTTCAATATAAGCCCTCCCCTCCCTATCCTTCTAAGTACAGGCCCAGTGCCGTGAGAGGCTCATCATACGTTAACCCACTCATTTCTGGGATCATTCTATCAAACCTCCTCTGTACTCTCTCAAGAGCCAGCACATCCTTCCTCAGCTTTGGGGCCCAAAATTGCTCACCAATATTCCAAATGCGGCTTGTCCAGCGCCCCGTAGAGCCTCAGCATCGCATTCCTGTTTTTATATTCTCATCCTTTCGAAATAAGTACTAGCATTGCGTTTGCATTCCTTGCTACCAATTTGAGATGTAAATTAACATTTTTGGAATCCTGCACCAGCTTCCAAGTCACCTCTCGGGTCCGATTTCTGAATTCTCTACCCATTTGGATAATAGTCTACGCTGTTATTCCTTAAATTAATTTATCTTTGTACGAACAACTTACTTTGCGCAAAGGGCAGCCCGGTGGTGCAGCGGTAGAGTTGCTGCCTTACAGCGCCAGAGACCCGGCTTCGATCCTGACTATGGGTGCTGACTGTGTGGAATTTGCATGTGCTCCCCGTGACCAGAGTGGGTCTTCTCCAGGAGTTCCGGTTTCCTCCCACATTCCAAAAAAGACGTGCAGATTTGTAGGTTAATTGGTTTCGGTAAAGATCGTAAATTGGTCTCGGTGTGTAGGGTAATACTAGTGTACGGAGATCGCTGATCGGTGTGAACTCGATGTGGTTTCTGCACTGTGGTTTCTGCCGCAGAAGGTAGTTGAGGCCAGTTCATTGGCTATATTCAAGGGGGAGTTACATGTGGCCCTTGTGGCTAAGGGGATCAGAGGGATATGGAGAGAAGGCAGGTACGGGATACTGAGTTGGATGATCAGCCGTGATCATATTGAATGGCGGTGCAGGCTCGAAGTGCCGAATGGCCTACTCCTGCACATATTTTCTATGTTTCTATGTATCTTTAAACTAAACTAAACTAAACTAAACTAAACAGCCTTTTCAGCATCTCCTCTCAAGTTCCCAGTCCGTTGGAATTCCTTATGGAATGCTGGAATAGGAAATTTTGATCGATTTTCAGTTCATGCTGCCATGCCACGAGTTTGGGCAGTTATTACTGAATGATTTGGCCAGAAGGCGATGTCTTAAATACAAAGATGGACAAGGACTGCATTTAACGTGGAGATGTTGAAGGCCTTGAGCCATTCACCATGGAGGAGATAAAGTCGATGGGGGATGAAAGAGATACATTCAGCAAAACAAGAGGTTTTGTTGAAACTGTTATAGTGAGCAGCACTGGGCCCCATATCTGAGCAAGGATGTGTTTTCTCAGATATGGAGTAAGGTGTGGACGTGCAAAGGGACTTGGGAGTGCTGATGCGGGATTCCCAAAAGGTAATTTGCAAGTTGAATCGGTAGTAAAGAAGGCAAATGCAACGCTAGCATTTATTTCAAGTGGGCAAGAATACAAAAACAGGGATACATAGATATATAGAAAATAGGTGCAGGAGTAGGCCATTCAGCCCTCTGTGCCAGCACCGCCATTCAATGTGATCATCCCATATCCCTTGATTCCTAAGAGCTCTCTCTAACTCTCTCTTGAGAACATCCTGTGAATCGGCCGCCACTGTCTTCTGAGGCAGAGAATTCCACAGATTCACAACTCTCTGGGTGTAAACGTTTTTCCTCATCTCCGCTCTAAATGGCCTGCCCCATATTCTTAAACTGTGGCCCCTGGTTCTGGACTCCCCCAACACCGGGAACATGTTTCCTGCCTCTAGTCTGTCCAATCCCTTAATAATTTTATATGTTTCTATGGGATCCCCACTCATCCTTCTAAATTCGAGTGAATCCAAGCCCTGTCTTCCATTCATGTGATGTTGATGGTCTACAAGATGCTGGACAGTCCGCATTTGTTGTACTGTCAGTAATTTTCTGCTCCATATCTGAGGAAGGATGTGCTGGCTCTGGATAGGGTCCAGAGGAGGTTTACAAGGATGGTCGCAGAAATGAGTGGGTTAACATATGATGAGCCTTTGAAGGCCTGGGCCTGTACTGCTGGAGTTTAGAAGAAAAAGGAGGGACTTCATTAAAACATACAGAATAGTGCAAGACTTGGGTAGAGTGGATGTGGAGTGGATGTCTCCATGAGTGGGAATGTCTAAGACTAGAGGTCATCGCCTCAGAATTAAAGGACGTTCCTTTAGGAAGGAGATGAGGAGGAATTTCTTTAGTCAGTGGGTGGTGAATCTGTGGAATTCTTTGCCACAGAAGGCTGTGGAGGCCAAGTCAATGGACATTTTTAAGGCAGGGATTGACAGATTCTTGCTTAGTATGGGTGTCAGGGGTTATGAGGAGAAGGCAGGAGAATGAGGTTAGGAGGGAGAGATAGATCAGCCATGATCGAATGACGGAATAGACTTGATGGGCTGAATGGCCTAAGTTCTGCTCCTATCACATGAATATATGAAAGGAGAGGGGAAGAGATGGTTTGTGGGGAGGTAAGGTGGGCAGTGGGGAGGGGAACATGAGAATCGTATCTGAAGGATGCACATTTAAGATCATTGCCACAAGAATATGGAGATAAAATAAATCATTTATTGCGATGAACTGTTGCGTTCTGATGTGGGCTTCCCGATATGATGAAAATGAGACCTTTGAACTATTTTTAGTTTAGTTAGGAGATACAGCGTGGAAACAGGCCTTTCGACCCATCGGGTGACTAGTCCACTATTTCTATCCTACACACTAGGGGCAACTTACAGAAGCCAATTAACTTACATAACTGCACTTCTTTGGAGTGTGGGAGGAAACCAGAACACCCGGAGCAAACCCACGCGGTCGCAGGGAGACTATTCAAACTCTGTACATATATCCTTTATCCTGAATCTCTGCACAGGGGATGACTCCTTTTGCTCTGGTATTTTATTTCATTCACATGTTTAAATGATAATGTTTTATTCTTAATGTTTTAATGTTTTATGTTTTGTTCTTTATGGTTGACTGTATGTCGTGTTGTTACTTGCGAGCGGAGCACCAAGGCAAATTCCTTGTAAACATAGAAACATAGAAAATAGGTGCAGGAGCAGGCCATTCGGCACTTCGAGCCTGCACCGCCATTCAATATGATCATGGCTGATCATCCAACTCAGTATCCTGTATCTGCCTTCTCTCCATACCCCCTGATCCCTTTAGCCACAAGGGCCACATCTAACTCCCTCTTAAATATAGCCAATGAACTGGCCTCAACTACCTTCTGTGGCAGAGAATTCCAGAGACTCTCCACTCTCTGTGTGAAAAATGTTTTCCTCATCTCAATCCTAAAAGACTTCCCCCTTATCCTTAAACTGTGACCCCTTGTTCTGGACCTCCCCAACATTGGGAACAATCTTCCTGCATCTAGCCTGTCCAACCCCTTAAGAATTTTGTAAGTCTCTATAAGATCCCCCCTCAATCTTCTAAATTCTAGCGAGTACAAGCCGAGTCTATCCAGTCTTTCCTTATATGAAAGTCCAGACATCCCAGGAATTAGTCTGGTGAATCTTCTCTGTACCACCTCTATGGCAAGAATGTCTTTCCTCAGATTTGGAGACCAAAACTGTAAGCGATACTCCAGGTGTGGTCTCACCAAAACACTGTACAACTGCAGTAGAACCTCCCTGCTCCTATACTCAAATCCTTTTGCTATGAATGCCAACATACCATTCGCTTTCTTCACTGCCTGCTGCACCTGCATGCTTACTTTAAATGACTGTTGTACCATGAAACCCAGGTCTCGTTGCATCTCCCCTTTTCCTAATCAGCCACCATTCAGATAATAGTCTACCCTCCTGTTTTTGCCACCAAAGTGGATAACCACATATATCCACATTATACTGCATCTGCCATGCATTTGCCAACACACCCAGCCTATCCTAGTCACTTTACAGCCTCCTAGCATCTTCTTCACACCTAACACTGCTCCCCAACTTCGTGTCATCCGCAAACGTGGAGATGTTGCATTCAATTCCCTTGTCCAAATCATTAATATATATTGTAAATAGCTGGGGTCCCAGCACTGAGCATTGCGGTGCCCCACTAGTCACTGTCTGCCATTCTGAAAAGGACCCGTTTACTCCTACCCTTTACTTCCTGTTGCCAGCCAGTTCTCTATCCACATCAATACTGAACCCCCAATACCGTCTGCTTTAAGTTTGTATACTAATCTCTTATGTGGGACCTTGTCGAAAGCCTTCCGAAAGTCCAGATATAACACATCCACTGGTTCTCTCTTATCCACTCTACTAGTTTCATCCTAGAAAAATTCTATAAGATTCATCAGACATGATTTACCCTTCGTAAATCCATGCTGACTTTGTCCAATGATTTCACCACTTTCCAAATGTGCTGCTATCCCATCTTTAATAACTGACTAGCAGTTTCCCCACTACCGATGTTAGACTAACTGGTCTGTAATTCCCCGTTTTCTCTCACCTTACTTTTTTTAAAAGTGGGGTTACATTAGCTACCCTCCAATCCTCAGGAACTACTCCAGAATCAAAAGAGTTTTGAAAAATTACCACTAATGCAAACACTATTTCTGTGGCTACTTCCTTGAGTACTCTGGGATGCACCCTATCTGGCCTTGTAGATTTGTCGGCCTTTAACCCATTCAATTTACCCAACACCACTTCCCGGCTAACCTGGATTTCACTCAGTTCCTCCATCATATTTGACCCCCGGTCCACTGCTATTTCCGGCAGATTATTTATGTCTTCCTTAGTGAAGACAGAACCAAAGTAGTTATTCAATTGGTCTGCCATGTCCTCGTTCCCCATGATCAATTCACCTGTTTCTGACTGCAAGGGACCTACATTTGTTTTAACTAATCTTTTTCTCTTCACATATCTATAAAAACATTTGCAGTCAGTTTTTATGTTCCCTGCCAGTTTTCTTTCATAATCTATTTTCCCTTTCCTAATTAAGCCCTTTGTCCTCCTCTGAGTTTCTCCCAGTCCCCTGTAAGGCTGTTTTTTCTGGCTAATTTGTATGCTTCATCTTTTGTTTTGATACTAACCCTGATTTCCCTTGTTATCCACGGATGAACTACCTTCCCTGATTTATTATTTTGCCAAACTGGGATGAACAATTGTAGTTCATCCATGCAGTCTTTAAATGCCTTTGATTGCACATCCACTGTCAACCCTTTAAGAATCAATTGCCAGTCAATCTTGGCCAATTCGCGTCTCATACCCTCAAAGTTACCTGTCTTTAAGTTCGGAACCCTTGTTTCTGAATTAATTATGTCACTCTCCATCCTAATGAAGAACTCAACCATATTATGGTCACTCTTGCCCAAAGGGCCACGTACAACAAGACTGCTAACTACTTGGGCTACGTGTAACTACGTGTACATACTTGGGCAATAAACCTATTCATTTATTCACCTGATTTTGATCGTGTATAGTCTTTCCGCTGACAGGATAGCTTGCAACAAAAAAACTTTTCACTGTACCTCAGTTCAGGTGCTGATAATAAACTTAACTACAACTGAAAAACTAAAGTTAAATAGATTATAAAATAAAGCTTATAGAGAGACACAAAGCACTGGAGTAACTCAGCGGGTCAGGCAGCATCTCTAGAGGAAAAGGATGGGTAACGCTTCGGGTTGCAACCATTCTTTGGACCAAGGCCACCCATCAATTTCTTCCAGAGATTGTGCCTGACCCGCTGAGTTACTCCAACACTTTGTGTCTATCTTCGGTATAAGCCAGCATCTGCAGTTCTTTCCCACAAGCTTCAAGAGGGAATTGTGCAAACTCTTGTAAAAGCAAAAAAACAAATTGACGTCAGGAACAAGCATAATGATGGGATTAATTCATGACCAAGTGCGCACGGTGGCGCAGCGGTAGAGTTGTTGCCTTACAGTGCTTGCAGTGCCAGAGACACGGGTTCGATCCCGGCCACGGGTGCTGTCTGTACGGAGTTTGTACGTTCTCCCCTGGGAACGCATGGGTTTTCTCCGAGATCTTCGGTTTCCTCCCACACTCCAAAGACGTACAGGTTTGTAGGTTAATTGGCTTGGTATAAATGTAAATTGCCCCTTGCCTGTGTAGGATAGTGTAAATGTGCGGGGATCACCGGTCGGCGAGGACCCAGTGAGCTGAAGGGCCGGTTTCCGTGCTGTATCTCTAAAGTAAACGAAACAATGCCAAAGTGGCAGTACTGGAGCGATGGGCTGAATGGCCTTCTTCATTGTTCTATCCCTCTGCAGTCCACAGCTCTGCTCCTTCCTATTCCTGATATCTGATTTGGCCATTTGTTGCCATCTGTCTCCATTTAAACCTTTGAAGCCCCTGTGAAGTCCCATTGGGGGGTTAAGTAGGATTATTGACTCTGTGGAGAATGTAATGGATATCCACGAATGTTTAGCCTTGGCGCTGAGGCCGTGGAAAGTGATTGTAATTTGTACCCTCGGTGGGCTCTGGGGAGATGAATGTGAAACCAGGCGTCTGGTTTGGAAACGGGCTTCGCAAAGCATCCGCTGAAGCTTCACACCGTTCATTGTCGAGAGGTGCCATCTAAATTTGAACGCAAGCACGCACGGCCCGGACAGAAGTTTGCAACGTTACCAGAGACATAGATAGATAGGGCAGACAATCTTTATCCCAGGGTGAAATGTCAGATGCTACAGGGCAGCTTGCAGCTGAGAGGAGAAAGTTTAAAAGAGATATGCGGCGTAAGTTTTTTTTTAATATAGAATATGGTTGGTGCCTGGAATGCGCTTCCAGGGGTGGTCATAAGTTCATAAGGTCATAAGTAACAGGAGCAGAATTAGGCCATTCAGCCCATCATGTCTACTCTGCCATTCAATCATGGCTGATCTATCTCTCCCTCCCAGCCCCATTCCCCTGCCTTCTCCCCATAACCCCTGACACCCGTACTAATCAAGAATCTATCTATCTCTGCCTTTAAAATATCTATTGACCTGGCCTCCTGTTGCAAAGAATTCCACAGGTTCCCCACCCGCTGACTAAAGAAATTCCTCTTCATCTCCTTCCTAAAGGAAGGTCCTTTAATTCTGAGGCTGTGACCTCTAGTCCTAGATTCTCCCACTAGTGGAAACATCCTCTCCACATCTACTCTATCCAAGCCCCGGTGGTGGAGGCAAATACGATAGTGGCGTTTAAGATACTTTTAGATGTGCATGTGGATATACAGAGAATGAAGGGATACGAATCAAGAGTTAGGCAGAAGGGATTAGTTTAACTCAGCATCATGTCCGGCACCAGCACTGTGGGCTGAAGGGCCTTTGTGCTGTACCATGTTCCAAGATGTCTATGTTCCATGTTCCAAGATGCTTTAGGTTGTGCTGAAGCATACCAGGGAGAATCATCCACCTTATTTTTGCCCCTCACTATTTTATAAACCCGTATAAGATCACATCTCAGCCTCCTTCACAAGAAAAACAGACGCATCCGAGCCAATTGCTTCCTGCAACTCAAGCTTTCCTGCAACATCCTTGTGAATCTTTTCTTCTACCCCCTTCTACCTTATTGCTTCCTATCGACCCCTTTCCCTCATGACCTAATATGTTCGTTTAAAAAGGAGATGGGGAGCAATTTCTTTAGAGGGCGGTGAATCTGTGGAGTTCTTTGCCACAGAAGGCTGTGGAGGCCAAGTCACTGGATATATTTAAGGCAGAGATGGATAGATTCTTGATTACTAAAGGTGTCAGAGGTTATGGGGAGAATGGGGTTAGGAGGGAGAGATAGATCGGAATGTTTGAATGGCGGAGTAGACTTGATGGGCCAAACGGCCTAATTCTACTATTCCTTATGACCAGAACTGTGCTCGGTGCTCAAGGTGTAGCCTAAAGGGCCTGTCCCACCAGCATGCAATTGCATGCGTCTAGCGTGACCAAACGTGGTCACTTGAGGCGTACGGCGTACGGCCGCGCGGGGCCGGTTCCACTTCGGAGTTGTGCGGGGCTGGTCCCGACATCATACTCACCACTCAGCTGGGCAGGAGGTGGGCCGACTGAATTTGGACGTCGCACGGCGTCGGGCGGTGACGTCATCACGCAACGGCACGCCGCGCGGTGATGTCATCACGTAACGGCACGTCGGGCAGTGACGTCATCGCGCAACGCCACACGCTAGGCGTACGCCGTCAAGACGCTGCGTACGCCCTCAATGCGGCTGTTGGCGCGCGGGATTTTAAGACAGTGCAAGATTTCTGGAGCCCCGCGCGATGTCGAGACCAGCCCCATACGCCTCCGGCGATCGAATTGGGACCGGCCCCGCGAGGCCGTACGCCTCAAGCGACCACGTTAGATGCTGGTGGGACAGGCCCTTAACCAATACTTTAAACGCCACAATTATTCAATGCCCTCGGGGAATAAAGTCAAGCATACTGTATGCTTTCATCACCACTCTGACTACCTATGTCTACCTATGTTGCTGCTCTGGGGAAACAGGGTGGAGAAGGGGCTGAGGCCCCGCTTTACTTCAGTGTTATTAAAACACTCAATGTGTCTATTCTCACTCATCAAGTTGAAGCTGTTCAGCCTGGTCTTCACAGGATCACTCAACTCCAAGTCCCTTCACACCCTTGACCCAAACATCGATCAGTTGGTGGTGAATCTGTGGAACTTTGCCACAGAAGGCTGTGGAGGCCGACAACGGATATATATTTTAAGGTATTATTATTATTATTATTATTATTATTATTATTATTATTATTATTGTTATTATTAAACTTTATTTCAGACTCAAGGTCGAGACAAGAGACGACATTACATAAAATACATTGCATATAAAAACACCATGAAATACATATCAAAGCTGAATAAATTCCTAAAAAGAGCATCATATACTATATACAATAACACAATACATGATTTAAAATCCAGAATGGATAGATAGATTCTTGATTAGTATGGGTGTCAGGGGTAATGGAGAGAAGGCAGGAGAATAGGGTTGAGAGGGAGAGATAGATCAGCCATGATTGAATGGCAGAGAAGACCTGATGGGCCGAGTGGCCTAATTCAGCTCCTGGAACTTTTGAACGTATGTTCGGGGTGATCGCTGGGCTGGCACGGACTGGGTGGGCCGAAGGGCCTGTTTCCCCGCCGCATCTCTGAAACATTTGTTTTGTATCAACGTACTGAACAGCTTTAATGTTTTGGTCATTACCATCACACGCTGGTGCTCAGGGTCGGAGGATGATCTTTGCTGGAAGGTCCTGTACTGATTAATGCAGAACTCGGGTCAAAGAGTTGAACATCGCCGAGCTTTATGTATCAACGAAAACGTCCTCTCAACTTCGAAGCCCGCCCATATCAGGCTTGTGAGGGACCGGTTATTATTTTCCATTAATTGCAGGAACTGAACCCGAGTTTGGATCAGCCCTTATGAAGTCAGCACAGATTGATTAAAGTGGTAAAATTAGCATGAGTGGGTACTAAACTGTCACGCTCCTGTGTGACTCTCTTATACTCAAATGCCAACATTAGCACATTACGAGCGAGTCTTCCCCTCTCCCTCCATCCCTCCCCCACCCTAGTTCTCTGACTAGTTTCACCTCCTCTCTCTCTCCGTCCCTCCCCTAGTTCTCTGACTGGTTTCACTCTCCCTCGCTCTCCATCCCTCCCCCTCCCTAGTTCTCCGACTAGTTTCACTGTCCCTCTGATTAATGCTACTGATTGTTTGCCTCGTTATTACCTTCCCCTCAGCAAGCAATGACCCATTCTACATTTCCTTATCGTCTGCTTTGATCTGTCTTTTTCACACCTTACCCTTCCATTTCTCTAGTCTCCCTCTCCCCTGCCTCAGTCTGAAGAAGGGTCTTGCCCCGAAACGTCACCTACTCCTTCTCTCCAGAGATGCAGCCAGTCCCGATGAGTTGCTCCAGCATTTTCTGTCTATCTTCACTGTTGTCCTGCTTGGTTTCATGTTTGTATCCACCTATTCTCACCTTCTCCACAGTCAACAATGGACCATTGTGGGCTCCACCTTTCCTCGATCATTGTTGCTGGCTTTGACATTTCCGTTTGCAAACCTTTCATTCATTTGTTCTTTGTACCTTTTCATGTCCCTCGTTGCCCTCTCCCCTGACTCTCAGTCTGAAGAAGGGTCTCGACCCGAAACATCACCCATCCATTTTCTCCAGAGATGCTGCCTGACATGTTGAGTTACTCCAGCACTCTGTGTGTATCACTGGAGAACATGGATCACTGGAGATCATTGGAGAACATTTGGGGTAGGGACCATTCTACAGGCTGCCCTAGATGTTTATCTGAGCTTGTCCCATTTGCCTGCATTGATCCTTTTCCCTCTAGATCTTTACTATCCAAGTATCTATCCAAATGTCTATTCAGCATTGCCATAAGTCATAGAGTCAGACTGCATGGAAACAGGCCCTTTGACCCAACTTGTTTTCTCGGACCAAAATGCCCCATCTGCACTAGTCCCACCTATGTTTGGTCAAGAGTCAAGAGTGTTTTATTGTTATATGTCCCAGATAGGACAATGAAATTCTTACTTGCTGCAGCACAACAGAATATGTAAACATAGCACATAACGGGAGAAGAAAACAATTTCAGTGTATACACATGCACACATACTCAATCTCAATAAATAACAAATATAGTGGAATAATAATACGTCTGTTGTAGTTCAGAGCTTATTTGTTGTTGTATTTAATAGCCAGATGGCTGTAGGGAAGCAGCCATTCCTGAACCTGGACGTTACAGTTTTCAGGCTCCTGTACCTTCTTCCCGATGGCAACGGTGAAATAAGTGCGTGGCTGGGATGGTGTGGGTCTTTGGTGATGTTGGCCACCTTTTTGAGGCAGCGACTTCGATGGATTCCTTCGATGGTGGGGAGGTCAGAGCCGGTGATGGAGCGGGCAACTTTTCCTATCCATGTAGCTTGCTCTGCCTCTCCCTATAGCCCGGCCCTCGAGTTCTGGCAAACATCCTCGTAAATCTTCTCTGCACCCTTTCCAGATTAACAACATGTGTCCTATAACAGGGTGACCAAAACTGAACACAATCCTCCAAAATGTGGCCTCTGCAATGTTTTGTACAACTGGAGCATAACCTCCCAACTTCTATATTCAATACTCTGACTGATGAAGACCAATGGGAAGCGGCCGTAGCTATTTGCATGCCCCCTCGGACTATCTTTGATCAGTCTTTACTGACTTTATTTTACATTAAACGTTATTCCCGTAGTTCCCTTTATCCTGTATCTGTGTACTGTGAATGGTTCAATTGTAATCACGTATTGACTTTCTGCTGGCTGGTTAGCACGTAACAAAAGCTTTTCACTGCACCTTGGTAAACGCGACAATGAACTGACTCAACAAAGCCCAATTCAAATATACTCAACCATTCGCGACAGTTCTCCTTCCGTGCCCTGCGTTCCACATCCTCTTCTCATCAACTATACCCTGCACTGATCTGACTGTCCTCCTTGTCCTTCTCCGTGGTGAATACATTTGCAAAGTGCTCATTTACTGCCTCGCCCACATCTTCTGACTCCAACCGCAAATTCCCACCACGATCCTTGAGTGGTCCTCCCTTCTCCCGAGTTAGCTTCTCGTTTTAATTATACATATAAAAAAATCCCTGGGAGTTTCTTCAAACCAGTTTCTCGGCTCCCTTTGGCCCTTCAAATTGCTGGGGCTCTCAGTTTCACACTTTCTTATCTCTGTCTCCCTCTCCCCTGGCTCTCAGTCTCAGTCTGTGTCTCCCTCTCCCCTGGCTCTCAGTCTGAAGAAGGGTCTCCATGTTTTGGGGTCTGCCATCGTAGAGTCTGTCCTCACCTTCTCCATCATGGTCTGGTTTGGCTCAGCCACCAAGCACGACATCCGGAGGCTGCAGCGAATCGTCCGATCAACTGAGAAGGTTATTGACGATCTGTACATTGCAAGGGCCAAGAAGCGAGCAGGAAAGATCATCTCTGACCCCTCTCACCCTGGCCACAAACTCTTTGAATCACTTCCCACTGGAAGGCGACTCCGGACTGTAACTTATTATTAATGTTTAATGTTTTATGTGTCATTCCTAACTGTCACTGTATATCATGCTGTCACTTGCGGGCAGAGCACCAAGGTAAATTCCGTATGATACTTGGCCAATGAACTTATTCATTCATTCATTATTCATTCATCTAAGAAACAGTTTGACAGGTACATGAATAGAACAGGTTTGGAGGGATATGGACCAAACATGGGCAGGTGGGACTAGTTTAGCTGGGACATGCTGGCCGGTGTGGGCGAGTTGGGCTGAATGGCCTATTTACATGCTGTATCACTCTATGACTCTATGACTAGTGCAAGATAAAGTCCAGTAAAGTCTGATTAAGATAGTACGAGCATCTCTAATGAAGTCTGAGGGCCTCCCGTTCTCTTTATGCTAGTTCCTTCCTCCCCCAGCCCCCTCCCCGCCCTGCTTGTTCACAGTCATCCAGCCGCTTGGTTCTTTTCTCAGGTTTGCAGCATCTGCAGTTTCTTGTGTGTCTATATAATTCACATGTTCTATTTTGTTTGGTTAACAAAGCGTCATGGCCCCCGGGGTATGAAGTAAAAAGTTTAATAGCACTTGATGATGTTTACAAACCTCTCCCTTTCCCATCCTTAATGGCCAACCGCATGGGTGTAGGCCAATTTAATAACCCATAAAATCTCAATGGTCGTCCATTAGCAGTTCCAAAGTCCAACTATTGAAATTGAAGTCATTCATCAGTAACAAGGCCCTATCTTTGACAGGTTCTGCGGCATCAACACCCTCCACAGACCAGTAAATGTACAGATTAAATTTTACATGAGCACTACTGTGATACAGAGACATTCAGACACGTTGCATGAAGCTTGAACGAGCCGCCAGACAATGCTATAGAAGCGGATACGTTTAGTCAGTTTAGTTCATCGTCACGTGTACCGAGGTACAGTGAAAAGCCCTTGTTGCGTGCTAACCAGCCAGCGAAAAGACAATACTGTACGTGATTACATTTATGGTGTACAGATACACGACGAGCGAAATGTCCTTTAGTGCAAGGTAAAGCCAGTAAAGCCCGTTCAAAGATAGTCCGAGGGTCACCATTGAGGTAGATAGTGGTTACGACTTTTCAAGCACATTTGGGCAGAGGTATGGAGGCACAAGGAACTGCAGCTGCTATCACAAAGTGCTGGAGTGACTGGAGTATAAACAGTGGGGAAATACTCATTGAGGCGGTGCCCATCTCCTGTGAATCCACACAGAGGTGTCAGCTTTGGTTTCTGATGGACCCCCTACTCTCTCTCTAGTTACTCTCTTCCCCCTTAATGTACATATGAAATCCCTTCAGATTTTCCTTAATATTATCTGTGCGAGCTATCCCCTACCCTCCTTATCTCCATCGTAAGTATACTACTCAGTTCCTGAAATCCCCCCAGGGTTACACTTGACCGTAGCAGCCTATACCTGCCCCATGCCTCATTCTTTTTCCTGACTTTAATTTCTATTGGTACCCAAGCTTCCTTATTTCCCCTCTTGCCTTGGCCTTCACTCTAAAGGGAACACGCTAATGGGAACTATTGTCATCGAGCTTTTAAAACCATCCCACTTTCCGGATCTTCCTTTTTCCGCAAGCAACCGTATCCAATCAGCTTGAGCGGCACGGTAGCTCAGCGGTAGAGTTGCTGCTTTACAGCGCTTGCAGCGCCAGAGACCCGAGTTCCATCCCGACCGGGCGCTGTCGGTACGAACTTTGTACGTTCTCCCCGTGACTGCGTGGGTTTTCTCTGAGATCTTCAGTTTCCTCCCACGCTCCAAAGACGTGTAGGTGTGTAGGTTCATTGGCTTTGATATAAATGTAAACCGTCCTTATTGTGTGTGTGGGATTGGGTTAATGTGTGGAGATCGCTGGAATATGCGAAGACTTGGTGGGCTGAATGTGCTGTTTCCATGCTGTATCTCTAAATTAAATAAACTAAATGTTACCATCAAACACCTTCTCCGGCAGCTGGTTCCATACCACCACCACCCTTTGTGTAAAAAAGGTACCCCTCAGGTTCCTATTAAATATTTCCCCCCTCACCTTAAACCCATGTCCTCTGGTTCTCGATCCCGTTCCTACCCTCACTAGCACGTGGCACTGAGATTAATCCGAGATCACTCCCTTGGAGATTCAGCTTTTTAACCATTTGCCTAACTCCCTACAGTCATATTGTAGCAATGTTACAAAATTTTGAGATTTTAAAAATCAAGTCTGCAATTTATCCCATCAGATAAAGCATAAAAAGAAGTTTTGTTTGACACCTAATTCACTTTCATATCTTCAGTATTAAAAATGTTATGGCCATTTTCATACTCGGAAATTAGCATCTTGTTCCCCATTGCCTTTCCATTGACTTAACTCAAAAGCTGTGATCTAGGACAGTCAAAAGCCCATAACTTTCTTAAAAATTAAGAGGTCAATGACATTTTCAGTTATTATAGGTTGAAGCATTCTGAAACAAATATGAAACAATCTTACTTGAATGACCTGAAATTAAAGCATATAATTAGTTAGTTACCTAATTGTAGCTAATTACAAAATTCAATTAATAGATCTAAACATCTATCTATTTCTTAAGAAAAAATAAACATTTTTAAATTGCCTGTGTCCAAATAACATTCACACAATAATTCACAATATAACATGATTTTTAAATCTAATTTTCATGAATTTATAGGCCAAATGGAAGGAATTTAGAATTTAATTCCCGTAAATTAATGGCCATTTAAATCAACTTGCGAGTGGGTTTTAGTGGAACGCGGTGGATTGGAACGTTGCGGTTTGCGGTGAATTTAACACACAGTCGGCAGGAAAAGCACTGCCGGTTCGTATATATTTTTTGTCCCCTTTTCGCAACATGAAAATTTGATTAAATGCTTCCTAAGAACCACGTTGTTGTGTAAAAATAAACTGTGTACCTTCTTTTATCCCCTACGTAAAATCCGTCCCGTTGTCGGCGCTCACGGCTTTAGAAGATGATTTTTAAATTACTCTAGCTAATAAATTATCTAGCGTAGTTTAAAAATACCTTCATAAAACAAATGTCGGAGCGATTTCTCTTTAGCAACAAAATCGCCTGAGATGGATCGACTTGAACTGTCTGGAGAAAAACGGCAATTTAAACCCGCCCCCCTCTGAAAGGCGCCAAAGTCGCGCACACGGGGAGCGGCAGAACTGCAGCGCCGCTCAAGGTAAGTTTTGTAACATACCTACATATTGCAGGACCTCATCCCTTCCGATGCATTTCATTTGTGCCAAGATGCACAGCACTATTTGGCTTCTCCCCCTCCCCCATGAGAACCTCACGCAGCCCTTCCAAAACATCCTGGACTCTGGCAGCTGGGAGGTAACGCTACAAACTGGAGTCTCAATTATTGCCACAGAATCTAATGTGTCCCCTACCACTATGGGTCTGCCTGACACAATCCTTCCCCGCTGTACCTTAGGGCCAGGCTTGGTGCCACAGACCTGACTGCTACCACTGCCCACTCCTGACGGGTCATCCCCCTCAACTGTACCCAAAAGATATGAAGAAGGATCTCGACCTGAAAAAGGGAATGATCCCAGGAATGAGTAGGTTAACCTATAATCCCAGACTGCAAAAGATGTGACCACTGCCCAGTCCATCACCGGCTCTGACCTCTCCACCATCGAAGGGATCTATCGAAGTCGCTGGCTCAAAAAGGCGGCCAACATCATCAAAGACCCACACCATCCTGGCCACGCACTCATTTCACCGTTGCCATCAGGAAGAAGGGACAGGAGCCTGAAAACTGTAACGACCAGGTTCAGGAACAGCTTCTTCCCGACAGCCATCAGGCTATTAAACATGACAACAAATACGCTCTGAACTACAACAGACTATTATTATTATTGCACTATATTTGTTTATTTATTAAGTATGTCTATACACACTGAACTTTTTTTTTCTCCCGTTATAGACAATAGATAATAGACAATAGGTGCAGGAGTAGGCCATTCGGCCCTTCAAGCCAGCACCGCCATTCAATGTGATCATGGCTGATCATCCCCAATCAGTACCCCATTTCTGCCTTCTCCTCATATCCCATGACTACGCTATTTTTAAGAGCCCTATCTAGCCCTCTCTTGAAAGCATCCAGAGAACCCGCCTCCACTGGACTTACCATTCTCTGTGAGAAAAAGTGTTTCCTCGTCTCCGTTCTAAATGGCTTACTCCTTATTCTTAAACTGTGGCCCCTGGTTCTGGACTCCCCCAACATCGGGAACATGTTTCCTGCCTCTAGCGTGTGCAAAACCTTAACAATCTTATATGTTTCAATGAGATGCCCTCTCATCCTTCTAAACTCCAGAGTGCACAAGCCCAGCTGCTCCATTCTCTCAGCATATGACAGTCCTGCCATCCCGGGAATCAACCTTGTAAACCTATGCTGCACTCCCTCAATAGCAAGAATGTCCTTCCTCAAATTAGGGGACCAAAACTGTACACAATACTCCAGGTGTGGGCTCACTAGGGCTCTGTACAACTGCAGAAGGACCTCTTTTTCTCCTATATTCGATTCCCCTTGTTATAAAGGCCAACATGCATTCACTTTCTTCACTGCCTGCTGTACCTGCATGCTTACTTTCATAGACTGATGTACAAGAACCCCCAGATCCCGTTGTACTTCCCCTTTTCCCAACTTGATGTACTATGTACTATGTTTACATATTCTGTTGTGCTGCAGCAGTAAGAATTTCATTGTCCTATCTGAAACATATGACAATAAAACACCCTTGACTCTTCGCTGTTGATGAGCATTTGTCGGCACTGGGCCTGTACTCGCTGGAGTTTAGAGGAATGAGGGGGGACCTCATTGAAACGTACAGAGTAGTGAAAGGCTTGGATAGAGTGGATGTGGGGAGGATGTTTCCACTAGTGGGAGACTCTAGGAGGAGAGGTCATAGCCTCAGAATTAAAGGATGTTTTCATTTCGGATGGAGATGAGGAGAAATGTCTTTGGTGAGAGGGTACTTACAAAACTTACATAACTTACAAAATTCTTAAGGGGTCGGACAGGCTAGATGCAGGAAGATTGTTCCCGATGTTGGGGAAGTCCAGGACAAGGGGTCACAGTTTAAGGATAAGGGGGAAATCTTTTAGGACCGAGATGAGAAAAACATTTTTCACACAGAGAGTGGTGAATCTCTGGAATTCTCTGCCACAGAAGGTAGCTGAGGCCAGTTCATTGGCTATATTTAAGAGGGAGTTAGATGTGGCCCTTGTCGCTAAAGGGATCAGGGGGTATGGAGAGAAGGCAGGTACGGGATACTGAGTTGGATGATCAGCCATGATCATATTAAATGGCGGTGCAGGATCGAAGGGCCGAATGGCCTGCTCCTGCACCTATTTTCTATGTTTCTATGTTTCTATGTACTGAACCTGTGGAATTTGTTGCCACAAAAGGCTGTGGAGGCCAAGTCAGTGGATATTATTAAGGCAGAGATAGATTGATTCTTGATTAGTACGGGTATCAGGGGTTACGTGGAGAAGGCAGGAGAATGGGGTTAGGATGGAGAGGTAGATCAGCCACAATTGAATGGTGGAGTAGACTTGATGGGCCAAATGGCCTAATTCTACTCCTATTCCTAATGACCTTACGAAACGTCACCTATTCCTTTTCCGCAGAGATGCTGTCTGACCCAGCTGAGTTCCCTGGGAATGTGTGTCTATCTTCCAAAAGGGCACCCTGCACCTTTGAAGGTGAATGGCCACAGGGGCGGCCTGCACTCTCTGTCTACTGTTGTCACCCACCTACTCTCTCTTCATTTCAGTCGTGAACCGGCGCGGTGGCGCAGCGCTTGAGCTGCTGCCTCACAGCGCCAGAGACCCCGGTTCGATCCTGACTACGGGTGCTATCCATCCGGCGTTTGTACCTTCTCAACCTGACCCGCGTGGGTTTCCTCCGGGTCCTCCGGTTTTCTCCCACACTCCAAAGACGTACGGGATTAGAAGGCTAATTGGCAATAGACATTAGGCAATAGACAGCACCTTCGAGCCAGCACCGCCATTCAATGTGATCATGGCTGATCATCCCCAATCAATACCCTGTTCCTGCCTTCACCCCTGACTCCGCTATCTTTAAACGCCCTATCTAGCATTCCCTTGAAAGTATCCAGAGAACTGGCCTCCACCGCCCTCTGAGGTGCAGAAATCCACACTCACAACTCTCTATAAAATTGTAATTAGATTAGATTAGATTAGATTTTATTACTTGTCATACGAACGTCAGAGAGGCTCAAACGAAACTCTGTTTCTACAGCTGTTTCTAAATTGTCCCTAGTGTGTGCAGGATAGTGTTAGTGTGCGATGGTGTAATGTTAGTGTTAATGTGTTTCCCCGCTAAACCATCTCTAAACTAATGTAAACTGCCCACTTGATTCCAACTTCACTACTTTTGGTCAGTTGTACGCATAAATAAAGTGCCTATTTACCAGCACTCGTCCTGCGTGTTCGAGCAATTGATTCCCTCTGATGTTTCCGCTCCTGCACCCATTTAAAACCCATTGCTTTGATTTTAACAATCCTGCAAGTGATTTCTGAAGCCAATTTTGCAATACCCACACTTTGTATCTGCCCATTTGGTAAATGTGCTTGCTGGTTCTCCCAATTACCACGTTGTAAGAAGCAATCTAGTGCTCAATATATTCCAGTGAAAAGCAGGTGGTGTCATTTAATGTAGATGTTATTTTTTAACAAAGTGAAATATAGTTTGCTCAAGCATGTGATCTGTGGTTTATTGACCACAACCATAAAGCTGTTAGTGTCTCGTCTCCCACATCAGTTGCAGTTTGCAATGTTTTATCAGCTTAAGTTAGGCAAATGCTTGAATCTTGAGTAAAACAAAAAGTGCTGGGAAAAACTGAGGTAAGAACTGGAGCAACTCAGCGGGACAAAGTGCTGGAGTTTTATAGTGGACAAAGCTGGACAACTACATCACCCATCCTTTCTCTCCAAAGATGCCTCCTTACCCGCTGAGTTACTCCAATACTATTTCAACACGGATTAGGGGGAAAACGTTTTCGGGCACCTACCTCGACGGAGAGGCGATTTTCTTCCCTGTCGCTTCTTCGCCCCCCAGATATATCTGAACTGTATTGCCTTCCACCCTCCTCGCGGCCTTACGGCTGGTTTGGTGCGGCCTTTCCTGGAGTCGGACCCAGAGCTTCAGCGGCGGCGCAGCGGGGACAGTAACATCGCGACCCGTTGCCAGGGGGTCACCGGAGACGCACTCCGACCGCTGGCCTGCGGCCTACAACACCTTGAAGCCTCGGTCTGTCGAGCTTCTGGCGGCAGGCGTGGAACGGACTTTACTTACCATCGTGGAGAGGGGCATCCCTTGCCGGGGGTCACCGGAGAAGCGCTCCGACCGCCGGCCTGCGGCCTACAACATCTGGAAGCCACGGTCCCCAGTAAGGAGGTGGCCGATTGGGAGCTCCTGGCCGTGGGGGTGTGCTCGACCTGTCCCGACGTCGAGGGACAGGTCGAGCGTTCCGCCATCCCAACCGAGGGGCTTGAACATCGGGGCATTCGTAGCGGCGACTACGGAGGGTCAGGGGTCTGACCACGGGTGAACAAGGGAGGAGGAGGACTGTCTGAACTGTATTGCCTTCCACCACAGTGGAGAATGCTGAATTATGTTGTGTATTGTGTCCTTTTTTTAAATTATAACGGTGCATGGCAGATTTTACTTCGGAGTCACGTGAGTGGCTACGTGAAGAAGGCCGTCAGCCCGACTGGTGGGAGCGTTGCTCTGTCCAGCGTTAAGTTAAACCTGAAGGTAAGTTTCACCTTATTCGCAGGTTTTGTTTTTTCGCTTTTTGCAGAAATCTCTGTACAGAGATATACCTGCTGGACTAATTTGGGCGAAGTCCAGACGGGCCGCGAAACCGGTCATGGAACGCGGGGACTCCCGGTCTCGGACCACGGATACCGGGACCAGGTGGAACCGGCTACAGAGACTGCGGAAATGCGGGTAGCCGGTGGCCGTCGGGTTCACCACCCTAGTCACTGACAGCACAGTCAGTGGCTTCCAGACCGGCTGTGGTTCTCAGGAGGGAGGGTAAAACAAACCACAAGCCGGCAAGGTCTGTGAAGTCAGGCCAGGAGGGTCCCCCCCCCACCCGACATACAGGGGTCATCTCCTTCCAGACCGGCTGTGGTTCCCCAGGAAGGGGGTAAAACCAACAGCAAGTCGGCTAGGCCTGTGGAAGTCAGGCCAGGAGGGACCCCTCCAACATATAGCGGTCAGCCGCTTCCAGACCGCTGTGGGTCCCCAGAAAGGGGGGTAAAACCAAAAGTACGACGGTCAGGCCTGTGGATCTGAGCCTGTTGCTCCACAATGATACTCCAAAGGAGGGAGTTATCAGCGCGGGTCTCCTCGGGGGCCCGCAGCAGCGGCACCTGTTTCAGGGCTGCACAATGTCTCCCTCTCCTAGAGGGGAGCATTCACGGTCAGTTCCTGTCAGACTCAGAATAAAAAAACCTGATATAGGTCCGGAGGGGCCATGTCAGCGCAGGTATCCTCAGGGGCCTGCAGCAGCACCTGTTTTCAGGGCTGCCTACGAATCTCCCTCGCTGTGGAGGGGAGTGCGAGTGGTCAGTGTGTAACTGACTTCAAAATTGAAAGTACGTCCGTGGAACATACTTGAGCACATGCACACGGCTTCAAGAGATACTCGCAAACGAAGGTGTTGCTGCCGGAAGAGTTGGTCACCAGCCATTGGCAGGATACCCGGAAGGGGCCAGAGTTCCCTCAGGCTACAAGTGCCGGCAGTGAACAGCGCTATCAGGGTGACATCGGAGGGCATGAAATCCAGGAGATTGAACCAGCCGCCGAATCCTCTCTTCAGGTAAGATTTATCCCACAGGTAAGACCAGGATGAGGAAGCAAACGCTGTCGGACTAATCAAGGTACCAAGGACGAGCAAAGCTTCATCGCTAGGCGACGACACACCCCACGCCTCCATCGGGGGTAAGCGGTTCACTGAAGCCGGTGGCAGCTTGAAAGCTGGGCACGGAAATATGGCCAGAGTTGTCTTTCGAGGCAGGCTCAGAATTATGGCCAGAGTTGTCTTTCGAGGCAGGCTCAGTATGATGAGGTTTTCAGACCCAGGCCCAAGCCGGTCTCAGGGGAAATATGGAATCCACGCACCCAACCAGTCCTACTCCCCAATCAAGGAGGGGGAAAAGAACCCGCATCAGCGGCCTTTGGGCTTACCATAAGACCACCGGTAGCCATGGAGGTAGGTGGGACTGGTTCTTCCGAAACATGGGGTTGTGGACCATGTACATGGTAATATTTACACGTGTTTTTGTACAAGTGACAATGATAACATGAGATTCAGATTTGTTTTTAAAAAACTGATGATAACATGTGATTACTTTATACTGCACAACATACATAGGTTCCAAGCAGGCTTGGAATTGGGGCCGGAGTTGTCTTTCGAGGCTGGCCCAGTATTATGGCCAGGACTGCCTTTCAGGACAGGGTGAAAGATGGAGGATGTCACTTCATCCAGATTAAACTCGTATGTGCAGTAGAGTCTTTCAGAATAGGAAACTTTGTTACTGTCTAACAATTGATTTCTACAGGAGCTATATGGCAAGCATCGATCTCAAAGATGCATGCTATTCAGTTCCCATTCACAGGGATCACCGGAGATATTTGAAATTTATCTGATGGGTCAATGATAACAGTTAAAGCGTTGCAAAATGGGCTAACTTCAGCTGCCAGGTTTTTTTTACCAAATTACTAAAACCGGTGCTTGGGCTACTCAGAGCTCAAGAACATTTGTTATCACCTATCTGGATGATGTTTTAAACGCTGTATTTTACTAAAATTAACTGTTGCAGCTCCAAACTATATTTGAGATATTGGGGGTACACAAAATGCTGGAGAAACTCAGCGGGTGCAGCAGCATCTATGGAGCGAAGGAGATAGGCAACGTTTCGGGCCGAAACCCTTCTTCAGACTGAATTAACAGAAAAGCCTGTAACAACCTCGTTGTTATGAAGCAGCCTTCTATTCATCAAGTGTAATTGGCAATATAGCAGCTGTGTTTTCGCAGTGCAAATTGGGCCTTTGCATTAGCAGAACTTACAATGTGCAAAGAATTAACCTCTCAAGTGCCATATAGGTCATTATTAACAGACCAATGTTATTACCAGCTGAAGCTACCAAAGTCACAATGGTGGCAGTATTCAGCATTGCTCCAGTCATTTTGTTCAGTAATCTTCAGTAATTACAAACTGATGCTAGTGCTCAAAGATAATAAATTACAAATGCCATCTCCAGTTACAGAGGCGGATGCGGTTTGCATGAGTTACCAATTTTTCAGTTATTGGTATCAACTACCTATAAACACTAGGTGCATTCTATAGGTTAAAGTTATTGTGAGAATATGCATAATACACGATGGCGGTGGCATATGTTAGTCACATGGGTGAATCAAGTTAAAGTATCCTGTGATATTTACCTAACCTCATTTGACGCTATTGTATCATCACGTGAAATCAATGACAACACAGAATGGATGTTGGATCACAAAGTATTTAATGTCATTATGGCTCGATGGAACACCGAATATCGATATGTTTACATCCAGGCTCATTTACCAGTTGCAAAATATGTGGCACACAGTGGCGAGCGATACATTATCGCCACACTGGTCGAAGGTGTTTTCCGTTTTAAAAATCGGTAATTCTTTAGTCGAAGCCGGTTGCGATACTAGTTGAAGGTGGTTGCGGGAGGACAAAAACCTCCGGTGGGGCGCAAAGTCTCCAGGGGTTTCCGTTCAGGTTTCCTAAGTGGGACAGGGGCATAACTACGGGTGCTGGGTGTACTGAGCTTGTACATTCAGCGTGTATCTCTAAACTAAACTAAATTTCCGTCTGTCCAGTACCCTCCCACAGTTGCTGCCAAAACCTGCGGTCACACATTCCTGCTGCTCCTGTCCTTTGTCACAACATGATGTTAGAAAGGGCAACTGGCGGGACATTTTGTAGACGGCATGTGTTGCAGTCACCACAACGAGGCTTCAGAAAAGCGGTACAGTGGGACATTGGTAGAGTTGCTGCTTTACAACGCCAGCGACCCGGGTTCCATCCTGACTACGGGAGCCGACTGTACAGAGTTAGTACGTTCTCCCCTTGTCTGCGGGTGCTTCGGTTTTATCTCGCACTCCAAAGAAGTACAGGTTCATTGGTTTTTGCAAAATTGTCAATTGTCCCTAGGGTGTAGGATAGTGCTAGTGTATGAGGTGATCGCTGGTCAGCATGGCTTTGGTGGGCTGAATGGCCTGTTTCCGCACTTTATCTCTAAACTAAACTAATCAATTGGCTTTGGTTAATTGTAAATCGTCCCTAGTAGATAGGATAGTGCTGGTGTGTGGGGTGATCGCTGGTTGGCGCGGACCCGGTAGGCCGAAGGGCTTGTTTCCACATTCAATCCCTAAACTAGAGTAAAGTAATGTAAGAGGGAGTCTAACCACTTGTAGAAACATAGAAACATAGAAAAAAGGTGCAGGCGCAGGCCATTCGGCCCTTCGAGCCTGCACTGCCATTCAATATGATCATGGCTGATCATCCAACTCAGTATCCTGTACCTGCCTTCTCTCCATACCCCCTGATCCCTTTAGCCACAAGGGCCAATGAACTGGCCTCAACTACCTTCTGTGGCAGATAATTCCAGAGACTCACCACTCTCTGTGTGAAAAATGTTTTCCTCATCTCGGTCCTAAAAGATTTCCCCCTTATCCTTAGACTGTGACCCCTTGTTCTGGACCTCCCCAACATCGGGAACAATCTTCCTGCATCTAGCCTATCCAACCCCTTAAGAATTTTGTAAGTTTCTATAAGATTCCCCCCTCAGTCTTCTAAATTCTAGCGAGTACAAGCCATGTCTTTCTGGTTCAATGGAAATTCTCTGGATGCTTTAAAGAGAGGGCTAGATAGGGCTCGTAAAGATAGTGGAGTCAGGGGATATGGTGAGAAGGCAGGAACGGGGTACTGATTGTGGATGATTAGCCAAGATCACAGTGAATGACACTGCTAGCCCGAAGGGTGGAATGGCCTACTCCTGCACCTATTGTCTATTGTCTATTGTCTATTAACTATTAACATCTCCAAGTCCCTTGCCACTGAGGACAAGCTCAACTGGACCAGCTATATAAATGCCTTGAGCATAAGAACAGATCAAGACGTGGGTATGCAGTGGGGTATAACTCACCTCCAAACAGCCCATAGCCTCTCCACCATCTCCAAGGCATGTTGAAAGTGTGATGGAATAGAAATATAGAATCGTAGAAAATAGGTGCACGAGTAGGCCATTTGGCCCTTCGAGCCAGCACCGCCATTCTATATGATCATGTCTGATCACCCAAAATCAGTACCCCATTCCAGCTTTCTCCCCATATCCCCTGATTCCATTAGCCCGAAGAGCTATATCTAACTCTCTCTTGAAAACATTCAGTGAATTGGCCTCCACTGCCCTCTGTGGCAGAGAATTCTTTCCACTTGCCTGGATGAGCCCAGACCATCACACAATCCAACCTCCCTTCCGTTGACTCCATCTACACTTCACGCTGCCCCGGCAAGGCCAGCAGCATAATCAAGGATCAGTCTCACCCAGTTCTCCACCTCCTCTCCCCTCTCCCATCAGGCAAGAGATACAGAGGTTTAAAAAGGCACACCTCCAAATTCAGGGACAGTTTCTTCCCAGCTGTTATCAGGCAATCGAACCATCCTATCACCAACTAGAGAGTGGTCCTGACCTCCCATCTACCTCATTGGAGACCTTCAAACTATCTTTAATCGGACTTTAATATACTTCATCTTGCGCTAAATATTATACCCTTTAACCTGTGAACGGCTTAATTGTAATCATGTCGTTTTTTCGCGGACTGGATAGCACATCAATAAAAAGCCTTTTCATTGTACCTCAGCATATGTGACCAAAATAAAATAAACAGTATCCTTCTTCAGACGTCTGAGGAAGGATCTCGACCTGAAACGTCACCTATTCCTTCTCTCCAGAGATGCTGCCTGTCCCGCGGAGTTACTCCAGCATTTTGTGTCTACCTACGAGTTAAATCAGCATCTGCAGTTCCTTCCTGCTCCCAAACAGTAACCTTGACTGAAGTTCTAAAACTTGGTGCATCTGGTTTCAAAGATGCTGGTATACGACCATCTTCTTTTGTTCTAGGTCGCGGCCAAATGCAGTCCACCGCTTCTTTGGAGAGGCGGTATTCCAGATTACGGGAAGAGAGTTGCAAGAGTTGGAAAATTTGGAAGTGCCCAGAGGCCCAGTTTCGATCCTGAGCACGGGTGCTGTCTGTGTGGAGTTTTACGTTCTCCCCGTGACCCCGTGGGTGTTCTCTGGGTACTTCGGTTTCCTCCTTCGGGCCAAAGACGTACAGGTTTGTGGGTTAATCGGCTTCGGTAAAGATTGTAAAATTGTCCCTAGTGTGTGTAGGATTGTGTTAGTGTACGGGGTGATCGCTGGTGGTCCGAAGGGCCACATTGCATCTCTAAAGTTTAGTTTAGTTTAGAGATACAATGCGGAAACAGGCCCTTTGGCCCACCGAGTCCGTGCCGACCAGCGATCCCCGCACACGAACACTACCCTACGCACACTAGGGACAATTTTACAATTATACCAAGCCAATTAACATACAAACCTGCAGTGTGGAATGAAACCAGATCACCTGGAGAAAACCCAAGCAGGTCACGGTGAGAACATACTAACTCCGTTCAGACAAGCACCCGTAATCGGGATCTTAGAAACATAGAAACATAGAAAATAGGTGCAGGAGGAGGCCATTCGGCCCTTCAAGCCAGCACCGCCATTCACTGTGATCATGGCTGATCGTCCCCTATCAATAACCCGTGCCTGCCTTCTCCCCATATCCCTTGACTCCACTAGCCCCTAGAGCTCTATCTAACTCTCTTAAATCCATCCAGTGATTTGGCCTCCACTGCCTTCTGTGGCAGGGAATTCCATAAATTCACAACTCTCTGGGTGTAAAAGTTTTTTCTCACCTCAGTCTTAAATGACCTCCCCTTTATTCTAAGACTGTGGCCCCTGGTTCTGGACTCGCCCAACATTGGGAACATTTTTCCTGCATCTAGCTTGTCCAGTCCTTTTATAATTTTATGTGTTTCTATAAGATCTCCCCTCATCCTTCTAAACTCCAGTGAATACAAGCCTCGATCCAGTGATCCAGTGATCCAGAGATACGATCCAGTGATCGAACCCAGGTTCTCTGGTGCTGTGAGCGCTGTAAGGCAGCAACTCCAGCTTCTAACCCTAAAGTCTAAAGTTGGTGTCTGGTCTCGTAGCTTTTGAGTGTGGAGGTATAAATCTAGTCTCACTTCAACATTCAGATATGGAGAAAAGAAGCCTTGCATGTTATATTATTCACCCCTGAGTAACTACCTCCATTAGGCTGACATTTCAATAGGCCCGGCAGCTCAGTAACAATCACATTCCAGCAACATTCAATCATTTGTACGTCATTATTTTCATAACCCACAATTTTATTCCTAAACGGATGTCATCCCGCTGTTTTATATTCAAATGCCATCAAATGAGTGCTCTGGCAGTCTATGCCGCGCATTCGGAGAGAAAAGCAATTCCTTCTAATCTTGGATTCTGCCCGAGCCTTGTTAAACTTATGATCTCGTCTTCTAGTTCCGCATAGAGGAGCAATACGCTGAGTGTGATGTGATCTGGGTAATAAAGGGACCGTTATACGCTCCTGTATAAGGGTGGCTGCTGTTATTGCAATTCCAAGGTTACAGTCATAGAGGGATACAGTGTGGAAACCGGCCCTTCGACCCAACTTGCCCACACCGGCCAACAATGTCCCAGCTACACTAAACATAGAAACATAGAAACATAGAAATTAGGTGCAGGAGTAGGCCATTCAGCCCTTCGAGCCTGCACCGCCATTCAATATGATCATGGCTGATCATCCAACTCAGTATCCCGTACCTGCCTTCTCTCCATACCCTCTGATCCCCTTAGCCACAAGGGCCACATCCAACTCACTCTTAAATATAGCCAATGAACTGGCCTCAACTACCCTCTGTGGCAGAGAGTTCCAGAGACTCACCACTCTCTGTGTGAAAAAAGTCTTTCTCATCTCGGTCTTAAAGGATTTCCCCCTTATCCTTAAGCTGTGACCCCTTGTCCTGGACTTCCCCAACATCGGGAACAATCTTCCTGCATCTAGCCTGTCCAACCCCTTAAGAATTTTGTAAGTTTCTATAAGATCCCCTCTCAATCTCCTAAATTCCAGAGAGTATAAACCAAGTCTATCCAGTCTTTCTTCATAAGACAGTCCTGACATCCCAGGAATCAGTCTGGTAGTCCCACTTGCCTGCTCTTGGTCCATATCCCTCCAAACCTGTCCTGTCCATGTACCTGTCAAACTGTTTCTTAGACATTGGGATAGTCCCAGCCTCAACCACCTCCTCTGGCAGCTTGTTCCATACATCCACCAACCTTTGTGTGAAACAGTTACCCCTTGGATTCCTATTAAATCTTTTCCCCTTCACCTTGAACCTAAGTCTTCTGCTCCTCGATTCCCCGGGTAAGAGACTCTGTGCATCTACCTGATCTATTCCTCTCATGATTGTATACACCTCTATAAGATCACCCCTCATCCTCCTGCGCTCCATGGAATGGAGACCCAGCCTACTCAACCTCTCCCTATAGCTCACACCCTCTAGTCCTGGCAACATCCTCGTAAATCTTCTCTGAACCCTTTCCTATAACATGGTGGCCAGAACTGAACACAATACTCCAAATGCAAGAAAAACAAGTTAAACAAGAAAAGGCAGCCCTTCAAAAAGCCAAAGGTCGACAAAAATGCTGGAGAAACTCAGCGGGTGAGGCAGCATCCATGGAGCGAAGGAATGGTTCCCTCCCTATGACTTTCAGTTTGAAGAATAGACAGCGCAGCGGTAGAGTTGCTGCTTTACAGAGCTTACAGCGCCAGAGACCCGGGTTCCATCCCGACTACAGGTGCTGTCTATACGAGCTTTGCACGTTCCCCCCGTGACCTGCGTGGGTTTTCTCCGAGATCTTCAGTTTCCTCCCACACTCCAAAGACGTACAGGTTTTGTCGGTTAATTGGCTTTGGTAAAATGGTAAATTGTCCCGAGCATGTGTAGGATGGTGCTGGTGTACAGGGCGATCGCTAGACTGTGCGGACTAGGTGGGCCGAAGGGCCTGTTTCCGTGCTGTATCTTTAACGTCTGAAGTAAAGTTCACGTAAATGTTTTTTCTCACCTCAGTCTTAAATGACCTCCAGCAAATCACAAAAGAGCGGCTCCGGCGCAACACAGGTTCGATCCCGGCTACGGGTGCTGTCTGTACGGAGTTTGTACGCTCTCCCCGTGACCGCATGGGTTACCTCCAAGATCTTCGGTTTCCTCCCACACTCCAAAGACGTACAGGTTTGTGGATTAATTAGCTTGATATTAATGTAAAGATTGTCCCCAGTGTGTGTAGGATAGTGTTAATGTGCGGGGATCGCTGGTCAGCACGGACTTGGTGGGTCGAAGGGCCTGTTTCCACGCTGCATCTCTAAACTAAACTAAACTAAAGGGTCTCGACCCGAAATGTCACCTATTTCCTTCGCTCCATAGATGCTGCCTCACCCGCTGAGTTTTCCCAGCATTTTTGTCTACCTTCGATTTTTCCAGCATCTGCAGTTCTTTCTTAAACTAAATTTCACTGTGCTTTGCACATGTGACAATAAAGCACCATAGAACTATTGTCCTTTTTTAGTTTAGTTTAGTTTATTGTCATATGTACCGAGGTACAGTGAAAAGATCCGAAATGTCACCCATTCCTTCTCTCCAGAGATGCTTTTCTGACCCGCTGAGTTACTCCAGCTTTTTATGTCTATCTTTGGTTTAAACATCAGCATCTGCAGTTCCTTCCCTCACATGATAAGGGAATAATGTTCAGTGCAAGGTAAAGCCTGTAAAGTCCGATCATAGATAATACGAGGGTCACCAATGAGGTAGATAGTAGTTCAGGACTGCTCTCTTGTTGTGGGTAGGGTGGTTCTGTTGCCTGATAACAGCTGGGCTAATCGTCTCCTCTGGCATTCGCAAGATTTCAACAGCTCGTCGCTTGCCTGCTAACCTTGTTTACATTGCAACGGTGAAAACTGTTCAGAAGCTCTTCCCTGTCTGAACTTGTGGGAAGCTCTGCGTAAACGTGAGATCTTCACCCAGATGAACAACCTGACCTTCAGTCATATCCATATCGCCAAAAGACAATCATAAGTCTGTCAATGCGTTCACATCAAGAAAATAGATTGGCCTCTCTGGGTGGAAGAAATTAGATTGGTCTCTTCGGATGACACCATGACAAACATGCAGCTCCATCAATGACCCCCTCACCACTCCTTGACTTGTAGCCCTCCTGCAGGCACTCTTCTTAATCTCGCAACAATACTGACACGTTTCAACAATTATTGATTCTTTCATCATTTTTAACCTTGATACAGACACCAGTCGTGAAATGGAAAGGAAAGAACACTGAATATCAATAACTGCTTTTGAAGCAGTGTTTCATAAGGTCGTAAGTGACAGGAGCAGAATTAGGTCATCAAGTCTACTCTGCCATTCAATCATGGCTGATCTATCTCTCCCTCCTAACCCCATTTTCCTGAATGAATGAATGAATGAATGAATGAGTGAATGAATAGGTTTATTGGCCAAGTATTCACATACAAGGAATTTGCTTTGGTGCTCCGCCCGCAAGTGACAACATGACATACAGTGACAGCTAGGAATGACACATAAAACATTAAACATTAATAATAAAACATTATCGATTAAACATGTGAATTAAATAAAATACCAGAGCAAAAGGAGGCTACAGATTTTTGGTTATTGAGTAGAGCTACTACTCGTGGAAAAAAAGCTGTTTTTATGTCTGGCTGTGGCAGCTGTGACAGTCCGGAGTCGCCTTCCAGAGGGAAGTGGCTTCTCCCAATAATCCCCGACTCCTGCACTAATCTGGAATCCTTCTTTCTCTGCCTTAAAAATATCCATTAACTTGGTCTCCACAGCCTTCTGTGGCAAAGAATTCCACAGATTCACCACCCTCTGACTAAAGATCTGCCTTTAGTGCTTTGGCTAGCATCTGCCATTCCTTCCTACACATGATAAGGGAATAACATTTAGTGCAAGGTAAAGAAATTCCTCCTCATCTCCTTCCTAAAGGAACGTCCTTTAATTCTGAAGCTATGACCTCTAATCACTGGATGAATTTAAGAGAGAGTTAGATGGAGCTCTAGGGGCTAGTGGAATCAAGGGATGTGTGGAGAAGGCAGGCACGGGTTATTGATTGGGGACGATCAGCCATGATCACAATGAATGGTGGTGCTGGCTCGAAGGGCCAAATGGTCTCCTCATGCACCTATTTTCCATGTTTGTTTCCATGTTTCTAGTCATAGATTCTCCCACTTTTGGAAACATCCTCTCCACGTCCACTCTATTCAGGCCTTTGACTATTTGGTAAGTTTCAATGAGGTACCCCTTCATCCTTCTAAACTCCAGCGAGTACAGGCCCAGTGCCGTGAAACATTCAGCCGCAGAATGACAATTCTATACAGAACCATTTGCAGCTCATTCATCTAAGGAGCTTCCTTTAAAAGTGGGGTTCATAGGTTCCTGAAGTCATAGGAGCAGAATTAGGCCGTTCAGCCCATCGAGTCTACTCTGCCATTCCATCATGGCAGACCTATCTTTCCTGCTCAACCCCATTCTCCTACCTTCTCCCCATAACCCCTGACACCATTACTAATCAAGAATCTGCCAATCTCTGTTTTAAAAATACCCAATAACTTGGCCTAAACAGTTGTTGATTTGCATTTAGACTTTAGACTTTAGAGTTACAGCGTCAATAGACAATAGACAATAGGTGCAGGAGTAGGCCATTTTGCCCTTCAAGCCGGCACCGCCATTCAATGTGCTCATGGCTGATAATCCCTAATCAGTACCCCGTTCCTGCCTTCTCCCCATATCCCCTGACTCCACTATCTTTAAGAGCCGTATCTAGCTCTCTCTTGAAAGCATCCAGAGAACCTGCCTCCACCGCCCTCTTGAGGCAGAGAATTCCACAGATTCACAACTCTCTGTGAGAAAAAGTGTTTCCTCGTCTCCGTTCTAAATGGCTTACCCCTTATTCTTAAACTGTGGCCCCTGGTTCTGGACTCCCCAAACATCGGGAACATGTTTCCTGCCTCTAACGTGTCCAAACCCTTAACAATCTTATATGTTTCAATAAGATCCCGTCTCATCCTTCTAAACTCCAGAGTGTACAAGCCCAGCCGCTCCATTCTCTCAGCATATGACAGTCCTGCCATCCTGGGAATTAACCTTGTTAATCAGGCCAAATCAGGCCCTTTGGCCCATGGAGTCCACGCTGACCAGTGATCACCCCGTACACTAGCACTATCCTACACACCAGGGATAATTTACATATTACAGAGGCCATTTAACCTCCAAACCTGTGCAACTTTGGAGTGTGGGAGGAAGCGAGAACATCCGGAGAAAACCCACAAAGTCACGGGGAGAACGTACAAACTCTGTCCAGACAGCACCCATAGTCATGATTGAACCCGGGGGTCTGGCGCTGTAAGGCAGCAACTCTACCACTGCACCAATGTGCAGCCCCCTAATTGTAGTAATTTGCATTTGTCATCTTAAGAAGAGTCCCACGCAGAAACTTCACCTATCCATATTCTCCAGAGAGGCTGCTTGACCTGCTGAGTTACTCCAGCACTTTGTGTATTTTTCTGTAAATCAGCATCTGCAGTTCCTTGAGACGGCACTGTTTGCCTTTTCACTAGGATTCAAGTGGATGATAAGGTCATAAGTTCACAAGTTCTAGGAGCAGAATTAGGCCATTCAGCCCAGCAATCCAAGGTCGCAAGAAATTGCAGCGAATTGTGGACGCAGCCCGGACCATCACACGAACCAACCTCCCTTCCATTGACTCTCAGCATAATCACGGACGAGTCGCACCCTGGCCACTCCCTCTTCTCCCCTCTCCCATCGGGCAAAAGGTATAGAAGTGTGAAAACGCACACCTCCAGATTCAGGAACAGTTTCTTCCCAGCTGTTATCAGGCAACTGAATCATCCCACAACAACCAGAGAGCAGAGCTGAACTACTATCTACCTCTTTGGTGACCCTCGGACTATCCTTGATCGGACTTTGCTGGCTTTACCTTGCACTGAACATTATTCCCTTATCATGTATTGTCTTTCTGCTGGCTGGTTAGCACGCAACAAAAGTTTTTCACTGTACCTCAGTATATGTGACAATTAAATTAAACTAAACTATACTCCGCCATTCAATCATGATTGATCAATCTTTCCCTCTCAACCCCATTCTCCTGCCTTCTCCCCATAACCCCTGACACCTGTACTAATCAAGAATCAGTCAATCTCTGCCTTTAGAATATCCACTGGCTTGGCCTCAACAGCCGTCTGTGGCAATGAATTCCACAGGTTTACCACCCTCTGGCTAAAGAAGTGTGGGATGATGAGGAAATAAAACGTGACTTTTCCATTTGCAAATTCATTAACACGCAGTTCAAAGGTCGGCATATTTTACACAGTGTGGCATTGGTGAATTATAAGGCAGATCTTTCCCCTTTGACCTTTTTGCACCAGGGCTCCCTTTTAATTACTGACACTCTTCATCTCAGTCTGCCCTTTGCCCTGCACAGGCTCTTGTGATGATTGTGTCCAGTGCGAGATCTCACTGAGACCATGGGGATGGTCGTCAGTTTAATCAATTAGTTCAGAAGATAGACACACAAAGCTGGAGTAACTCAGCGGAACAAGCAGCAACATCTCTGGAGAGAAGGAATGGGTGATGTTTCTGGTCGAGGCCCTTCTTCAGACTGGTTAGGGATAAGGGAAACGAGAGATATAGACGGTGATGTGGAGAGATAAAGAAAAATGAATCCAAGATATGCAAAAAAGTAACGATGATAAAGGGAACAGACCATTGTTAGCTGTTTGTAGACAAAAGTGCTGGAGAAACTCAGCAGGTGCAACAGCATCTGTGGAGCAAAGGAAATAGGCAACGTTTCGGGCCGAAAACCTGGGTGAAAATAAGACTTGGGTGGGGGAGGGATAGAGAGAGGGGGAATGCCGGGGTTACTTGAAGTTAGAGAAATCAATTCTCATACCACTGCTGAGATGATGACAATGGAGGAGACCGAGGACAGAAAGGTCAGTGTGGGGATGGGAGTTCCTGCCTTCTCCCCATATCTTCTGACTCTGCTACCTTTAAGAGCTCAAATCAATCCTGAAGAGTTTAGTTTAGTTTAATTTATCATTGTCATGTGAACTGAGGACGTGAAAAGCTTTTTCCGTGCTATCCAGTCAGTGGGAGATTATAGAAACACAGAAAATACGTGCAGGTGTAGGCCATTCAGCCCTTTGAGCCAGCATTGCCATTCAATACGATCATGGCTGATCATCCAGAATCAGTACCTCGTTCCTGCTTTCTCCCCATATCCCCTGATTCCGTTAGCCCTAAGAGCTCTATCTAACTCTCTCTTGAATACATCCAGTGAATTGACCTCCACTGCCGTCTGTGGCAGAGAATTCTGAAGAGGGAGCCTGGGATCCATCGCTAGGGATCTCCGGAGAAGAGCTCCGACCACTGGCCGGCGGCCGATAACAACCTGAAGCCGCGGTCTGCGGTAGGAAAGTGCCGATTCGGGACCTCCAAGCCGCGGAGTGTGTTTGACCGTCCCGAAGTTGGAGTTTAGATCATCCCAATGAGAGGGCCTGTATATCGAGGGCTGTCTGTAGCGGCGACTACGGATGAACAAGGGAGGAGGGCTGACTGAACGATGCTGCCTTCCACCACGGTGAAGAATGCTGCGGTGGATAATTGTGTTACATTTTATTGTGTATTGTGTGTTCTTTCAAGTGTACCGCTGCTGGCAAGTTCATTTCACTGCCTGTAACGTGCATGTGACGAAATAAATCGACTTTGACTTTGAGAATTCCGCAGATTCGCAACTCTCTGGATGAAAAAGTTTTTCCCCACGTCAGTCCTAAATGGCCTACCCCTTATTCTTAAGGGCCTGTCCCAGCAGCATGCAACTCCACGCGATGAGCCGTCCGGCATCGTATGCTGGTAGGACAGGCCCTTTACACTGTGACCCCTGGACTCCCTCAACATCCGGAACATTTTTCCTGCATCTAGCCTGTCCAGTCCCTTAAGAATGTTGTGTTTCTAAAAGAGACCCTCTCATCTTTCTAAATTCCAGTGACTATAAGCCTAGTCGATCCATGCTTTCATCATCGGTCAGATGTCATATTATATATACATGATTAAAATCGAGCCGTCCACTGTGTACAGATACAGGACGCAAGATAAAGTCCAACAAAGTCCAAAAATAGTTCCAGGGTCTTCAATGAGGTAGATGGTAGGTCAGGGCCGTTGTCCTTAAGAAACAGTTTCACTTTCAGTTTTGTTTATTCTCACTTGTACCGAGGTGTAATTTGGAGATTGGAAATGGGTTCAATAATTCATTGATACTTAATGGTGGCTCAGCGGTAGAGTTGCTAACGTTTACAGCGAATGCAGCGCTGGAGACCCGTGATCGATCCGACTACGGGCGCTGTCTGTACGGAGTTTGTACGTTCTCCCCGTGACCTGCGTTGGTTTTCTCTGAGCTCTTCGGTTTCCTCCCACACTCCAAAGGCGTACAGGTTTGAAAGCTAATTGGCTTGGTATAAATGTAAAAATTGTCCCTAGCGGGTGTAGGATAGTGTTAGTGTGCGGGGATCACTGGTCAGCGCGGACCCGTTGGGCCAAAGGGCCTGTTTCCGCGCCTCATCTCAAAACGAAACTAAGAAAATTGCCACACGTAGACATAACAAGCTGGAGTATCTCAGCGGGACAAGCAGCATCTCTGGAGAGAAGGAATGGGGGACGCTTCGGGTCGACTCTCAAACCACAAGTCAACCTGTATGCACTCGGAATTAGAGGGGTATTTTAGTCATCTCAAACTATGATATTTATTGATAATTCCACATATTTAGGATTTATGCACGGTCCTTAACACGGTGGGGGCAGGATAAATCATGGTGAATGATAGGTGGATAGAGGTGAGAGGGGTCTTTGTTTGGGCGATGAAAGCCAAAGATGAAAATACAAAAATCCGAATCTGTGGAATTCTTTGCGTCAGAAGGCTGTAGAGGCCAAGTCAGTGGATATTTTTAAGGCAGAGATAGATAGATTCTTAATTAGTACAGGTGTCAGAGGTTACAGGGAGAAGGCAGGAGAATGTGGTTAGGAGGGAGAGATAGATCAGCCATGATTGGGGGGAGGGGGTAGAATTGATGGGCCAAATAGCCTAATTCTACTCCTATTCCTTATGACCTTATGATAGCTAACAATTGGCCCCTTTCCTTCATCATCATTACTTTTTTGCATATCTTTCATTCATTTCGTCTAAGTCCATGGACCAAGCGGAAGCAGATGGGACTAGTGTAGCTGGGACATGTTGTGGGCAAGTTGAGCCGAAGGACCTATTTCCATACTGTATCACTCTATGACTCTTATCTCTCTACATCATCGTCTATATCTCTCGTTTCCCTTTCCCCTGACTCTCAGTCTGAAGAAGGGTCACAGCCCAAAACGTCACCTATTCCTTTTCTCCAGAGATGCTGCCTGACCCGTTGAGTTGCTCCAGCTCTTTGTGTCTATCTTCGGTTTAGACCAGCATCTGCAGTACCTTCCAACACATCTGATCCCAATTCCCTAGCCTGTTTTTCCAAAGAAGTCGCTAATCTGGATTTAGCTTTCAGTTGTAATGACAAACAAAAGTAATTTCGCACCATTTTGTATGTTCAGCAGCTTCTGCTAACGTATCCTGACCCCCAGAAGGAAAATAAAATTTCAATTCAATGTTATCACTTTGTAATATTAATGTAAAAATTTGGTGCGTTTGATTTGCATTTTAAACACTCAGAGAGGCTAATTCCATCTAAATCTCTCCCATTCATGCTGGTAGTCAGACAATGATACTAATTTTAAGAATTATCGCCTTGCTGTAAATTGTCGTTTAACAAAGGGGTAAGGATAAGGAGGACGTGTTGTTAGCGGAAGGCAGTGGGAGGAGGTTGGAATAGTGCATGAATGCTGGCTGAGGAAATGTCTCGACCAGAAACGTCACCCATTCCTTCTCACCACAGATTCTGCCTGTCCTGCCGAGTTACTCCAGAAATGTTGTGTCTATCCGGGACATGACAGCAATGTGTTTTCATCTTTGCTGACCTGGCATCGCGACCTGGACTCAAGAATGTAGGAGTGAACCGCGGATGCTGGCTCACAGGAATGAATGCAGGTTTATTGGCCAAGTTTATTGGCCAGGTATGTACACATACAAGGAATTTGCCTTGGTGCTCCGCTCGCAAGTAACAACACGGCATACAGTAAACCATTAAGAATAAAACATAAAACATTAAAACATTAATAATAAAACATTATAGTTTAAACATGTGAATGAAATAAAGTAGCAGAGCGAAAGGAGGCTACAGATTTTACTTCGGAGTCACGTGAGCATGTGAAGCTCCGACAGGGTGGAGAGCGCAGCTCCCACCAGCGTAAGTTTAACCCGCAGGTAAGTCGCTGTTGAACTTTCTTGCTAGTGGGTTTAAACTCTGTAAGTCTGCAGAGCCAGCTAGAGTGCTGATGTATTTTGAATTTTTTTTAAAAACTCTGTAACTCTGGCTCGAAATACGGAGAACAGCTAGAGTGAATGTATTTTTAAACTGCGGTAATTGAATAGAACTCGCTGGAACCGCAGTTTCCGATTTAGATCGCATCGGGAGATAAGGGCTGCTTTAAAAGCCGGCTCCCGCTATTTACCGCTATTTAAATCGGGTTTGGAGATAACGGCAGGCTCCAAAGGAGTTTCCATACGCTGAGTATGGTGCCTATGAAGATGGGATTCTGATTCTCCAGTACCTTGGTTAGGTCTGGATGAGATCCCTAGAGCAAGATAAAATGCTCCAAATTCTAATCAAAGGGTTCTAAAGACCCATGAGATTCTAAGGCAGGCTCTGAAGGAGTTTCCATACACTGAGTATGGTGCCTATAAAGAATGAGAATCTCATTCACCAGTGCCTTACATAGGTCTGGATGAAGTATTTAGAGCAAGATAAAATGCTCAAAATTCTAAACAATTAAGGGTTTTAAGACCCATGAGATTCTAAGGCATGCTCCGAAAGGAGTTTCCATACACTGAGTGTGGTGCCAATGAAAAATGAGAATCTCATTCGCCAGTGCCTTGTTTAGGTATGGATGAAGTCTCCTAGAGCAAAGACTCGGGAGTACCAGGGCAGGATGAAACTGACCCTGAAGCTGGTGTCCCTACTTATGTGTATACACCAGAGCCCAATAGAAACGCTCCGGGTGTTCCCGATGTAGCACCGTTTTACTATATCGGTATGGACTGGTGAGGCTATGGATGAACCTGGCGGCCAACATTATTTGGTTTCTCACCTACTCCAAGAAACTGTTATGACTGAAACAGTAAAAAATATATAAAACACCCGTCTATTGTGCCTCGCTCAGGGTGCCAACAGTAACTCAGTAATTGGGCACCCATGAGTGTAAAGATGCGAGGACAGGAAATGTGTTCCAGCATGTCCTCTAGCTGATATTCAGTTGGCATCACTGCATTTGGGGAAGAGATACATGGGTCGATAATGTCAAATACTTTTAAGACATGCTTGCGTTCCTCTGCAATGCATATTCGAACCCAATTGTATGATGAAAATTGCCATTTGGCTAACATTATACCCAAAAAATGCAGGATTATGTGGGCAAGCTATAACCAGATTTATGATTGATGAAAAACTGCCCAAACAATTAAGGATATTTGCCTTACAAAACTTCTCATCCCTGCTTTGAGAAAACAAACAGGTTGAATACGAACCCCTATATTAAGAGAAGGAGATCTTCTGGTTCATTTACGGAAGTACAGAAACGTCATTCCATCACACATGGAATTTCTGGGAAACAACCTCTGGTCGGTTGTAAGATTACAATTGTTTTGTAATTCTGCATTAAATCTGATTGACTTGGTGTTTGAATGTACCAGGAACTCGTCAAGTAGAGATAATATATCCCAGACACAAGTATGGGGGTTGCAGAGTCATTCTGGGACTCACAAACTTAAATGTATACTTCAGTATAGGCATTTTTAAAAAAGTACACTTCAACACTGTAACAAAGTTGTTATCACAAGGCTGCTATATGGCTATTATTAGACCTAAAAAAGATGCCTTATTATTCAGGTACTTAAATTAATTGGATGGGTCAGTTGAAGGAATGACCTAATGGGTTAAATTCAGCCCTCAGATTGCTCACACAATTATTGAAACCAGCACTGGTGTTAATGAGGGCTCAGAATCACATTGTAATGACTTTAGAGGATATGTTAATTGTAAATGGGAGACAGCTGAAGAACTGGGTTCAGCAACCATAAGCCTATTGAAAGGCTAAGGTTCTGTACATCCAAACAACATGTAAGTTACAGGCATCCCAAACAATTGATTATTTGGGGTTTGTCATTAATACAGTTGATATGTCAGTAACTTTACCAACAATTAAGGTTGGGGATGTTACAAATGCCTGTACGTGTCTTGGTAAAAAACATTATCCCACCATCCAAGAAGTAGCTAAGGTTACTGGTAAAGTGATAGTGGTAAAGTAAAGTGATCAAAGTCTGCAAAGACCAGAGAATAAGCGTAAAAAGCGTGCAGGTCATTGATTAGGTCCATGCAGTTACCAACTAAAAAGGTTGAGCTGAATTGCAATGATGGATTCTCAACGTTGCACAAGTTACTAGAAGTAGAAATGTGCTTGTTCAGTAGTCTTCAGTGGTATTACAGACTGATGGGAGTGCTCTCGGATGGGGAGCCAAGGACAGCGACACAAGTTGTGGTGGTCGATGGACTGTCCAAGACGATTTAATTCTCTAAACACATGTTATGAATTATTTGGAGTTATTGGCAGTAGACAATACCACAGCTGTGGGAGAAGACAATATTGTGGTAAGACAACAGATCACAAAAGTTCAATGACAATGCAGAATGAATGTTAAAATTCAAAAAGTATTAAAAAAAAAAGATTGTCAGACAGTATGAGTACCAAATGTTGATCTGTTGTGTCTGGATTAAATCTCCAGTGGTCTAAATGTGTCTCATGGGAGCCAGACCCAGAAGCATTAGCGGTGGATGCATTCTCGCTACATTGGGGAAGTATAGTCTTTTATGTTTTCGCCATTTTGCCTGATTAAGCAATGTGTCACCAAAATAGAGCAAGTCTCCGCCGAAGACGTTTGGTGGTTCCAAACTGGTATTGCTTCTCGGCCTTTTGGCTAAGATCAAGTGTAGTATCTGTTCTTACATTGCTTCGGCAATGGACTCCAATTACGTCACTGTCTTTTTTAGAAGTTAATATTTAAAGTGGTTATGCTGATGACATTAATATCAGCACAATGAGTACAAACATTACAAATGTTACGGTTACATTGTATGCAGTTGTCTGTAGATAAAATAACGTTTTATGCCAATGATCTAAGCAAGCAAAGCAAGCCAAGAAAGGCTGGAACCAATGTAATCTTTAAGACATACTCTGTCAACTAAACATTGTGTGTGGTTAAGCATCTGATTTAATATATATTGAATTAAGAGTCTCCGAGATTGTGAGACACCAATGTTTATTACCCACAAGAAACATATAAAAAAGTGACGGTACAAACTATTTCTAGATGGATAAACAGGTTCTGGATTAACTGGAGTAGACACTGATGTGTTTAAATCTCACTCCACAAGGGCGGTGTCAATGTCCGCGGCAAAGGTGCAGGACATGCCGCTCGACCAAATTCTGGAGACCGCAGGATGGTCTAAAGAGGAACCTTTCTAGATTTGATGATAAACCTGTTGTCACAGTGCCAGGGTTGCACACGCTGTGTTGGGCTCTGTTCAAATTGTTTGCTTTGTTGCATATCATTTGTTGTAATTTCCCCAGGGATAGAGGGGTTATTACTTTTCTTTTTATTATTATTATTAAAATATTTATTGCATAATTTCAAGCAATATATATTATTTACTCACTACTGTGTAAACTCAAGCAGATTGTCGTATGGAATTATCTACGGCAAGAAAATCACAGAGCTTCAAAAACTTCAAGTAGTCACTCACGTGACTCCGAAGTAAAATAGTAAGATTAAATGAGAACTTACCAGTTTGAAGTTTGATCGTTATTTTATGAGGAGTTACGATGAGGGATTACATGCCCTCCACTCCCAACCCTCATAATATAAATGATCATTTGGTAGTTCTAGTCTATGTAAGCCTTACTATCTTACTCCGGCTATTGGTTCTGTGTTTTTCACGCCGCTGCTTTGAAGTATGCCGAGCATGCGCCAGGCGGGGCTTCTTCACGTAATCCCTCATCGTAACTCCTCATAAAATAACGATCAAACTTCAAACTGGTAAGTTCTCATTTAATCTTACTATTTTTGGTTGTTGAGTAGAGCTACTACTCGTGGAAAAAAGCTGTTTTTATGTCTGACTGGCAGCTTTGACAGTCCGGAGTCGCCTTCCAGAGGGAAGTGATTCAAAGAGTTTGTGGCTAGAGTGAGAGGGATCAGAGATGATCTTACCCACTCACTTCCTGGCCCTTGCAGTACAGAAGATAGACGTAAAAATGCTGGAGTAGCTCAGCGGGACGGGCAGCGTTTCTGGAGGGAAGGAATGGGTGACGTTGCCGGTCGAGGCTGAAGAAGGGTCTCGATCCAAAACGTCACCCATTCCTTCTCTCCAGAGACGCTGCCTGTCACGCTGAGTTACTCCAGCATTTTGTGCCCAGAATTAAAGAGTTTATTTTGGTCATATATCCTGAAACAGAACAATGCAATTCCTACCTGCAGCAGCACAGGATTAGGACTTTACTCCCGAGAGCGCAGGAGGATGAGGTGTGATCTTATAGAGGTGTAACATATCATGAGAGGAATAGATCAGGGGGATGCGCAGTATTTTGCTCTCCCAGAGTAGGGGAATCGAGGACCAGAGGACATAGGTTTAAGGTGAAGGGGAAAAGATTTAATAGGAATTTAAGGGGGTAACCTTTTCACACAAAGGGTGGTGGGTGTATGGAACAAGCTGCCAGAGGAGGTAGTTGAGGCAGGGACTATTGTAACATTGAAGAAACAATGAGACTGGTACTTGATTAGGACAGGTTTAGAGGGATATGGACCAAACGCAGGAAGGTGGGACTAGGGTTAAGCGTGACATGTTGGCCAGTGTGGGCAAGTTGGGCCGAAGTTCCTGTCCTTAACTCAAGTATTGTCCTGAATATATTAAATTCTTGAACAAAGAAATTCTTACTTGCAGCAGCACAACAGATATGTAAAAATAGTCATCTGTAAAACCCGTAATAAACAACAAAAGTACAGTATATATATGTTACGACTCCCGAATGCAGGTACTTCAGAGCCGCGTAACATAGTCAAAAACTAGGCTCAAGCTCAAGAAAATAGTATTTTATTTTGTTAAAACCCAAACCTGATTCAAACCCAGTCAAGGACAATAATAAACTAATAAACAAAGATAACAGTGCTCCAGCCAGCCTCGCAATGGGCCGTCGAACTAGAGTCCCTAACCTGCATAAATGGAAATAACCCTTAAACAAAATACATGAAAACCCTCAGGTCAGCCCTTATCCGTCCCAATTCAATATTAATTGACAAATGTAGGTAATAATGCACAAAGTTCGATGCCATGTGGCCAGGCCTCTTGCAGTTCAAAATACAGTCTGTTCATGAGTCAGGGTCGACGAAGAGAGAGAGTTTTGGGAGACTCCTGGTATTTAAGCTTTCGATGAGTCACCCGTCACCTGACGCAGCTTGGCCAATCGGCTACAGGAGCCCTTAACCCCTTGATTCCTGACTCCCAGCCACGGGGCCTGCACTCAGGAGAGAAACAAAAGAGTTAAGTACATAGCATTCACCAGAGGGGGGGGAAAGTACCTAACACCCCCACCCAAAGATACTGAATAAGCTTCGGAAGAAACTATTCAGTACTAAAACACTACTGGAGCGACAAGGCGTCAGCCAATATATTATCCTTGCCCTTGATGTTCCTGAACTCCAGGTTGTATTCCTGCAGCTGCCAACTCCAGCTCATCAACCACCTGTTCTTATTCTTCATGTTCTGCAAAAAAAGCCAAAGGGTTATGAACCGTGAACACGACGACAGGGACACTCGAGGAGCCCACATAAACCTCAAAATGACTCAGAGACATTAACACAGCAAGGATCTCTTTCTCAATGGTGGAATACCACCTCTGATGGGGATTAAACTTCTTGGAGAAGTACGAAATTGGATGCCCCACCCCATGTGAATCATCCAGTATAAGAACCCCACCAACCCCACGATCACTAGCATCCATTGCCAGCTTAAATGGATGCGCGCACCAGAAGACCCTTAGTATGATCAAAGGCGTGTTGACACTCAGCGGACCACACAAGCTACCTTCGGACTCAGCAAATCCGTCAAAGGAGCAGCCACTGCAGAGAAGTTCGGACAGAACCCCCTATAGTACCCAACCATCGCCAGATACCTACGGAGTTCAGTCCTAGATGTTGGAACAGGAAATGCGACAATATGTCGCACCTTGTCCTCGAGAGCGCGAACCTGACCCCGGCCCACCATCTTACCCAGATACGTCACTGTGGCCTGGCCAAACTCGCACTTCCCCAGATTGATCGTTAGGTTTGCCTCCGCTAGTCGACAAAATAGCTCCTTCAGATGACCGATGTGCTCGATCCAAGACCTGGAGCACACAACTAAATCATCAAGGTATGCTTCACAGAAGGACGAACCAGACAATACCTTGTTCATTGGCCGTTGGAAGGTTGCCGGCGCATTGCGCATCCCAAATGCCATTACCGTGTACTGAAGAAAGTTATCAGGCGTAACGAACGCTGAGATGTCCCTCGCCCGCCTAGTCAAAGGAACTTGCCAATACCCTTTTAGCAAGTCCAACTTAGACACAAAAGATGCACTACCCACATGATCCACACAATCCTCCATCCGTGGAAGAGGATAGCAATCCGGCTTAGTTACACCATTCACCTTCCGAAAGTCCGTGCAAAACCTGTCCCCCCCATTAGCCTTCGTAGCCAGTAGACACGGAGAACTCCACGGACTACAACTGGGTTCAGCAATTGCATGCTGCAGCATATAGTCAACCTGACCTCTTAGACGTTGACGCTTGTCAGGGTTGACCCGATACGGATGCTGTTTAATTGGCGCAGCACCGGCCACGTCAATGTCACGCTGCAGCACAGACGTTTGAGAAGGCACATCCGAGAACAGTGACCCATTTGACCCCACCAAAGCAAGCAGATCATCCCGCTGGCTTCCAGACAAATGAGACAACCGCAAGGGAAGCGACTCCAAAGCTTCAGAGTTGCACAGCTTTCCCTGCGTCACTGCCACCGACAACCGTGCCTCACCCACATCACCACCCGTGTCAGGGGGCAGCACTACTACAGCCAAAACCGGCTTAGACAAAACCGAAGGACACAGCTCCTCGCCATCAACCTGTACATGCTCCTGCTCATGGTACTGCTTCAGCATGTTGATATGACAGAGCTGAGTCTTACGCCTCCGATCAGGGGTACCAATAACGTAATCCCTTGCACCAACCTTCTTAACCACCTGACAGGGACCACTATACCGAGCCTGCAGACTGGAACCAGGAATAGGCAACAACACCAGGACTTTGTCACCTGGAGAAAAATTCCTACTAGAAGCCTTCCTGTCAACCAGCCCTTCATCCTAGACTGAGCAGAAGCAAGATTACCCATTGCCAGTTCGCATGCCCTCCGCAGTCTAGACCTAAAAGTACAGACGTGGTCTAAAATACTACGTTTTTTCTCCTTTTCTCCTTCAGGACCCTCAACAGACCACGAACAGTATGCGCGAACACCAGGTCAGCAGGACTGAACCCTAAAGACTCCTGCACGACCTCACGCACCGCAAACATAACGAGATGAACCCCCTCATCCCAGTCTTTTTCAAACTCCAGGTAGTAAGTCCTCAACATGGATTTCAAAGTCTGGTGAAACCGCTCGAGAGCTCCCTGGCTCTCTGGATGATACGCACTGGAGTAACAATGCTCAATATCCAACAACTTCATTACCTGACCAAAAACCTTTGACATGAAGTTGGAACCTTGGTCGCTCTGCACAACCTTGGGCAAACTGAACAACGAAAAAAACTTAGCGAGAGACTTCACAATGGCATTGGCAGTAATGTTACGCAAAGGGACCACCTCCGGGAAAGCGGGTAGATGCACACAGAATTGTCAATAAAAACTTGTTGCCCACCCTTGTCCGAGGTAGAGGACCCACACAATCAACTAGAATCCGTTTCAAACGGCTCCCCACCACAGGGATTGGATATAAAGGCGCAGGAACAATCGATTGGTTCGGATTTCCTGCCACCTGGCTAAATGTGACAACACCTGCAGTGCTGCTTCACGTCCTTTTTTCAACCCTGGCCAAAAAAAATTCCGTAATATACGGTCATACGTCTTATTGTCTCCCAAATGTCCACCCAGAGGTCCATCATGAGCCAAACAGAGTATCTCGTGCCTATACCGACGAGGTATCACAATCTGATCAACCACGCTCCAATCACCATGCCCTGACATATCCAAGAGAGACCACTTTTGCATCAGCAAGCCATTCCTCAGAAAATACCCCTTTGCTGTGGAATCCATATCCCCCTCAGGCACCGCGCAGTCGAACAGATCCGATAAACCTGGATCACTCTTTTGCTCCTCAACCAGCCGGTCCCGTGACAGCGACACCGGCACATTTTCAGACAAGACCCCATCTTGAGATGTAGAAACACCCTTCACAACACAGGATCCATCATCCTGATCCCCAAAATGCTCTCACTCAGGTCCACTACATCCTCAAACTTTGCCTGGCTCTTAGCCATAGCCCTTGTGACAGCACAAGCTGCGAAGACCGTCGGATGCTGCATAGCCAATATATCAGGACTCTGCACCATCGGAACAGCTGTCACCTCAGGAGTAATTAAAATTCTACCTCCTGCCAAGTCATTCCCCAAAATCACAGAAACTCCCGCAACGGGAAAACACGGCCGTAACCCATCAATTACCCGGCCTGAAACCAACTCGGACTCGAGACTCACGGTATGCAAAGGCACTACCATGTCCTCCAACCCGAATCCTACCACAGGGACACTGGACCCAACCGATGACTCCCCAGAAAACGGGGGCAGTACACTATCCAATATAAAGGACTGAGTAGCACCAGTATCACGCAAGATGGATACTGGAACTCTATGACCCCCATTCTCTAGAGAAACAAAACTTTTGTGATGAACGCAGAATAATTCCTACTCATCAGACGCAGGCATCCCAGGAACCACAGGTGCTCTTTGTGTTCCCACCAAAGGCTTTGCATTTTTCCTTTGCAGGACGGGACACGACTTTAAGATGTGCCGCACTCCCTTTACAATAGAAACATAGAAACATAGAAATTAGGTGGCAGATAGGCCACAGCCCTTCGAGCCTGCACCGCCATTCAATATGATCATGGCTGATCATCCACCTCAGTATCCCGTACCTGCCTTCTCTGCCATACCCACCTGATCCCCACTAGCCACTAAGGGCCACATCCAACTCACTCTTAAATATAGCCAATGAACTGGCCTCAACTACCCTCTGTGGCAGAGAGTTCCAGAGACTCACCACTCTCTGTGAAGAAAGTCCTTTCATCTCGTCTTAAAGGATTTCCCCCTTATCCTAAGCTGTGACCCCTTGTCCTGGACCATTCCCCAACATCGGGAACAATCTTCCTGCATCTAGCCTGTCCAACCCCTTAAGAATTTTGTAAATGTTATAAAATCGATCCCCTCTTAATCTCCTAAAGCTTCCAATAGTAGCACACAGGCCCTCCTTAGAAGTTTCCCGTCACCTTATCAGCTCGGACCTCCCCCTGTATTAATGAGCTGACACTTGTCAGGCACAGAAACTCTTGTTTGGCACTGCCCTGACACCACCACGATTACAACGGCCGTGCACCAAATCTATAGGATCGCCCAAAACGTTTTATGAGTCAATACATACTCATCTGCTAACACCGCGGCCTTAGACACCTCCATCACTTTGTGCTCATTTAAGGTAAGTAGCAACCCTCGCAAGACAGTCAAAGTCCCCCAACTTAAGGCCCTGCAGCAGCTCCAAAAATCCTTCACTCCTTGAGAAGCGCACCACCTTGTTCAAAAAGTGCTCCTTCTCTGTAAATTCCACATAAGTCAGACTATCAAACTTCCTAAAGCGCCGGAACTTCTGCCGGTACGCCTCTGGAACTATTCATAAGCCCTTAAAACCGTAGACTTCACACACTCATAGTCCCGACCGTTGTCAACAGATAACGACAAGTACACCTCCCTGTGTTTTTACCCACAAGGGCACTGCAACAGCAAGGACCAATGCCTTGTACGAATCCGTTTAACACTGCGAAATACTTCCCCTACATCCTTCTCTCTGATTAAACGGGCACACCAAAGGCTGATCTTGCTCATATCAAACTCCCATCCCTATAGAAACTCGGGAGGCATTCCAACTCCTTCTCCCGCAGCTCAAGGAACATTTCATTCAAGCTCTGAAATGGAGCTCTTTCTCTCTTATTTCAAGCTCTTTCTCTCTTAAGGCCCTCTCCTCCTTTTTCATTTCAAGCTCTAACTCCTTCAATCGAATGGGGTCCCCCATTTCCTGACCAGGCTTTGTAGAAGATAGAGGACTGTCGCACCAGCAGGCAATACCCCACCTCACCAACGCAGACCATAACTCCCACTTTATAGCCTCTTTCTTCAAATGCTTATCAATAGGCACCTTATAGGTCTCTGCCAGCATACACAAATGCTCCTTGGTACATTTATCAAACAACTCCCGACTAGGAGCCTCAGTAAATTCCTGTACTTTAAACTCCATATCAAATGGGCCATTTGGAGGGGCTTGAAAGAATGGCAGATGGTGTATTAATGCAAGTGTGACCACCAGGGACAAATCAAACCCTGGCATAGTTCCAAGGTGTCCTTTGGTTGTGGCTTTATAAATCACCAAGGCATTGGTAAGACCAATTCCGGTCGCCTAGTTATAAGGAAAAAATAGAGCTACCTCAGGGTTCCAGCAACTATGTTACAGAAAAAGGTTGAACAAGTTAGGTCTCAGCGCAGAAGGTTAAGGGGGGGACTTGATTGAGGTCCTCACAACACAGAAGGCCATCCGCACTCAGAGGGTGGTGGTCTTCCAGCCATTTAAGAAAAGTGGGATGGTATATGGACCTACCAAAATAATCGTTACTGTCAGGACGAGAAAAAAAAATTCCTCACCAACACAGCCTCAGTCACCAGAAGCCTACCAAAAAAAAATCCAAAACTGTCTAGGGTCCTCAAAGCTTAGGACGAGCCCCCATTTTGTTACGACTCCCGAATGCAGGTACTTCAGAGCCGCGTAACATAGTCAAAAACCAGGCTCAAGTTCAAGAAAATAGTATTTTATTTTGTTAAAACCCAAACCTGATTCAAACAACCCAGTCAAGGACAAGAATAAACTAATAAACAAAGATAACAGTGCTCCAGCCAGCCTCGCAATGGGCCCTCGAAACTAGATTCTCTAACCTGCCTAAATGGAAATAACCCTTAAACAAAATACACGAAAACCCTCAGGTCAGCCCTTATCCGTCCCAATTCAATATTAATTGACAAATGTAGGTAATAATACATAAAGTTCTATGCCATATGGCCAGGCCTCCTGCAGTTCAAAATACAGTCTGTTCATGAGTCAGGGTCGACGAAGAGAGAGAGAATTCTGGGAGATTCTGGTACTTAAGCTTTCGATGAGTCACCCGTCACCTGACGCAGCTTGGCCAATCGGGTACAGGAGCCCTTAACCCCTTGATTCCTGACTCCCAGTCACGGGGCCTGCACTCAGGAGAGAAACAGAAGTTAAGTACATAGCATTCACCAGAGGGGGGGGAAGTACCTAACAATATATTAAAAAAACAACAGACAAGTAATTGAGCATAGAAGTTGGGAGGTCATATTGCAGCTGTACAAGACTTTTAGAGTATTGTGTTCAGTGTTGGGAAGGATGTCAAGCTGGAAAAGGTGCAGACAAGATGTATAAGGATGTTGCCAGGACTCGAAGACCTGAGCTATATGGAGAGGTTGAGTAGGCTGGGACTCTATTCCTTGGAGCGCACGAGGTTGTGATCTTATAGAGATGTATAAAATCATTAGAGGAATAGGTCGGGTAGACCCACAGAGCCTCTTGCCCAGAGTAGGGGAATCGCAAACTAGAGGACAAAGGTTTAAGGTGAGGGGGGGAAAATATTTAATAGGAACATAGATACATAGACAATAGGTGCAGGAGCAGGCCATTTGGCCCTACGAGCCAGCACCGCCATTTAATGTGATCGTAGCTGAACATCCACAATCAATACCCCGTTCCTGCCTTCTCCCCATACCCCTTTATTCTGCTAGCCCTAAGAGCTCTATCTAACTCTCTTTTGAATGCATCCAGTGAATCGGCCACCACTGCTTTCTGAGGCAGAGAATTTCACAAATTCTCAACTCTCTGTACGAAAATGTTCTTCATCATCTGTTACAAACATAGAACATAGCCAGGAGTAGGCCATTCAGCCCTTCGAGCCCTGCACCGCCTTCAATATGATCATGGCTGATTGCCAATGAACTGGCCTCAACTACCCTCTGTGGCAGAGAGTTCCAGAGACTCACCACTCTCTGTGAAAAAAGTCTGGTCTTAAAGGATTCTTATCCTTAAGCTGTGACCCCTTGTCCTGGACTTCCCCAACATCGGGAACAATTTTCCTGCATTCTAGCCTGTCCAGTAAGTTTCTATAAGATCCACTCTCATCTCCTAAATTCCAGAGAGTATAAACTTATCCAGTATAAGACAGTCCTGACATATCAGTTGGTGAACCTTGCACTCCCTCTATAGATTTGGAGACCAAAACTGTACGCAATACTCCAGGTGTGGTCTCACTCAACTGAAGTAGAACCTCCCTGCTCCTGTACTCAAATCCTTTTGCTAAAGCTAACATACCATTCGCTTTTTTCACTGCCTGCTGCATGCATGCCTACTTTCAATGACTGGTGTACCATGACATCTCGCTGCATCTCCCCTTTTTCCTAATCGACCAGTGGATAACCTCACATTTATCACATTATACTGCATCTGCCAAACATTTGCCCACTCTATCCATCACCTTGCAGTCTCCTAGCATCCTCCTCACAGCGAACACTGCCCCCAGCTTAGTGTCATTTGGACCTTCAATTCCCTCTCATCCAGATCGTGCCCGTTTACTCCTACTCTTTGCTTCCTGTTTGCCAGCCAGTTCTCTATCCACATCAATACTGAACCCGAAGTTTGTATGCCCGCATCTACTATAAAAATTCCCTCTCATCCTAAATTCCAGTGAATACAAGCCCAGTTGCTCCATTCTTTCATCATATGACAGTCCTGCCATCCCGGGAATTAACCTGGTGAACCTACGCTGCACTCCCTCAATAGCAAGAATGTCCTTCGTCAAATTAGGAGACCAAAACTGCACACAATACTCCAGGCGTGGTCTCACCAGGGCCCTCTTCAACTGCAGAATTACCTCTTTGCTCCTATACTGAACTCCTCTTGTTATGAAAGCCAATATGCCATTAGTGTTCTTCACTGCCTGCTGAACCTGTATGCTTACTTTAGTGACTGATGTATGAGGACACCCATGTCTCGTTGTACTTCCCCTTTTTTCTAACCTGACACCATTCAGACAATAATCTGCCTTCCCGTTCTTGCCTCCAAAGTGGATAACCTTACATTTATCTACATTATACTGCATCTGCCATGCATCTGCCCACTCACCCAACCTGTCCACATCACCCTGCATCCTCATAGCATCCTCTTCACAGTTCACACTGCCTCCCAGCTTTGCGTCATCTGCAAATTTGCTAATGTTACTTTTAATTCCTTCATCTAAATCATTAATGTATATTGTGAATAGCTGCGGTCCCAGCACCGAGCCTTGCGGCACCCCACTAGTGACTGCCTGCCATTCTGAAATGGACCCGTTAATCCCTACTCTTTTTTTCCTGTCAGGCAAACCAATTTTTCTACCGATGTCAGCACTCTACCCCCGATACCATGTGCCCTAAGTTTGCCCACTAATCTCCTATGTGGGACCTTATCAAAGAACTAGTGTGCGGGTGATCGCTGGTCGGCGTGGACTTGGTAGGCCAAAGGGCTTGGTACCATGCTGTAACTAAAAAACTAAAACTAGAAACTCTACAGCATGGAGCCCATTTGGAGCCCATCTCAGAAGATTAGTCAAGCATGATTTCCCCTTCGTAAATCCATGCTGATTTGAAACGATCCTGTTACTGCTATCCAAATGTGCCACTATTACATCTTTTATAATCGACTCCAGCATCCTCCCCACCACCGATGTCAGGCTAACTGTTCTATACTTCCCTGCTTTCTCTCTCCTTCCGTTCTTGAAAAGTGGGATGACATTAGCTACCCTCCAATCTACACAAACTGATCCAGAATCTATAGAACTTTGGAAAATGATTACCAATGCGTCCACAATTTCTAGAGCCACCTCCTTGAGTACCCTGGGATGCAGAGCATCAGGCCCTATGGATTTATCAGCCTTCAGTCCCATCAGTCTACCCAACACCATTTCCTTACTAATGTGAATTTCCTTCAGTTCCTCCCTCATCCGAGATCCTCTGTCCCCCAGCATCTCAGAAAGATTGTTTTTGTCTTCCTTAGTGAAGACAGAACCAAAGTACCTGTTCAACTCATCTGCCATTTCCTTGTTCCCCATAATAAATTCACCTATTTCGGTCTTCAAGGGTCCAACCTTGGTCTTAACTAATGTTTTCCTCTTCACATACCTAAAGAAGCTTTTACTATCCTCATTTATATTCTTGGCTAGCTTACCTTCGTACCTCATCTTTTCTCCCCGTATTGCCTTTTTAGGTACCTTCTGTTTATCTTTAAAATGTTCCCAGTCCTCTGGCTTCCCGTTCATCTTTGCTATGTTATACATCTTCTCTTTTATTTTGATACTGTCCTTGACTTCCCTTGTCAGCCACTGTCACCCCTTACTCCCCTTAGAATCTTTTGTCCTCTTTGGAATGAAACGATCCTGAATCTTCTGGATTATTTCCAGAAACACCAGCCATTGTTGTTCCACTGGCATTCCTGCTCGGGTCCCTTTCCAGTCAACTTTGGCCAGCTGCTCCCTCATGGCGCCATAGTCGCCTTTGTTACTGACACTTCCGATTTCACCTTCTCCCTCTCAAATTGCAGATTAATACTTATCATATTATGGTCACCACCCCCTAATGGCTCCTTTACCTTAAGTTCCCTTATCAAATCTGGTTCATTATACCACACTAAATCCAGAATTGCCTTCTCCCTGGTTGGCTCCAGTACAAGCTGCTCTACGAATCCATCTCAGAGGCACTCTACAAACTCCCTTTCTTGAGGTCCAGAACCAACCTGATTTACCCAGTCTACCTGCATGTTGAAATCTCCCATAACCACGGTGGCATTACATTTGCTACATGCCAATTTTAACTCTTGATTCAACATTCACCCTATATCCAGGCTACTGTTTGGGGGCCTGTAGATTAGTCCCATTAGGGTCTTTTTACCCTTACAATTCCTCAGTTCTATCCATACTGACTCTACATCTCCTGATTCTATGTCACCCCACGCAAGGGACTGAATTTCATTCCTTACCAACAGAGGCACCCCACCCCCTTTGCCCACTTGAATGTCTTTTCAATAGGTGGTATACCCCTGAATATTCAGTTCCCAGCCCTGGCCCTCTTGCAGCCACGTCTCTGTAATTCCCACAACCTGAGGGGCATCTTTTTTACACAGAGGGTGGCGTGTGTATGGAACAAGCTGCCAAGGGAGGTAGTTGAGGCAGGTACTCTCACATCGATTAAGAAACATTTGGACAGGTACGTGGATAGGACAGGTTTCGAGGGATATTGGCCAAACGCAGGTAGGTAGGATGTGTTGGCCGGTGTGGATAAATTGGGTTGAAGGTATGACAAAATAACATTTGCCTTCATTGGTCAGGGCATTGAGTATAACGGTCAAAAAGTCAATATGTAGCTCGATAAGACTTTGATTAGCCGGCATTTAGAGTATTGTTGATTTCCCCAGTACAGGGTGGATGTAGAGGCTTCGGAAAGTGTGTAGAAGAAATTTCCCAGAATGATGCCTGAATTAGCTGGTATTAGCTACCAGGAGAGGTTGGACAGCTTTATATTGTTTCCTCTTGAAGGCCAGAGGGAGATAGAAGTATATAAAATTATGAAATTAATTTAGCTTAGTTTAGATATACAGCACGGAAACAGGCCTTTCGGCCCATCGAGCCTGCACCGACCAATAATCCCCCCACATTAATACTACTCGACACTCTCTCACCACGATGTATACTTATACCAAACCAATCAACCTACAAACCTGCACGTCTTTGGACCGTGGGAGGAAACCGAAGATCTCGGAGAAATCCTATGCAGGTCACGAAGATTAAAAACTCCATACAGACAGCGCCCGTAGTTGGGATCAAACCCGAGTCTCCGGTGCTACGAGCGGTGTAAAAGGCCTGTCCCACTGGACGAGGTAATTCAAGAGTTCTCCCGAGTTTCCCCTGATTCGAACGCGGAGAATTACGGTAATAGCCGCTCGTAGGTATTTGGGGCTCTCGTGGACATTTTTCAACATGTTGAAAAAACTTCACGAGCTTACCGCGTTTCCCGAGTGCCTGCCGTTAGCGTTACGAGCTGCTAAGAGACGTCCCGAGCTCCGACGTACCTATTACGTCCATTCTACGTACTTGCCTTTTAAAAGCTTGGGAGAACTCTTGGGTAAACTTGTACAGTGGGACAGGTCCTTAAGGCAGCGACTCTTCCTCTGCGCCACCATGCCACCACAGAAGCGTAGAAAGGATGGAAATGTCAAAGACATGGGGAGATAGCTTTAAGGTGAGAGGGGCAAAGTATGAAGGAATGATAGAGCAGCTGCCTTACAGCGTCAGAGACCCAGGTTCAGTAAGAACAATGGAGGACCTGCTGAGAGGGGGATTAGGGTGAATCTGGCGAGGGATACGTTGTGACTTTGTCAGTGACCTTTATGTGGTGACTATTGCATACCTTGCCTGTACGAGCAAAGCATTTCACCGTGACTTGTCACATGGAATTCTCTGCCTGAGTGGGCGGAGGAGGCCGGTTCTCTGGATACTTTCAAGAGAGAGCTAGATAGGGCTCTTAAAGATAGCGGAGTCAGGGCATATGGGGAGAAGGCAGGAACGGGGTACTGATTGGGGATGATCAGCCATGATCACATTGAATGGCGGTGCTGGCTCGAAGGGCCGAATGGTCTACTCCTGCACCTATTGTCTATTGTCTATTGGGACAATAAACTATTCAAGTATTCATTCAGTATTCATCCTGACCACGGGTGCTGTCTGCACAAGACAGTACGTTCCCCTGTGAAGAATAATGTGCAAAATAGTTTAGTTTAGAGATACAGTGTGGAACCAACATCGGGTCCACACCGACCAGCGATCCCCGCACTCCTACATACATTGGGGACAATTTTTACACTTATACCAACCAATTGACCTACAAACCTGTACGTCTTTGGAGTGTGGAGGAAACCGACACTCCACGCAGAAAACCACGCAGGTCACGGGGAGAACGTACAAACTCCGTGCAGACAAGCACCTGTAGTCGGGGTCGAACCCAGATCTCCGGCACTGCAAGTACAGTAAGGCAGCAACTGTGCCACCGTGCTAAACTAAAATAAACTACAGTAAACTCAGACGCAAGGCCATATGATGGGAACACGCAACCTCCAGATGACAAATGAGATTAAGAGTGGGCGCTGCGCCGGCCAAATGTCGTTTACAGCCTCGTCGTCGAGTGCCAGTGCTCACAGGTTCAATTGTCTTTGTCAGATTCCAACGTATTAGCCTGAGCGGAGAAGAGAAAGCACAGGCAGCCCGGCCCCAGGCGGTACACAGCTGGAGTAATTGCCAGTTCAGCTGGTCATCCCTGTCCTGTGCAAATCCCATCACAGGAGAAGCCATCACTTGGGAAGGTTCGGAGCTGATGAAGTGGCGGCGGGATAATTACTTCCCCAGCGCCGCATCTGGTGCAAGGGAGAATGATAGAACTCTCGCCACCATGTGAGGAAGCATCTTTTGCAGAGCCATCCAATGCTGATTGTTTTTAAATGGACTTCTTCGGACTGAATGATAGACAAGGCCAGAACAAAGCACCGGGTCGGAACCCTTCTTCGGACTGAATGATAGACAAGGCCAGAACAAAACACCGCACCGGGGACTGTTTTTACAGAAGCCAATTGACCGACAAACCTGCGTATCTTTGGGATGTGGGAGGAAACAGGAGAACCCGGGGGAACCCATGCTGCCACGGGGGGAACGTGCAAACTCCGTACAGACAGCACCCGTAGTCGGGATCCAACCTAGGTCTCTGGCGCTGATAGGCAGCAACTTTTCCACTGTGTCACTTTCCTGCCAACAAATTTCTCCTTGAAATGAATGAATGAATCAATGGATGAATGAATGAATCAATGGATGAATGAATGAATGAATGAATGAATGAATGAATCAATGGATGAATGAATGAATCAATGAATGAATGAATACTTTATTGTCCCATGTGACAAGGCACAGCAAAATTCTTTGCTTGCATACCCAAGGTATGCAAATAGTCACCACATAAAGGGTGCTGATAAAGTTCTCCCTAATGTTTGTCTTTTCCTCTCCGGCCTTTGTCCAACCATCTGCTAATCTGGAGAAAAGGTGACATTTCAGGTCGAGACCCTTATCCCTTTGCAGTCAGTCAGATGCCTCGAAAGGAAAGCTAGGCACGGTGGCACAGCGGTAGAGTTGCTGCCTCACAGCGCCAGAGACCCGGGTCTACGGGTGCTGTATGTATGGAGTTTGTATGTTCACCCCGTGACCTGCGTGGGTTTTCTCCGGGGATCTCCGGTTTCCTCCCACACTCCAAAGTCGTATAGGTTTGTAGTTTAATTAGCTTGGTGTAATTGTGGAGTGTGGGATCGCTGAGCGCGGAATTGGTGGTGAAGGACCACAATCTCCCGCGCAAAGCAAGAAAACCAAAGATCTTGAAGAAAACCCACGCGGCCACAGGGAGAATGTACAAACTCCGTACAGACAGCGCCCGTAGTCAGGATCGAACCCAGGTCTTTGGCGCTCCAAGCGCATTAAGGCAGCAACTCTACCGCTGCTCCACCGGGAATGGATATGGATTACATGCAGGCATAGGAGACCAGCTGAACTGGGCAGATATTGTGGACCAAAGGGCCTGTACCTATGGTATGATCTTTGCACTCATAGGGTCATAGAGTCATACAGCTGGCCATTAAACTCAAATTTTCCTAATCAACTAAGATGCCCCACTTAAGCTAGTCCAGTTTATCCCCGTTTGACCCCTCTGCCTCGCAACCGTTTCTATCCATATATCTGTCTAAGTGTCTATTAAACGCTATGATAGGACCTGCCTGAAGTATAGTTCTCAGCATTGTAGCGCATCAGGTCCATGGACAAAGTCCAATGTCCGCAATGGGTTAGAGGTGAATTGCTGTGGCTTATGGAAGGGCCCTTCAGAAGCCTGATGACAGAGGGGAAGAAGCTGTTCCTGAATCTGGTGTTGCGGCACTTTCAAGCTCCCCAAAATCTGCCCAAAGGGAGCAGGGTGCAGGAGGATTGTGGATAGACACAAAATGCTAGAGTAACTCCACGGGTTAGGCAGCATCTCAGGAGAATAGTAATAGGTGAAGATTCAGGTCGAGACCCTTCTTCAGAATGAGAGTCAGGGGAGGGGGAAATGAGAGATATTGAAGGTAAATAAAACAAATGAATGGAAGACATGTAAAAAGAAACGAAGATCAAGGGAAAGGTGGAGCCCACAATGGTCCATTGTTGGCTGTGGGCTAGGTGATAACAATTTATAGCGACAGTGAAACGCAACAGGATGACAATGAAACTAGTACGACGACTTGGTGGGGGAGGGACGGAGAAGGATAGGGGATGCAAGGGTTAGAGAAATAAAGGTTCATACCATTGGGGTGTAAGCTCCCCAAACAAAATATGAGGCGCTGTTCCTCCAATTTGCGCTGGGCCTCACTCTGATGGTGGAGGGGGGCCAAGATGAAAGGCTAGTGCAGGAATGGGAGGGAAGGGGCAGGTCTTTGGTTATTGGGTGGGAAGGAACTGCAGATGCTGGTTTAAACCGAAGATAAACAAAAAAAAAAGCTGGAGCAACTCAGCGGGACAGGCAGCATCAGTGCTGCCTGTCCCGCTGAGTTACTCCAGCATTTTGATTATCCGGTGCTTTTCCAAAGCGTGGAATGTGTCAATGGAGGGGAGGCCGGTCTGTGTGATTTTCCACCAGTTTCTGCTCAGAGACGGGGAGGCTCGGCTGTAAACTGCGTGCAGAGGTAATGACTGGATCAGTCAATTTATTGCAACATAATTCGTAATATCATGCACGCATTCATCATCTTATCGAGGACATGAAGTTTGTAAACGGAAAATTATATTCAATTCTAACACAGTTCACAATTGAAACTGCACTCCGTGAAATTACTCAGTTAATAGATATTGTGGGAGAAATTAACTTGAAACGTGTGTGAGTGTGGATCACTTTTACCTCCGGGGCCTTCAATGTCGGTCGGAACTGAATGCCCAGAGTAGAAACATAGAAACATAGACAATAGGTGCAGGGATTGTCCATATGGCATTCAACATGATCATGGCTGATCATCCAAAAATCCGTACCCCGTTCCTGCTTTCTCCACATCCCTTGATTCCATTAGCCCAGAGAGCTATACCTAACTCTCTCTTGAAAACATCCAGTGAATTGGCCTCCATTGCCTATTGTGGCAGAGAATTCCACAGATTCACAACTCTCTGGGTGAAAAGGTTTTTCCTCATCTCGGCCAACCCCTTATGCCTAAACTGTGACCCCTGGTTGTGGACTCCCCCAACACCGGGAACATTTTTCCTGCATCTAGCCTGTCCATTCCCTTAAGAATTTTACAATTTTCTATAAGATAGCCTCACATCCGTCTAAATTCCAGTGCATACAAGCCCAGTCAGCCCATACTTTCATCGCGACTTACAGTAGATGATCCATAATGGATTGGTCCTAATTTTGGCAAATAAATCTCTTACATTATAAAAATACATAGACAAATTTAACGTGATTATTTGTGGCATCACATAACGCCTATCCTTTTCTCTGGAGATGCTGCTGTCTGACCCGTTGAGTTACTCCAGCTTTCTGTGTCTATCTTCGGTTTAATCCAGCATTTGCCATTCCTTCTTACGCACCTCTTCCCTTTTTGCTTAGTTCTGATCGACGAGGTCTTCCCCATTTGAGTCATAGAGTCGTACAGTGTGGATCAGGCCCTTCTGCCCAACCTGCCCACACCAACCAACATGTCCTCCTCTGCACTAGTCCCACCTGCTGTGTTTGGCCCAAATCCCTCTGAACTTGTCCAATCCAAGCAGCCGTCCAACTGTTTCTTACATTTTGCGATAGTACCTGCCTCCTACTGGCATACACCTACCAAACTTTATCTAAAAAAGTTGCTCCTCAGGTTTTTATTGCCTACACCGGCCAACAGGTCCCATCAACACTAGACCCACCTGCCTGTGTTTGCCCCATGTCCCTCTAACCCTACCATGTCCAGTATTTGTCTAAATGTTTCTTAAACATTGCAATAGTACCTACCTTAACTACCTCCTCCAGCAGTTCATTCAATATATATACCCTTAGGTTCCTATTTAATCTTTCCCCCCTCACCTTAAACCAATGTCTTCTGGTTCACGATCCCCCTCCTCCGGTAAAAGACTCTGTGGGTCCACCCGATCTATTCCTCTCATGATTTTTTTCACTTACAGAACAATGCAGGAAACATGTTCCCCGTGTTGTGGTGTCCAGAACCAGGGGTCACAGTTTAAGAATAAGGAGCAGGCCATTTGGGACTTAGATGAGACAAAAATTGTTTCACCCAGAGAGTTGTGAATCTATGTAATTCTCTGCCACAGAAGGCAGTGGAGGCTAATTCACTGGATGTTTTAAAGAGAGAGTTAGATTTAAGGCTAACAGAATCAAGGGATATGGGGAGAAAGCAGGAACGGGGTACTGATTCTGGATGATCAGCCATAATCATATCGAATGGCGGTGCTGGCTCGAAGGGCCGAATGGCCTACTCCTGCATCCATTTTCTATGTTTCTATGTCTACATTAGATCACCCCTCATCCTCCAGCGCTCCACTAGATCTACTAGTGATGCCACTATCGATGATACATAGAGACGGAAATAATGGAAGTCCTTGCCCTGCCTTTGTATATCACCCACCATCACAACATTCATTTCTTACTGGGGTTAAACTGGAGGCAGCACAGTTGCGCAGCGGTAGAGTTGCGCTTTCGATCCTGACCACGGGAGCTGTCTGTATGGAGTTTTTTACGTTCTCCCAGTGACCGCTTGGGTTTTCTCCGGGTGCTTTGGTTTCCTCCCACACTTAAAAGATGTACAGGTTTTGTGGGTTAATTGGTTAACTGGGTGTGTAGGTTAATTAGCTTTAGTAAATTGTCCCTGGTGCGTGTAGGATAGTGTTAGTAATCGCTGGTGTACCTGTCCAAGTGATCGCTACAGGACTTGGCCTGGACTCAATGGGCCAAGGGGCGTGTTTCTGCAACGTATCTCCAAAGTTTAGTTTAGTTTAGTTTAGTTTAGTTTAGTTTGGAGATACAGCGTGGAAACAGGACCTTTGGCCAACCAGCGTTCCCCGCGTACTAAAGGGCCTGTCCCATTTGGGCATCATTTGCGCGCCATTTATTCAACATAATTTACGCATCACGACGCACGGAAGTCCTTGCCCTGCCTGTATATCTGCGTGACACGCAGATAATGCCCAAGTGGGACAGGCCTTTGCCTTTCCACTGCCCTGCACACACCAGGGATAACTTCCCAATTTTTACCAGGCCACGTAGCTTGCAAACCTGTATGTCTTTGGAGTGTGGGAGGAACCCAAAGCACCCGGGGAAAACCACGCGAGTCAGTCGGGAGAACGTACAAAGTCCGTACCAGACAGCACCCGCGGACAGGATCGAACCCGGGTCTCTGGCTCCGTGAGGCGGCAGGCTGCATCTAAAGTGGAAACTGAGCAGAGGATGGGATGAGATGAGATATCACAAGATCGCCTGAGCAGGTTTATCCACAAGATTCGCAGGAGCAGAGCAAAGGTGATGGATCAGGGCGAGCTGGAGCAGGAGGATATAGTGCATCAAGAGTACTCCTGACATTGGGGGAGATGGTGTATCTCTTGATCTCTCCATTGAGATTCATTCCATGCTGATTGATTGAACCGATCTCTCCTGAGATTTGAACCTCTCTGCGCTCCTGAAGTATACAAAGATGTGGAAAGATCTCTGTCGGGAGATGTGGGAGGAGGGAGGGAGGGAGGGAGTGGGATGACACCTTCCACCTCGTGCCAATGCCACTGCATCTGCTGGATATGCCAAGTCATCAGATATGTGAGCAGTGACCTTGTTCATTGGACTCTGCGCTGTTTCATTGCCACATAGACGTTTAAACGAGTTGCAACTGCATTCTTTGCAAGAGGACACTGGCGATTAGTTAATGCATCTTGCATGCTCAGGAAAGTTTAGTTTAATTTAGTTTTGAGTTACAGCGCGGAAACAGGCCCTTCGGCCCACCGAGTCCGCACCAACCAGCGAGCCCCGTACACCCGCTCTATCCTGCACACAGGAGGGACAATTCACAATGATACCAAGCCAATTAACCTACAAAAGTGTACGTCTTTGAAGTGTGGGAGGAAACCGGAGATCCCGGAATAAAACCCACGCGGGTCACGGGGAGAACGTGCAAACTCCGTACAGACAGCACCCGTAGTCAGGGTCGACACAGGATCCGTGGAGCTGTAAGGCAGCAACTCCACCGCTGCGCCACCGTGCCGCGCATTTTCTTTAAAGGGACAGCGATTAAGCTTGATGATGCCAGAATCATCATGCTCCTTATTTAAAGACCTTTAGGTTCTCGATTACAAAGAGCTTCAAATATTTCGGGGAACAGGCAGGAGAATGGGGTTGAGAGGGACAGATAGGTCAGCTATGCTCGAATGGTGGAACAAACTTGATGGGCCGATGGAATTAGAATATAGACAATAGAACATAGAACAGTAGCGTCATAGAGTGGAAACAGGCCCAGTGGCCCAACTTGCCCACACCGGCTAACAGGTCCCATCTACACTAATCCCACCTGCCTGCATTTGCTCCATATCCCTCTAACCCTTTCCCGTCCAAATTTTCCTTAAACGTTGCAATAATGCCTAGCTCAACTACCTCCTCCAGCAGCTCGTTCTGTATACCCCCTTAGGCTCCTATTAAAGCTTTCCCCCTTCAACTTAAACCTATGTCCCCTGGTTCTTGATTCCTCTACTCTGGGCAAGAGACTCTGTCGTTTACGCGATCTATTGCTCTCATGGTTTCGTACACCACCATAAGATTGCCCCTCACCCTCCTGTGCTCCAAGGAATAGAGCTCACTCAACCTCTCCCTGTAGCTCAGGCTCTCGAGTCCTGGCAACATCTTCGTGAGTCTTCTCTGCACCCTTTCAGGCTTGACAACATCTGTCCTATAAAATGGTGCCCAAAACTGAACACACAATGTGGCCTCACAAACATCATATAGCTGCAGCATTACCTCCCAACTCCTATACTCAAAGTACTCTGGGCATTTTTGCACTAGTATTGGGGTAATCATTTTATTTAATTTGTATATTGATTATATGTTATCTCTGAGTATTGTGTTTATGGACCTGTTGCAAGCAAGAATTTCATTGTTTTGCCAATTAAATGCTCTTGACTCTTTAGTTTAGACCAGGGGTTCCCAATCTTTTTCGTCCCGTTTACCCCTGGCAACTTTAATAGCACATGACAATGTTACTTCACTTATTTATGAACAACTAATGATGAACAGATACCGGTATTCCAGAACCAAACACATTCAGTCAATGAGAAGAAATATGTACAAATCCAGAATCAACAAATTTACACCCTTGGGTAAGCAAAATTTACCCCAGGTTGGGAACCCTTGGTTTAGATTACAGCTACAGTGTGGAAACAGGCCCTTCAGGCCAGCGAGTCCGTACCAACCAACAATTCCCGTACATTCAGACTATCTTACACATGAGAGACAAGTTATAATCTTTACCAAAGCCAATTAACCTACAAATGTGTACGTCTTAGCAGTGTGGTAGTAAACCGGAGCAATGGGGGAAGCCCACGCAAGTCACGGGGGAAACGTACAGGCAGCACCCGTGGTCAGGATCGAACCGGGGTCTCTGGCGCAGTGAGGCAGCAACTCTACCGCTGCGCCACCTTTGACTTGGATGTGAGACGGATAATCACCTGCTCCCCCACCACCCAGCCCAGACCACCCACGGTCACAGTTAAACTGCGCAAGCAGCAGGAACAACAACAGCTGGTCGCAATAAGCCCCGGACAAGGGAAAACAGGAAGGAAAACACCAAGAAATTAGCCAGCAGTAAATTGAAACAAGCCAGCCAGGAAATGGAGGACCCCATTACACAATGCTGCCTTCTGCTGTCTCGGGTCACTCGACAGGTTCAACACGCGATGCGTTGCTCGCTGGGCTAGAACACTGAGAAATATTTTAATATTATTTTCATGTTAATAATATTAGAATCATTTCAAAATATTCAAGATAGTTTAACAAAAATAAGATTAATTTCAAAATATATGTTAAATATTTTCATGACAACAATATTAAGATCATCATATTATTCAAATAGTTTATGTATAATTTTTAGAACAGTTAAATTATGAAAGACGTAGATAGGATAGACAGTCAGAACCTTTATAGGCCAGGATGGAAAAATCAAATTCTAGAAGGCATAGAAACGTAGAAACATAGGAAATAGGTGCAGGAGTAGGCCATTTGGCCTTCGAGCCAGCACTGCCATTCAATATGATCATGGCTGATCATCTAAAATCAGTACCCCGTTCCTGCTTTTTCCCCATATCCCTTGATTCCATTAGCCCTAAGAGCTAAATCTCTTGAACCATCTTCTGAACTCTCTGGGTGATAGGGTTGCCAACTTTCTCACTTCCAAATAAGGGACAAAAGGTCAAAATGCCGACGGGTTGCCCGACTTGGCCGTGGCTGGGTGAATGAGGAGTTGGTCCGGTGCTGGACTGCACACGAAGGCGGGCCGGCTGAGGAGTTTTAGCCGCGCGACGTCGTGCGCAAAATTCGGCACCCCATCCCACTCATGAACCGATGATCAGCCATGAGAAGGAGGGGTGGTGGTGTCGGTGGAATAGCGAAGGTCCGAAAGTCAATCAACTGGCCTGTCGACCGAAAGGCGCTGCTGCTGCAACTCCATGGGCTGCACTGCGTCGGGACGGGTGAGGCGGGGCCAGACGTGGCGCTCCGACCCGGCAGTCCCCTCGACCGCTGTAGTAGCAGTCAAATACGGGACAAGGGCGGTCCCGTACGGGACAAGGGAGGTTCCGCACGGGACAAACCAATTGAACCAAATCCTGGCTAAAAACGTCTTTCCTCATCTCAGTCCTAAATGGCCTACCCCTTATTCTTAAACTGTGACCCCTGGTTTTGGACTTTAAGGTGAGAGGGGTAAAGTTTAAAGCGTGTTGAGGGACAGGCATTTTTGTGTGGTACGTGCCTGGAACACATTGTCAGGAGTGGTGGTGGAGGCAGATGCGATAGTGGCATTTAAGAGACTTTTGGATAGGCGCGTGAATATGCAAAGAATGGAGGGATATGGATGAGGTGCAGGAAGATACATGACAGTGCGGGTGACAGGGGTTATGGGGAGAAGGCAGGAGAATGGGGTCAGGAGGGAGAGATAGATCAGCCACGATTGAAAGGCAGTGGTCTTGTTGCGCCGAATGGCCTATTTCTACTACTCCTCTCACTTGAGACCTTATGACCTTGTGACCTTACGACAACCACAGTGAAGAGAAAACAGCTGCTGATGCACGGCTGATACTGAAAGTGTGCGCACACAAGTCTCTGCGGGGTCGTATTTATTCTGTTAACGATGGTGCAGCGGGCGGGCGAACGGAAACTTTCTGCATCAGTGCCTTTGTAAATAAGTATTTGGTTTAATCTTTGAGCAGGTGCGGAAGGATGGATGAAGTGCATGAATGTTATCAAACGGGGCGCGTGCAGGAGCAATATAGAGTTTCTCCATATCTTTGTGTTATCACAGAAGGCTGTGGAAGGCCAAGTCAGTGGATATTTTTAAGGGACAGAGATAGATAGATTCTTGATTAGTACATGTATCAGGGGTTATGGGGAAAAGGCAGGAGAATAGAAACATAGAAACATAGAAATTAGGTGCAGGAGCAGGCCATTCGGCCCTTCGAGGCTGCACCGCCATTCAATATGATCATGGCTGATCATCCAACTCAGTATCCTGTACCTGCCTTCTCTCCATACCCCCTGATCCCTTCAGCCACAAGGGCCACATCCAACTCCCTCTTAAATATGGCCAACAAACTGGCCTCGACTACCTTCTGTGGCAGAGAATTCCACAGATTCACCACTCTCTGTGTGAAATACGATTTTCTCATCTCGGTCCTGAAAGACTTCCCCCTTATCCTTAAACTGTGACCCCTTGTCCTGGACTTCCCCAACATCGGGAACAATCTTCCTACATCTAGCCTGTCCAACCCCTTAAGAATTTTGTAAGTCTCTATGAGATCACCCCTCAATCTTTTAAATTCCAGCGAGTACAAGCCAAGTCTATCCAGTCTTTCTTCATATGGAAGTCGTGCCATCCCAGGAATCAGTCTGGTGAACCTTCTCTGTACTCCCTCTATGGCAAGATTGACTTTCCTCAGATTAGGAGACCAAAACTGTACGCAATGGAGTTAGGAGGGAGAGATAGATCAGCCATGAGTGAATGGCAGAATAGACTTGATGGGCCGAATGGCCTAATTCTGCTCCTATCACTGATGACATGATTATATTGCAGATTTGACAAATCCATTATGTTACGATACGAAACAATAGAAACATAGAAACATGGAAACATAGAAAATAAATGCAGGAGTAGGCCATTCGGCCCTTCCAGCCAGCCAGCATTCAATATGATCATCCAAAATCAGTATCCCGTCCCTGCTTTTTCCTCATATCCCTTGATTCCGTTAGCGATAAGAGCTAAATCTCTCTCTTGAAAATACGATATGATACGATAGAACTTTATTTATCCCAGGAAGGAAATTGATCTGCCAACAGTCATGAAAGCAAAACACAAAATACATGAAACATGAAATTAAATTGAAGAGTGGAGAGGCTTGGGGGATGTGCAAAGATTGGGGAGAGTTAGTCTCAGTCTACCCCATGGCAGAAGGGGGAGGAGCTGTATAGTTTGATAGCCACAGGGTAGAAGGATCTGTCCTGCATCTTGGTGGAACCAGTCTGTTGCTTTTCCAGATATCTCTTCAATAGCGTCAGTGCTCCTGTGTGGCCTCACTCCCCCCCCCCCCCCCCCCCCCCCCCCCCCCCCCCCCCCCCTTCCCCCACGTTCCTCTCCTCCGGAGACATGGAAATCACTGTCATGCCTTCCTTTGAAGTGCCATGCGCCTCGGGAGGCCAGAGTTCTTCGGGTTCCTTGATGCAAATAAATAAACAGGTGGCCTGTGCCCTTGAAACAATCCTGCTGGGCGTGGGGTCAGAACCAGTGTACAATGCGTCAGAAGCTTGTGGGCAAAGTGCAGAGGGCATGGGGTGTGTTCACTCAAGTCTGGAGGTCACAGACCTGAACTCAGCAGCACAGCAGACTCCGGCGATCTCAAAGCATCTGTCCACTCCCACTGCCTTTACCCTCCCACTGTGAGCCCTGATGAATGACCTTGGTGATCGCGACTACTGCTCTGGCCTGTGTAGCGATCTGCGGTGGTTTTAACACTCATTTATATCTCTCGCTTCCCTTGTCCCCAAACCAGCCTGAAGAAGGGTCTCGCCCCGAAACGTCACCCATTCCTTCTCTCCAGGGATGCTGGCTGTCCCGCTGAGTTACTCCAGCCTTTCATGTGTATCTGTGTCTGTACCCTGATGATTTTAGGGTGGCACAGTGGAGCAGTGACAGAGCTGCCCACACTCCAAAGACATGCAGGTTTGTAGGTTAATTGGCTTGGTATATGTAACTGTAAATTGTCCCCAGCGTGTGTCTGAAAGTGTTAATAGGCGGGGATTGCTCGCTGGCCGGTGCGGACTCGGTCGGCCAAAGAGCCAGTTTCCGCCTTTTATCTCTAAACTAAATGAAACAAATGTGCCACCTTACAGCACCAGAGACCCCGGTTCGATCCTGACCACGGGTGCTGTCAGTTCAGAGTTTGTACGTTCTCCCTGTGACCGTGTGGGTTCTCCGGGTGCTGCAGTTTGCTCCCACACTTCAAAGACGTGCAGGTTTGTAGGTTAATTGGCTCCTCTAAATTATCCCTAGTGAAGATTGACAGATTCTTGATCAGTAAGGGTGTCAGGGGTTATGGGGAGAAGGCAGGAGAATGAGGTTGAGAGGGAAAGATAGATCTGCCATGAATGAATCGACTTGATGGGCTGAATGGCCTAATACTGCTCCTGGAACTTATAAACTTATGAACATGAAACATAGAAACATAGAAACATAGAAACATAGAAAATAGGTGCATGAGTAGGCCATTCGGCCCTTCGGGCCTGCACCGCCATTCAATATGATCATGGCTAATCATCCAATTCAGTATCCTGTACCTGCCTTCTCTCCATACCCCCTGATCCCTTTAGCCACAAGGGCCACAAGTAACTCTCTCTTAAATATAGCCAATTAAGTGGCCTCAACTATCTTCTGTGGCAGAGAATTCCACAGATTCACCACTCTCTGTGTGAAATATGATTTTCTCATCTCGGTCCTAAAAGACTTCCCCCCTATCCTTAAACTGTGACCCCTTGTTCTGGACTTCCCCAACATCGGGAACAATCTTCCTGCATCTAGCCTGTCCAACCTCTTAAGAATTTTGTAAGTTTCTATAAGATCCGCCCTCAGTCTTCTAAATTCCAGCGAGTACAAGCCGAGTCTATCCAGTCTTTCTTCATATGGAAGTCGTGCCATCCCAGGAATCAGTCTGGTGAACCTTCTCTGTACCCCCTCTATGGCAAGAATGTCTTTCCTCAGATCAGGAGACCAAAACTGTACGCAATACTCCAGGTGTGGCCTCACCAAGACCCTGTAAAACTGCAGTAGAACCTCCCTGCTCCTATACTCAAATCCTTTTGCTATGAATGCCAGCATACCATTTGCTTTCTTCACAGCCTGCTGCACCTGCATGCCTACTTTCAATGACTGGTGTACCATGACACCCAGGTCTCGTTGCATCGGAACTATCACAACCTACTTAGGAAAGATTTAGCCTGGTACATGGATTGTAAAGGTGTGTAGGATAGAACTAGTGTACGGACTGGCTGTTGGTTGGCATGGACCCAGTGGGCCGAAGGGCCTGTTTCCACACTGTATCTCTAAACTAAACTAAACTAAACTAAATATTGATGCAACAGCCTTCTTGGCTTCAGCATCAATATTTGGAAGAGCTAAATATACTCCAAAGGCGTACAGGTTTGCAGGTTAATTGGCTTAGGTATAATTGTGAATTGTCCCTAGTGTGTGTAAGATAGTGACAGAGTGCAGGGGTCACTGGTCAGCGGGGACTTGGTGGGCCGAAGGGCCTGTTTCCCCGATGTATCTAAAACTAAACTAAACTAAAATGGTTTCTCTAACTTCAAGTAACCCTTGCATCCCTTTCTCGCTATCAATACTAGATTCAAAGTCATCTAGTTGAGTCTCATTTGTCTGTAACTTGTTTTCACCCTTGCCCCTAGCTTGCAATGGCCTGTTTTCTTTATCATCGTTACTTTTTTGCCGATCTTTCCTTCGTTTGTTCTATATCTCTCTACATCACCGTCTATATCTCTCCCCTGACTCTCAGTCTGAAGAAGGGTCTCAACACAAAACGTCACCTATTCCTTCTCTCCAGAGATGCTGCCTGACCCGCTGAGTTACTCCAGCTTTTTGTATGCTTTTTTTTTTGTTTTAGTTTTAGTTTTAGAGATACAGCACGGAAACAGGCCCTTCGGCCCACCGAGTCCGCGCCGATCAGCGATCCCCGCACATTAACACTATCCTACGCACAATCCTAGGGACAATTGACACACTTATATCAAAGCCAATTAACCTACAAATCTGTACGGCTTTGGAGTGTGGGAGTAAACCGAAGATCTCGGCGAAAACCCAGGTGTTCACGGGGAGAACATACAAACTCCATATAGACAGCACCCGTAGTCGGGATCGAACCCGGGTCTCTGGCGCTGCAAGCGCTGCAAGGCCGCAACTCTACCGCTGTGACGCCCTTTTGTGTCTATCTATGGTTTGCATCGCCTTTGCAACAATTGTTTAACCAATGGGAAGTAGCAGAAGATTGAAAGAAAACCTTTTTCTGAAAGTAGGTGATTAAGATTGTCAAGTTATGTCGCTCTGACCTGGTGGGAAAATGGAGAATAAATATAGAATCGTATCACAATAGAGTAATCCCAGATAGGGGAAACAATTCAAGACGAATTCTCACAATTCATGAGATACGGCCATTGTGTCCATCAGATTAGAGAGAAAATCTGATAAAGGCTTTTAAACAAAAGGCTGTGTCTGTCGTTCCATGAATGTCAAGCATTTCGACGCAGTACATAGATAGATAGATACAAAGACAATAGGTGCAAGAGGAGGCCATTCGGCCCTTCAAGCCAGCTCCACCATTCAATGTGATCATGGCTGATCATCCACAATCAGTACCCAGTTCCTGCCTTCACCCCATACCCCTTGATTCCGTTAGCCCTAAGAGCTCTATCTAAATCTCCTTTGAAAACATCCAGTGAATTGTCCTCCAGTGAATTCTGTGGCAGAGAATTCTACAAATTCATAACTCTCTGGGTGAAAAAGCTTTTCCTCATCTCAGTCCTAAATTGCCTACCCCTTATTCTTAAACTGTGACCCCTGGCTCTGGACTCCCCCCCAACATCGGGAACATGTTTCCTGCATCCAGTAGCATTGGAAATTTATTTTTACTTTACAGAAGTGAGAGGGTAGAACAAGGCTTAATCTCGGGAACAATGGGCCCCTGTGACCAGAACACTTGAGCAACAATCAATAAAACGGAGCTAGGAATTCTTGCGGCGTTCCCAGTAACCACATGGGACAGATTCATCGGGTGTTTTTAAAGTGGAGTTTGAGGTATTCTTGATTTATACGGGTGTCATGGGTCATGGGGGAGAAGGAAGGAGAATGGGGTTGAGAGGGAAAGATAGATCAGCGATGATTGAATGGCAGAGTACTCGATGGGCCAAATGGCCTAACTCTGCTCCTGGAACTTATGACCTTATGAACTTGAGGGGCAACTTTTTTCCATAAAGGGTGGTAGGTGTATGGAACGAACTGCCAGCGGAGGTAGTTGTGAGAGATACTATCACAGCCTATTTAAGAGATATTTAGACAGGTGCATGGATTGAAAAGGTTTAGAGGGATATGGGCCAAACGCAGGCAGGTGGGACTAGTGAATGAGGGGCATCTTGGTCGGCAAAGGGAAAGTTGGGCTGAAGAGCCTGTTTCTGTGCTCCATGACTGTCTGGGCCAAGGGATCCATCTCCATGCGTTGTGAAGTCCATGACTATGTGGAAACTTATGCCCCTGTCCTGATCCTTAGGAAACCTGAACGGAAACCTCTGGAGACTTTGTTCCCCACCCAAGGTTTCCGTGCGGTTCCCGGAGGTTCTCATAGGTTTTTGCCATTCTCATGATCTAATGGTCTTTTTTTCACCCAGTTTTATTCCACCAGGGAGGTCTTGCCTTCCACCACCTGCAACCTCCGGCAACCCACCTTCAACTAGCATCGCAACCGGCTTCGACTAAAAAATTACCGATTTTTAAAACGGCAACCTATTTTTAGTCGCGGCCGGTTTTGAATTTTTTGAAATAATCGCCGGAACATAGAAGAAGCGGAGGGTTACACAAAAAGCTGGAGAAACTCAGCGGGTGCAGCAGCATCTAAGGAGCGAAGGAGATAGGTGACGTTTCGGGTCAAGACCGAAACCACTTTCGACCATTAGGGAGACTGACAAAAACCACCAGGAACCTCCGGGAACTGCACGGAAACCTTGGGTGGGCGCAAAGTCTCCAGAGGTTTCCGTTCAGGTTTCCTAAGTGGGACAGGGACATTAGTGGGACAGGGGCATTAGTGAACATGTATAGGCAGCCAGCGTTTCCGAATTTCAACAATGACCGTGGTTGAAGCCACAGAACGATGGAATTATGTAGCACAGACACAGGCCCACCACATCCAAGCCAGCAGTTTTGCCAATCTACACTATTCCCATTTGCCCATGTTCGATCCATATCCTTTGTTTCTTTTAATGCAGCGTGATAAGGTGTGTGTCACGGTGGCGCAGCGGTAGAGCTGCTGCATCATAGTCGTGGTGACACTGGTTCGATCCCGACCACGGGTGCTGTTTATACAGCGTTTATACGTTCTCCCCGTCCCTGGGTGTACAATTTTTTAATTGTAAATTGTCCTTAGTGTGTGTAGGATAGTGTGTTTAGTTTAGTTTAGTTTAGTTTAGTTCAGTTTAGAGATACAGCCCGGAAATAGGCCCTTCGACCCTAGTGCAGGATCGAACCCGGGTCCCTGGCACTGTAAGGCAGTAGCTCTACCATTACACCACCATGCCACCCTAGTCATAGAGTCATAGAATCATAGAGTGATACAGTGTGGAAACAGGGCCTTCGGCTCAACTTGCCCACACCGGCCAACACGTCCAATCTACACTAGTCCCACCAGCCCGTATTTGGCCCATATTCCTCCAAACCTGTCCTATCCATGTACCTGTCTAACTGTTTCTTAAACATTGGGATAGTCCCTGCCTCAACTACCTCCTCTGGCAGCTTGTTCCACCCTTTGTGTGAAAAAGTTACCATTCAGATTCCTATTAAATCTTTTACCCTTCACCTTAAACCTATGTCCCCTGGTCCTCGATTCACCTACTCTGGGCAAGAGACTCTGTGGATCTACCCGATCTATTCCTCTCATGATTTTGTGCACCTCTATAAGATCACGCCTCAACCCTCGTGCTCCATAGAATAGAGTCCCAGCCTACTCAACCTCTCTCTATAGCTCAGGCTCTCGAGTCCTGGCAACATCCTCATAAATCTTCTCGGCACCCTTTCAAGCTTGACAACATCTTTGCTATAAGATGGTGCCCACAACTGAACTCAATACTCTAAATGCAGCCTCACCAACATCTTATAAAACTGCAATATGACCTCCCAAATTCTATACTCAATACCGACTAATGAAGGCCAATGTGCCAAATGCCTTTTTGACCACCTTATCTACCTGCGACTCGACCTTCAAGGAACCATGCACCTGTACTACGAGGTCTTTCTGCTCTACAACCCTACCTGCTCTAGAACCCTACCATTCACTGTGTAGGTCCTGTCCATGTTGGGCTTCCCAAAATGCTGCAACTCACGCTAAATTCCATCAACCATTCCTCAGCCCACCTGGCCAATCGATCCAGATCCTGCTGCAATCATTCACAACCATCTTCACTGCCTGCAGAACCACCCATTTTTATGCAGGAAAGCAGCATAGTGTGAGGGGATCGCTGGCCGGCGCGGACTCAGTGGGCCGAAGCTCCTGTTTCCCCGCTGTACCTCTAAACTATCCTAAGCTAAACTTAACTAATGATTATGTGATTGTTCACAGGGATTTAGTTTAGCTTTGGTTAGATTTGAATGAGTTTCTCCATTGGCGGAGATTAGATTGAGCCAAGGTCTAATTTTACACCCAAGCAGATTCTATGTAATTTTATACCACCACAGACAGCAGTGTCTGCTCAGGGGATATGAATCCTCCCATCATTTTAAAAGTTCACATTTGTCACAGCTGCACAAAAAGCGTCGTCAGATTTCTACGCTGGTTAAGAATAGAAATTTGCAATCCTTTTGATCTGAAATATTCACCCTCTTTCACTTCCCACAGATTCCGCCTCTCATGTTATGCAGGGAAACAGTTTAACGCGTGGGAATTTAAACAAAGAGCTGTCGGTTGCAGCTCTATGGGTTCTAAATTTAGCACTACCTGCTGCAACGCTGTGGGCTTTCAACATAGAGCTATGGCCACAGCGTTATGGGTCACATCGTGGAGCCTGGTCAAAACATCGCCCGCGGTCCCTGGTTAGAGACTGAGCCGGGGTACCAAGCCGTGGTGAGTTTCAACCGTCCCCACGTGGGAGTTCCACAGTGTTTCCACACCTCAAAACAAATGTCCTGAAATGGAATCCTACATTTCCTGGAATTTGATGGTCTTCCCTGAAATGATCAAAAATGCTCCCTGCGTGCTCTTTGTTTTTTTTTCACGGGCACACGTTAACAACACAATCAAGGCCAATCCCAATGTAACTGCAATCCCACTGGTAACCTTTCACCACTAGGCTTATCCAGAATTCTACCACTGCCCGAAAAATAATCAGGCTTAACTTCCACTGAGAAAGAGAATTCTAAAGACTTATTGTTATACGAGAATTTTCCCGAACAGTCTGTGACCCATAACGCTGTGGCCATAGCTCTATGTTGAAAGCCCACAGCGTTGCAGCAGGTAATGCTAAATTTAGAACCCATAGAGCTGCAACCGACAGCTCTTTGTTTAAATTCCCACGCGTTAAACTGACAGTGCTCTGTTTAAACCTTTCAGCGCCAAACTGGCAACGCTGTGTGCATTACCTTTACACCCCGTCGCGGGCCAGATGTGGAAATTTCCCCAAATTTCCCCCAAATTATTCAATTTCCCTAAAAATTACCCGAAGACAACCAGGATTTCCCGAATTTCAGGTAATTTCCTTCAAAGTGGAAACACTGGGGTTCCATCGCCCCGACGCGAGGGCCTCGGATCGCCGGCTGCGGGAGCTTTGATGGCCCCGACGGTTCGACGGCCCCGACTGCGGAGAAGGAAGAGGGAGAGATTGGACTATTGCCTTCCATCACAGTGAGGAATGTGGGGAGCCACAGTGGTGGATATTTATGTTCAAGTTTATTTTATGTGGTAGTGTGTCTCGCTGCTTTTCACTTGATATGGCCGTATGGTAACTCGAATTTCACTGTGCCTTATCGTACTTGTGACAATATGGTACACATGACCCATCTTGCATCTTGAATATGCAGGGAATGTTTAGTTTGTTAAACCTGCTCAATGCTCAATAGGGGCGGTTCAGTGGCACAGCGGTAGAGTTGCTGCATTACAGCGCCAGAGTATGCTGAAAGTAAGCATGCAGGTACAGCAGGCAGTGAAGAAAGCGAATGGCATGTTGGCCTTCATAGCGAGAGATTTTGAGTACGGGAGCAAAGAGGTCCTACTGCAGTTGTACAGGGCCCTGGTGGGACCACACCTGGAGTATTGTGTGCAGTTTTGGTCTCCTCATTTGAGGAATGGCATTCTTGCCGTTGAGGGAGTGCAGCGTAGGTTAACTCCAGGGATGGCGGGACTGCCATATGATTAAATAATGCGTTGACTGGGCTTGTATTCGCTGGAATTTAGAAGCATAAGAGAGGATCTTGTAGAAACATATACATTTCTTAAGGGATTGGACAGGCTAGATGCAGGAAAAATGTTCCCGATGTTGGGGGTAGTCCAGAACCAGGGGTCACAGTTTAAGAATAAGGGGGTAGGCCATTTAGGACCAAGATGAGGAAAAATGTTTTCACCCAGAGAGTTGTGAATTTGTGGATTTCTCTGCCACAGAAGGCAGTGGAAGCCAATTCACTGGATGTTTTCAAGAGAGTTAGATACAACATAGCTCTTAAGGCTAGCGGAATCAAAGGCTATGGGGAGAAGGTAGGAACGGGGTACTGATTGTGGGTGATCAGCCATGATCACTGAATGGGGGTGCAGGCTTGAAGGGCTGAATGGCCTACACCTATTGTCTATGTATCCCTGCGATTCTCAAACAGAAGTGTTTCGGCTGGCTTGGACGTACACAGTATCTAAATCTTCCCCAATTGCAGTAAATTCAAATGACTACAATTAGCAGGTGGCACGGTGGTGCAGCAGTACAGTCGCTGCCTTACAGCACCAGAGACCTTGGTTCGATCCTAACTACGGGTGCTGTCTGTACAGAGTTTGCAGGTTCTTCCTGTGGCGCCGTCCAGTTGGGTATGGCTGCCCTGCCTGCAGCTGTCCGTCCTTTCATTTCTTTTTTAAATTTTTATTACGATAAAAAGTGTTGTTTGGAGGTCTATTCTTTTTATGTGTGGGGGTGGGGGAGGGGGGTGAGGGAAGGGGGAAACTGCTTTTCCTAGTCCCCACCTTGGTCGGAGAGGCAGGCTTTCCTCTGAGCAGCATCTCGACCCGTCCTCGCGGCCTACCGTCGGGGTCTAGAGCGCCGTTTCCTGCCGGGACCGGCCAGAACCACGGCTTCGGTAAGGAAGCTGCCGTTCCAGGTGTCCCAAGCCGCTGAGAGGGTTCTCCAGACGCTGGAGCACCATCAGCCGACGAGAAGAGCCTGAAACATCGGGCCCGGTAGCATCGACTGGGGAGGCCTCAATAGGCCCGACTATGGGTGGACAAGGGGATGGGGACTGGACTTTGTGCCTTCCCTCACAGTGGGAACCATTGTGGGGGGATGTTTTTATGTTTTATGTTAAATTCTCCTTAATGTTGTGTTGTATTCCTATTAATGTGCTGCAATGCCAACTTGAATTTCACTTCACTAACTGGTGTATGCGATAATAAATTAATCTTTGAACCTTTGAACCTTTGAACCTTTGGCCACGTGGGTTTTCTCCAGGTGCTCTGGTTTCCTCCCACACTCCAATGATGTGAGGGTTTGTAGGTTTACAGGTCCGTTGGCCTCTGTAAAGTGTGTAGGAAAGAACTAATGTATGGTGATCGCTGGTTGCAGCGCCTGAGGCCCAGGTTTGATCATGACTACGGGTGCTGTCTGTACGGAGTTTTTACGTTGTCCCCGTGACCTGCGTGGGTTTTCCTCGGGTGCTCCAGTTTCTTCCCACACTCCAAAGACGTACAGGTTTGTAGGATAATTGGATAGGTTAAAATGTAATTTGTTCCTGGTGTGTTTAAGACAATGTTAGTTTGTCGGCACGGACTTGATGGGCCGAAGGGCCTGATTCCGTGCTGTATCTCTAAATTAGATTACAACTTTGCGGGTGTTGTGAGAGTAAACAAGGAAAACATAGAATAGACAGTAGGTGCAGGAGTTGGCCATTCGGTACTTCGAGCCAGCACCGCTATTCAATGTGATCATGGCTGATCATCCACAATCAGTAACCCGTACCTGCCTTCTCCCCATATCCTTTGATTTCACTAGCCCCTAGAGCTCCATCTAACTCTCTTTTAAATTCATCCAGTGAATTGGCCTCCATTGCCTTCTGTGGCAGAGAATTCCACAAATTCACAACTCTCTGGGTGAAAACGTTTTTTCTCATCTCAGTTTTAAATGGCCTCCCCTTTATTCTCAGACTGTGGTCCCTGGTTCTGGACTCGCCCAACATTGGGAACATTTTTCCTGCATCTAGCTTGTCCAGTCCCTTTATAATTTTATACGTTTCTATAAGATTCCCTATCATCCTTCTAAATTCCAGTGAATACAAGCCCAGTCTTTCCAATCTTTCCTCATATGACAGTCCCGCCATCCCAGGGAATAACCTCATTAACCTGCACTGCCTACATAGCAAGGATGTCCTTCCTCAAATTAGGAGACCAAAACTGCACACAATTCTCGAGATGTGGTCTCACCAGGGCCCTATAGTGAACGGGTCCTTTTCAGGATGGCAGACAGTGACTAGTGGGGTGCCGCAAGGCTCAGTGCTGGGACCCCAACTATTTACAATATACATTAATGATTTGGACGAGGGAATTAAATGCAACATCTCGAAGTTTGCGGATGACACGAAGCTGGGGGGCAGTGTTAGCTGTGAGGAGGATGCTAGGAGGCTGCAAGATGACTTGGATAGATTGGGTGAGTGGGCAAATGCATGACAGATGCAGTATAATGTGGATAAATGTGAGGTTATCCACTTTGGTGGCAAAAACAGGAAGGTAGACTATTATTTGAATGGTGTCCGATTAGGAAAAGGGGAGATGCAGCGAGACCTGGGTGTTGAAAGTAGGCATGCAGGTGCACCAGTCATTGAAAGTAGGCATGCAGGTGCAGCAGGCTGTGAAGAAAGCGAATGGTATGTTGGCATTCATAGCAAAAGGATTCGAGTACAAGAGTAGGGAGGTTCTACTGCAATTGTATAGGGTCTTGGTGAGGCCACACCTGGAGTATTGCGTACAGTTTTGGTCTCCTAATCTGAGGAAAGACATTCTTGCTATAGAGGGAGTACAGAGAAGGTTCACCAGACTGATTCCTGGGATGGCACGACTTCCATATGAAGAAAGACTGGATAGACTCGGCTTGTACTCGCTGGAATTTAGAAGATTGAGGGGTGATCTCATAGAGACTTACAAAATTCTTAAGGGGTTGGACAGGCTAGATGCAGGAAGATTGTTCCCGATGTTGGGGAAATCCAGGACAAGGGGTCACAGTTTAAGGATAAGGGGGAAGTCTTTTAGGCCCGAGATGAGAAAATCGTTTTTCACACAGAGAGTGGTGAATCTGTGGAATTCTCTGCCACAGAAGGTAGTTGAGGCCAGTTCGTTGGCCACATTTAAGAGGGAGTTAGATGTGGCCCTTGTGGCTGAAGGGATCAGAGGGTATGGAGAGAAGGCAAGCACAGTATATTGAGTTGGATGATCAGCCATGATCATATTGAATGGTGGTGCAGGCTCGAAGGGCCGAATGGCATCCTCCTGCACCTAATTTCTATGTTTCTATGTTTCTATGTTTCTATACAACTGCAGAAGGACCTCTTTACTCCTATACTCAAATCCTCTCGTTATGAAGGCCAACATGCCATTAGCGTTCTTTACTGCCTGCTGTACCTGCAAGTTTACTTTCAGTGACTGGTGTACAAGGCCACCCAGGTCTTATTGCACTTCCCTTTTTCCTAATCTGACACCAGTGATATAATAATCTGCCTCCTTGTTCTTGCCGCCAAAGTGGATAACCTCACATTTATCTATATTATACTGCATCTGCCATGCATCTGCCCACTCACTCAACTTGTCCAAGTCACCCTGCAACCTCCTAGCATCCTCTTCGCAGTTCACACTGCCACCCAGCTTTGTGTCATCTGCAAATTTGCTAATGTTACTTTTAATCCCATCATCTAAATCATTAATATATATTGTAAATAGTTGCGGCCCCAGCACTGAGCCTTGCGGCACTCCACTCGCCACTGCCTACCATTCTGACAGGGACCCGTTTATTCCTACTCTTTGTTTCCTGTCTGCCAACCAATTCTCTATCCGTCAATACCCCCAATACCATGTCCTCTAATTTTGCCCATTAATCTCCTGTGTGGGATCATATCAAAGGCTTTCTGAAAGTCCAGATACACTCCATCCACCGGCTCTCCTTCATCCATTTCACTTGTCACATCCTCAGAACATTCTTGTAGGTTAGTTACGCAGGATTTCCCCTTCATAAATCCATGCTGACTTGGACCAATCCTTTTACTGCTATCCAAATGCTGCGTTATTTCTTTCATTAATAATTGACTCCAGCATCTTCCCCACCACCGATGTCAGGCTAACTGGTCTATTATTCCCTGTTTTCTCTCTCGCTCCTTTCTTGAAAAGTGGGATAACATTAGCTACCCTCCAATCCACAGGAACTGACCCTGAATCTATAGAACATTGGAAAATGATCACCAATGCGTCCACTATTTCTGGAGCCACATTCTTGAGTACCCTGGGATGCAGACCACCAGGTCCAGGGGATTTATCAGCCTTCACTCCCATTAGTCTACCCAATACTATTTCTCAGCTAATGTAAATTTCTTTTCGTTCCTCTGTCTCCCTAGATCCTCTGTCCTCTAGTACATCTGGGAGATTGTTTGTGTCTTCTGTCTTCCTTGGTGAAGACAGAACAAAGTACCTGTTCAACTCTTCTGCCATTTCCTTGATCCCCATAATAATTTCACCTGTTCCTGCCTCCAAGGGACACACATTTGTCTTTACTAATCCTTTCCTCTTAACATACCCAAAGAAGCTTTTACTATCCTTCTTTGTATTCTTGGCCAGCTTACGCTCGTACTTCATCTTTTCACCCCGTATTGGCCTTTTTGTTACCTTCTGTTCTGTAATTTCACTGCACTTTATTGGTGATTAGAAACATAGAAACATAGAAATTAGGTGCAGGAGTAGGCCATTCAGCCCTTCGAGCCTGCACCGCCATTCAATATGATCATGGCTGATCATCCAACTCAGTATCCCGTACCTGCCTTCTCTCCATACCCTCTGATCCCCTTAGCCACAAGGGCCACATCCAACTCACTCTTAAATATAGCCAATGAACTGGCCTCAACTACCCTCTGTGGCAGAGAGTTCCAGAGACTCACCACTCTCTGTGTGAAAAAAGTCTTTCTCATCTCGGTCTTAAAGGATTTCCACCTTATCCTTAAGCTGTGACCCCTTGTCCTGGACTTCCCCAACATCGGGAACAATCTTCCTGCATCTAGCCTGTCCAACCCCTTAAGAATTTTGTAAGTTTCTATAAGATCCCCTCTCAATCTCCTAAATTCCAGAGAGTATAAACCGAGTCTATCCAGTCTTTCTTCATAAGACAGTCCTGACATCCCAGGAATCAGTCTGGTGAACCTTCTCTGCACTCCCTCTATGGCAATAATGTCCTTCCTCAGATTTGGAGACCAAAACTGTACGCAATACTCCAGGTGTGGTCTCACCAAGACCCTGTACAACTGAAGTAGAACCTCCCTGCTCCTGTACTCAAATCCTTTTGCTATGAAAGCTAACATACCATTCGCTAACATACCATTCATGGTGATATGCTGGGTGGCTGGGAGAATGGATGTTTGAGGTAGAGTGTGGGAGTTGGTTAATATACTACTCTTTTTCTAAGTGATGTCACGGTTCTTCAGGGTTTCGAGAGCTACATTTATCTTGGCAACTGAAGTATATTCCTTCATGTTCCTGATGATGCTTCTCAGTAGCGGAAACACCTTGAAGAGTCACAAGTGAGTGACCGACTGAAACCTTTTTTTTTGTGACTTTCAACTTTACATTAGACTTCAGAGATACAGCACGGCAACAGACCTTCGTCCCACCGAGTCCGTGCCGACCCCGTACATTGTCCTACACACTCGGGAAAATGTACAATTTGCAGAGGCCAATTAACCTACAAACCTACACGTGTTTGGAGGAAAGCCGGAGCACAAGGAGAAAACCCACGCGGTCACAGGGAGAACGTACAATCTTCGTACAGTCTGCGCCTGTAGTCAGGATCGAACCCGGGTCTCTCTGGTACTCTGCAGCAACTCTACCGCTGTGCCTCTGAGCCGCTCTAACCTAATCTAACCACAAGATAGCCAACCTCTGACTTGCTTGAGCAGCCACATAATTAATATAGTGAATCCAGGTGAGCTTCAGGTGCTGGTGGGGCTGCAATGTTAATATCAACTTGATGTTGTCAAGGTACCCGGACGTGGCGCCGACAGACGAGACGTCGAAGCAAAGAACTGAATGAAAACGAGGCCGAAACGCCAATAAACTGAAAGAGTGCGAAGACGAAACCCGACCCACAGCACGCGGAGGGTGGCCGTGGGAGAGTGGGGGCTGTCCTGAGCGATGCGCACCTTCAACCGCTTTCAACTTGGTTCTTGGGTTCAGATCTCCCAGTCACCTATGGCTCGTGTGGGAAAATGAACCCCACGCTCCCGTCTCCCCTTCTCTCTCTCCCTTCTCTCTCTCCCCTTCTCTCCCCCTTCTCTCTCTCTCCTCCGTCTCCACCCGCAGGAGCGTCCCTCAGTCACTGACCGCGATGCACCGCCATCGGACCCCAACCTCCACACCGGGGTGACCCCTCTCCCCTCCAACCCCCGGACTTTGACACCCACACCAGGGTGATTCACCCTGGCCGCGGGGACAGACGGTTTATTTATTACCATCTCGGTGCTTGCCTAACGCACCCAAGCTCCCACGCACAAAACAGGCAGCATCTCTGGAGAGAAGGAATGGGTGACGTTTCGTGCCGAGGCCATTCTTCAGAGTGCGTCTGAAAGGTCTCGACCCGAAACGCCACCCAGTCCTTCTCTCCAGTGATGCTACCCGGTGAGACCGCTGTCACACTGTGACCCAGCCGGTGAGACCGCTGTCACACGGTGACCCAGCCGGTGAGGCTGCTGTCACACAGTGACCCAGCCGGTGAGGCTGCTGTCACACGGTGACCCAGCCGGTGAGACCGCCGTCACACGGTGACCCAGCCGGTGAGACCGCCGTCACACGGTGACCCAGCCGGTGAGACCGCTGTCACACGGTGACCCAGCCGGTGAGACCGCTGTCACACGGTGACCCAGCCGGTGAGACCGCCGTCACACGGTGACCCAGCCGGTGAGACCGCTGTCACACGGTGACCCAGCCGGTGAGACCGCCGTCACACGGTGACCCAGCCGGTGAGACCGCTGTCACACGGTGACCCAGCCGGTGAGACCGCCGTCACACGGTGACCCAGCCGGTGAGACCGCTGTCACACGGTGACCCAGCCGGTGAGACCGCCGTCACACGGTGACCCAGCCGGTGAGACCGCTGTCACACAGTGACCCAGCCGGTGAGACTGCTGTCACACAGTGACCCAGCCGGTGAGACCGCTGTCACACAGTGACCCAGCCGGTGAGACCGCTGTCACACAGTGACCCAGCCGGTGGGACAATGTTCTTGCCTTCACAGTGATGTGATGGAAGCGGGGATCTGGACAAATCGCTGACAAGTCCCGACCCCCGGCAACGTCATGTCCGTTATTGGACGTTTCTGTTGAGCGGCTGTCGGTCCGTTGACCTGTAGGCGACGCCGTCTTTCGGGTAGGTGGCGTTTCGACAGAGCGGCCATTCGGTAAGTTTGCTTTTAGGTGTCCCGCCCTTTCGGTTAGTTTGCATTTAGGTGTCCCATTCTTTCGGTTGGTAGGCGTTCCGTCTCCGTAATCTTTCGGTTTATCGGCGTTTCAGCCTCGTTTCCATTCGGTTCATTGGCCACGTCCGCACACGGTTGTCGAGCTGGAAAGGCTACACAGAAGATTTACGAGGATGTTGCCAGGACCCGAGGGTCTGAGTCCCTAAAGGTTTGTGCAGGCTGGGACTCTATTCCTTCGAGCGCAGGAGGATGAGGGGTGATCTTATAAAGGTATGCAAAGCCATGAGTGGAATAGATCGGGTATAGAGTCTCTTGCCCAGAGTAGGGGAATTGAGAACCAGAGGACATAGGTTTAAGGTGAAGGGGGAAAAATTTAATAGGAATCTGAGGGGTAATTTTTTCACACAAAGGGTGGTGGGTGTGTGGAACAGGCTGCCGGAGGATGTTTGTATGTTTGGAAAGATAATGTTTAAGAAACAATTAGACAGGTGCATGGATAGGTCAGGTTTAGAAGGATATGGACCACATGCAGGCAGGTGGGACTAGTGCAGATGGGGCATGTTGGCCCATGTGGGCAGGTTCGGCCACAAGGCCTGTTTCCACATGGTATCACTCTATGATTCCCTGACTCTAACAAGAGAACGTGCTTGTGTTCCTCCATTTCAGGTTCAGTTCAGTATATTGTCACGTGTACCGGGAACCTGGAGGTGGTTACTTTCTCCCCCACATATAGGGCGGCACGGTGGCGCAGCGGTAGAGTTGCTGCCTCACAGCGCCAGAGACCCGGGTTCGATCCTCACTGTAGGAGCTGCCTGTACGGAGTTTGTACGTTCTCCCCGTGACCTGCGTGGGTTTTCTCTGAGATTTTCGGTTTCCTCCCACACTCCAAAGACGCACAGGTTTGTAGGTTAATTGGCTTGGTATAAGTGTAAACTGTCCCTAATGTGTGTAGGGCAGAGTGCGGGAATCGCTGGTCGGTCCGAACTCGGTGGGCCGAAGGGCCTGTTTCCGCACTGGATCTCTAAACTAAAACTAAACTAAGATGTTGCTTGACCCGCTGAGTTCCTCCAGTAATTTACTTTGCACTCCGGATTCCAGCATCTGCAGGCTTGTGTGCCGCTCCCTAATGGTCTTCTGGAGCCCTTAGGGGTGAGGAAGGACAGGGGAGTACACGCGGACGACAATGCAAGTCGAATCGAATGCAAGTCGAATCGGTAGTGAAGAAAGCAAACTCAATGCTAGCATTTATTTCGAGAGAGCTTGTATACAAAAAATGGGATGTCATGCCGAGGCTCTATAAGGCCGCATTTGGAACATATGAGGAATTTTGGGCACCATATCTGAGGAAGGATGTGCTGGCTCTGGAGAGGGTCGAGAGGAGGTTTACAAAAATGATCCCAACAATGAGAAGGTTAACGCTATGATGAGCGTTTGTCGGCACTGGGCCTGTAATCGCTGGAGTTTAGAAGAATGAGGGGGGGGGGGACTTCATAAAATCATACAGAATAGTGAAAGGCCTTGGATAGAGTGGATGTGGAGAGGACGTTTCCACTGGTGTGAGAGTCTAGGACCGGAATTAAGGGACGTTCTTTTAGGAAGGAGATGAGGAGAAATGTATTTAGTCAGAGGGTGGTGAATCTGTGGAATCCTTTGCCACAGAAGGCTGTGGAGGCCAAGTCGGAGGATATTTTTAAGGTGGATTCTTGATTAGTACAGGTCTCAGGGGTTATGGGGAGAAGGCAGAAGAATGGAGTTGAGAGGGAAAGACAGATAAGCCTTGATTGAATGGTGGAGTAGACTTAATGGGGCCGAATGGCCTAATACTGCTCCTAGAATTTATGAACATGAATAGTCCATATGTGGTTTTGACCATCGCCTTATAAGCCCCGGCATTACATCCTTGCTTATATATTCTAGTCCTCTCGATATGAGAACTCTCTTAGGGTGGCACAGTTATGCAGCAGTAGAGTTGCTGCCAGAGACCTGAGTTTGATCCTGAGTAAGGGTGCTTGCCTGTATGGAGTTTCTGCATTCTCCCCGTGGCCTGTGTGGGGTTTCTCCAAGATCTTTGATTTCAAATTTTTTTTGGCTTGGTGTAAATGTAAATTGTCCCTAGTGCGCGTAGGATAGTGTTAATGTGCGCTGATTGCTGGTCGGTGCAGACTCAATGGGCTGAAGTCTGAAGAAAGGGTCTCGACCCAAAACGTCACCTATTTCTTCTCTCCAGAGATGCTGCCTGTCCCGCATCCAGCATTTTGTGTCTATCTTCAATGGGTCGAAGGGCCTGTTTCCGCGCTGTATCTCTAAACTAAATTAAAAAGAGTCCTCCCGATATTCTAGTCCCCTCGGTCTGCATTGCTTTGGCCCCATCAGGGAGGTTGGGACTAGCACGTGGGCAGCCTAGAGTCCCGAGAAATGATGCCCAACTGTGCCCTGACCAACAGTGGTGCTCAGAAAACAAGTGTTCAAGATGAAAGAGTCTAGATGAACTGCATTGAGCCTGTGTGACCCCATCACTCTCAACACCTTGCCTAATTCAAATCAGCCTCAGAAAGCCTAGGTTACACGTGAAAGCCATGAATCATGTACACTTAAACTCCTTACACAAACCACCCACGTCACATCGAGCAACTGGGAGCACATTGCATTGGACAGGTGCTCCTGGAGGAAATCCGCGCGGGGAGCTGCACTTCACGAAATGGACCTACGCCGTGTCGCAGAGGCAAAGCTTCAGCGCCGTAAGGAGAGAGAGAGAGAAGGGGGCTCGACGACTACCGACCACCGCCAGTCTCCACTGCCCACAAGGTGTGTGGATCGCGGATCGGCCTCTACAGACATCTGCAGACCCACAAGCAGACGGCCCTATGGAGAGGAGAGGACAGTCTTGCTCGTTTTGAGTGACCGCCGTTGATGGAACAAACCATTAACCATTGCAACACATAGAAACATAGAAAGTAGGTGCAGAATAGGCCATTTGGCCCTTCGAGCCAGCACCGCCATTTAATATGATCCTGGCTGATCAACCACAATCAGTGCCCTGTTCCTGCATTTTTACATCCGTAAACATCTTATCATGTATCTATGTACAGTATCTCTCATGTATTCCTCCACCATGTACCTGTACACGGCTCAATTGTAATCATGGATTGCCTTTCCATTGACTGGACAGGACGCAACAAAAGCTTTTCACTGTAGCTGGGTGCACGTGACTATAAACCAAACCAAACTAAACACTTAGGGAACTGAGAACGGCATATTTGCAGGTCACATCTTTCACTTGCACCTCCTCCAACCTCATCTACTGTATCCGCTGTTCCAGGAGTGCACTCCTATATGTTGGCAAGACCAAGCGCAGGCTGGGCGATCATTTAGCTGAACACCTTCACTCAGTCAGCCTCAACCTACCTGATCTCCCGGTTGCTAACCTGTCTTTAACTCCCCCTCCCATTCTCACACTGACCTTTCTGTCCTGGGCCTCCTCCATTGTCAGAGTGAGGCCCAACACAAATTGGAGGAACAGCATGTTATATTACGCTAGGGCAGCTTACACCCCAGCGGTATGAATATCGACTTCTCTAACTTTAAATAACTCTTGCTTTTTCTCTCTCTGTATCCCACCTCCATCCTAGTTCTCCTAGTTCCTCTGTCCTCCAGATTAAATTTTAACGATTGTGCACCTCGTTGTCACCTTCCTCTTTGCTAACAATGAACCATTCTACATTTTCCTTGATCAGCATCCCCTTTGATCTCTCGTTTCCACACCTTACCCTTCCATATCTCCATGTCTTTCCCTCCCCTGACTCAGAAGTAGGGTCTCGACCTGAAATGTCACCTATTCCTTCTCTTTATTACCTATTGCTCCAGCTTTTTGTGTCTATATACAAAAATACAATCAAGTCACTCAAGTCAACAGATGATACAGAGTACAGATCGGAAGAGTTTAACAGGGTTTAAATCTTCAGTTTAAACCAGTATCTGCTTTTCATTCCTACACATTTCATCTGCAGTTTCATCCTACACATCTTTAGAAAGTTGGTCATGAAAGGGTTTCGGGAGCTTAATCCAAGTCTAATGTAGGATTGTACGAGCTGTACGAGCTAATTCAAGAGTTCTCCCGAGTTTCCCCTGATTTGAACTCGGAGAATTACGGTAATAGCCGCTCGTAGGTACTCGGGGCTCTCGCGGACATTTTTCAACATGTTTAAAAATCTTGACGCGTCTTCACGAGCTTACCGCGTTTCCCGAGTACCTGCCATTAGCGTTACGAGCCGCGAAGAGACGTCCCCGAGCTCCGACGAACCCGCTACGTACATGCTACGTGCTTACCACGAGTTTGATTTTTTTTCAAACTCGGGAGAGCTCTTGAATTAGCTCGTACAGTGGGACAGCCTCTTAATGCAAACATGTCCATGCCTGATGAATAACAAACAGCAGAAGTTCCTCAGGCCCGCCTTTTAGGGTCAATCATCCTCAACTGCTTCATCAACTGCTTCCATGGTGAGTTCAGGAGTGGTGCTGTTTGCTCAGCAAATATTGTGAGCCATTTTGGGAACCATATCTGAGGAAGGATGTGGATGTGCTGGCTCTGGAGAGGGTCCAGAGGAGGTTTACAAGAATTATCCCATGAATGAGTGGGTCAACCTATGATGAGTGTTTGGGCCTGTACTCGAGTTTAGAAGAATGAGGGGGGACCTCATTGAAACATACAGAATATAGTAAAAGGCGTGAATTGAGTGAATGTGGAGAGGATATTTCCACTAGTGGGAGAGTCTAGGCCTAGAGTCCCAGAATTAAAGGACGATCTTTTAGGAAAGAAATGAGCAGGAAATTCTTTAATCAGAGGGTGGTGAATCTGTGGAATTCTTTGCCACAGAAGGCTGTGGAGGCCAAGTCAGTGGATATATTTAAGGCAGAGATAGATAGGTTCTTGATTAGTACGGGTGTCAGAGGTTATGGGGAGAAGGCAGGAGAATGGGGTTAGGAGGGAGAGATTGATCAGCCATGAATGAATGGCAGAGTAGACTTGATGGGCCAAATGGCCTAATTCTGCTCTCATCACTGATAATCTTGTGATGATTGCAAAGTCTTCCGTTTCATTCGCAGCTCTTCGGCAAATAAATGCACGTCAGCCCAAGCAACATTTCGCCCGGCATTGGTAGAGGCACATAACACGCATAAGGCCCACAAAATGACTACCATACGCTGTGTGGTATTGCCCCTCACGCTGCCTCGGCAAAGCCAGCATCATAATCAAGGATGATTTCATTCAACATCAGCAAGACAAAGGAGATAGTGATCGACTTCAGCAAGTGAGGTGGTACACATACCCTACTTTGCATTGAAGGTGCCGAAGTAGAGATGGTCAAAAACTTCAAACTCCTAGGAGTTAATATCACCAACAACTTCCCCTGGATCACCCATATTGAAGCATCGACCAAGAAAGCACACCAACGCCTCTACTTCCTTAGAAGGCTTCGGATGTTCGGCAAGTCCACTACAACTCTCACCAACTTCTACAGATGCACCATAGAAAGCATTTTATCAGGATGCGACACAGCTCGGTTTGGGAACAACTCCGTCCAAGGCCGCAAAAAATTGCAGCGAATTGTGGACGCAGCCCAGACCATCACACAAACCATATAACCATATAACATATAACAATTACAGCACGGAAACAGGCCCTCTCGACCCTTCCAGTCCATGCCGACCATTTGTTTTCCCCAAACGTTATTCTCTTGATTATGTATCTGTACACTGTGGATGGCTCGATTGTAACCATGTATTGTCTTTCCGCTGGTTGGTTAGCACGTAACAAAAGCTTTTCACCGTACCTCGGTACACGTGACACAGTCAGTGTAACTCCATCCATCTCAACCAAAATGCCTCATCTGGGCTGGTCCTATTTACCCACATTTGGCCCATATCCTTCTAAACTTTTCCTATTTGTCTACTTGTCCTAGTGTCTTTTAAACTCTGTTGTATTACTTGTCTTAACTACCTCCTCCGACAGTTCATTCCATGTCCCCACCACCATCTGAGTGTATAGGTTGCCTCTCAGGTTCCTGTTAAATCTTGTCCCTCTTACATTGTAGATATTTCGGGCTGGAACCCAGCATCAGTAGTGATGATGATGATAATGTTCTGTCACATGCACCTATCTACCTCGGGACAGTGAAAAGCTTTGCTTTGCATACAATCCAGTTCATTCTATAGATAAACACTGTAGACAGCGGCACGGTGGCGCAGCGGTCGAGTTGCTGCCTTACAGCGCTAGCAGCGCCGGAGTCCCGGGTTCCATCCCGACTACGGGTGCTGTCTGTACGGAGTTTGTACGTTCTCCCCGTGACCTGCGTGGGTTTTCTCTGAAATCTTCAGTTTCCTCCCACACTCCAAAGACGTACAGGTTTGTAGGTTAATTGACTTGATATAAATGTGAATTGTCGCTAGTGTGTGTAGATAGCGTTAATGTGCGGGGATCGCTGGTCCGCCCGGACTCGGTGGGCCAAAGGGCCTGTTTCTGCACTGTATCTCGAAACTAAACTAAAAATCACATTCCTGGATAAGTACAAATGTGTAATGATTGTAATCTAATCGTAGGTATCGCCAAGACTGTACGTAAAGAGGCGCCACGTCTCTGGCGCCCACAAAGCTTCAAAGTTCTAAAGAGTTCAGAGTGTTATCTTGGTCTTGAAGGCCCGTTGTCCTGGCAACACCGATCCTCTCCTCCGTCCGCCGCCATCTTGTCGACCCCCTTTGTCCAGCGTCCGCCACCGTGGGAGAGAGGGGTGGTAGTCAGTTTAAGCAGATGGTTGGGGCAAATGCTAGAGATAAGAAGAGAAGGTGGGAGATGGGTTTGAAGAGTTGCTGATTGTAAAGTAGCAGGAGGGGGAGGAGGGTGGTGTGGAGGAGATAGATAGGTAGGGGTCCAGGTGTGTGGGCAGGTGTGGGGTGAAAGGTCAGGGAGGTTTATTGGGGGGTTAGTTAGAGGTTACCTAAAATTGGAGAATTCAACCTTCATACGGCAGGGTTATAAACTACCCAAGTGCAGAGATAAGGTGGAGATAGATAGATTCTTGAGTAGTATGAGTGGCAGGGGTTATGGGAAGAAGGCAGGAGAATGGGGTTGTGAGGAAGAGATAGATGAGCCATGATTGAATGGCGGAGTAGACTTGATGGGCTGAATGGCCTAATTCTACTCCTATCCCTTATGATGTGAGGTACTGTTCCTCTCGCTTACGTGTGGCCTCACTCTGGTAATGGAGGAGGCCCAGGACAGAAAGGTCAGTGTGGGAATAGGAAGAGAAGTTAAAGTGGTTGGCAACCGGGAGCTCACGTACTCCAGAACCCCACTCAGTTCTACGATGTATTCAAAAGAGTGATCGATTTAGCTCTTCGGGCTAACGGAATCAAGGGATATGGGGAGAAAGCAGGAACGGGGTACTGATTCTGACTGATCAGCCATGATAACATTGAATGGCGGTGCTGGCGGGAAGGCCTGAATCCTACTCCCGCACCTATTGTCTATATTTCAATGTTTCTAACCGAGTGCAAGTGTTCAATGAAGCCCGTTTGGAGTCATGATGTTTGACTCAAAGGGTCTTCTAAGATGGACCCAAGGAATTCAAAGTGATTTCTGCCTCTAATGACAGCAGGAGCCTGAAATTGAGACCAGAAGCACACTTAGCAATCACGCCGTTATCCTGACTCCAGCTGAAATTAATGGTTTCTGAAACATAATTAACAGAATCAGGCAGCGTGTAATGGGAGACATCGGTTAGTGCTGACGTGACTAAACTACATGGAAGGAAAGCACTTGAGGCACCAGTCAAGGGTGACATGGACGAGATAGGTAGGAACGAGAGGGCACAGAGCACTCTGAGTGGGGATTACAGCAATGTAGAATGGAGACAGACACAAATTGTAGGCTTGGAAAAGTATGTAGTATGTATGAAACTAGCCTGCGTGTCAAAGGACACAAGGTGCCGGAGTTGTGCCAAAGTGGCGGAGGCACATTGGTGCAGCCGTAGAGCTTACAGCAGCAGAGAGCCAGGTTCGATCCTGACTGCTGTCTGTACGGAGTTTGTACGTTCTCCCCGTGACTTCATGGGGTTTTTTCCCGAGATCTTCGGTTTCCTCCCACACTCCAAAGACGTACAGGTTTGCGGGTTAATTGGCTTGGTATAAATGTCAACATCGTCCTAGCGTAGGATAGTGTTAGTGCGCGGGGATCGCTGGTCGGCGCCGACCCGGCGGGCCGAAGGGCCTGTTTCCGAGCTGGATCTCTAAACTACAAACTAAACTAAATATAAAATGGAGATGGACACAAATTATAGACTTGGAAAAGTTAGATGGCATGAAGCTGACCCACATGTAAACGGACCCAAAGTGCCGGAGTAACTCAACGGGTCAGGCAGGATCTCTGGCGAACAGGGGTCTCTAAAGGACGTATCTTTGGAAAGGAGATGAGGAGGAATTACCTCAGCTGGAGGTTGGTGAATGTGGAATTCATTGCCGCAGACTGCTGTGGAGGCCACGTCAATGGATATTTTTAAGGCAGAGATAGATAGATTCTTGATTAGTACGGGTGTCAAGGGTTATGGGGAGAATGGGGTTGAGAGGGTATGATAGATCAGCCATGGCAGAGTAGACGATGGGCCGAATGGCCTAATTCTGCTCCTAGGACGCATAGTCTTATGATCGTATGAACATGGCAAGGTGATGTTTTGGATCGGGGCCTTTACTTTAGGTTGACTGCATGTAAAACTCATTTGGAATTACAGCACACATAGAAACATAGAAACATAGAAACATAGAAATTAGGTGCAGGAGTAGGCCATTCGGCCCTTCGAGCCTGCACCGCCATTCAATATGATCATGGCTGATCATCCAACTCAGTATCCTGTACCTGCCTTCTCTCCATACCCCCTGATCCCTTTAGCCACAAGGGCCACATCTAACTCCCTCTTAAATATAGCCAATGAACTGGCCTCAACTACCTTCTGTGGCAGAGAATTCCACAGATTCACCACTTTCTGTGTGAAAACTGTTTTTCTCAGCCCGGTCCTAAAAGACTTCTCCCTTCTCCTTAAACTGTGACCCCTTGTCCTGGACATCCCCAACTTCGGGAACAATCTTCCTGCATCTAGCCTGTCCAACCCCTTAAGAATGTTGTACGTTTCTATAAGATCCCCCCTCAATCTTCTAAATTCTAGCGAGTACAAGCCGGGTCTATCCAGTCTTTCTTCATATGAAAGTCCTGCCATCCCAGGAATCAGTCTGGTGAACCACACCTTTCACAATGTCCCAAAATAAGTCTATGATGAAAGAAATTCTGCAGATAATGTACACGCTACACGGTGGCGCAGCGGTAGAGTGGCTGCCTTGCTGCCTTACGGCATCAGAGACCCGGGTTCCATCCTGACCACGGGTGCAGTCTGTACAAAGTTTGTACGTTCTCCCCGTGACCTGCGTGGGTTTGCTCCGAGACCTTCGGTTTCCTCCCACACTCCAAAGACGTACAGGTTTGCAGGTTAGTTGGCGTGGTGGATGTGTAACTTGCCCCTAGTGTGTGCAGGATAGTGTTAATGTGCGGGGATCGCTGGTCGGTGCGGACTCGGTGGGCAAAAGGGCCTCTTTCCACACTGTATCTCTAAACTGAACTAAACTAAACTTGTTATTTAAAGTAAATCCCAGTTTTTTTTAATCAAATTTTATTCTGCAGCTATCACTTGGACTTGGAAAACCTTGCGGTCTGAACGAAATTTCGTTGCCTGCAGTCATACATATAGTAAATAACAAAAACACGCAATAAACGCATATTTATCAGGGTGGGATTCTGTACTGAGGAACTGAGGAACTGTCTCAACAGGAACATGACTCCAGGATTCGGGATTGCTAGTTTAGTTACATAAGCACTGTGCTACCACCTTACTGCAATTAAAAGGCGGATCGAGCTCGGTGAAGGGGGATGTCAGTGCGGAGGTGGTGATGCAGTGCTCTCGTTTCTTTTGTTCTTAAAATTAAAGGTCTCAAGGTGGATCACTGCATTGGTTATTAAACAAACTTCAACAGGGCGGTTATGACACAGCTTCATAAATCACTGGTGTAGAGGTGCAAACGTCGTGAATAAATGGATTCTTTACTCAGGCATTGTAGGTTGGAAATACATGGACGTTTAACACGCTAACATAATAGTGGTAGTTGCTGAGAGGCAGTTGCCTCGTGAGCTGGGTTTAGCTCCTGCCGAGGTGGCAGGACACTCTCATGAAGTGAGAGGAAGCGGAAGAGCAAGAGAGCGAGAGAGGGAAGGTCAGGACTTGTACACTAGGGAACGCACCAACATATATCTCGTGACTCCTTCCCACGGTTGCCGAGGATTCGCATAGGAGGAGCGGCCGAACCACTAGGCGCCCCTACACTGGTTTAGTGTTATGTTTATCATTGCCACGTGTACCGAGGTACAGTGAACAGCTTTGCTTGTTACTACACTGCACGCTGTTTAACGAGGATGTTGCCAGGGGCCTGAGCGTCTCAGCTGCAGGGCGAGGTTGAGCAGGCTGGGACTTTATTCCTTGGAGCGCAGGAGGAGTGATCTAATAGAGGCGTGTAAGATCATGAGAGGAATAGATCAGGTAGACGCACAGAGCTTAAAGCATACTGTCGAGCTCTGTAGAGTTGTAGATGTGGTCCAGTCCATCACACAGACCAGACACCCCACCATTGAGCAGGACAGGATATAGAGTTAAGGTGAGGGAGGAAAGATTTAATAGAAACCTGAGTGGCATCTTTTTTATTTAACATATTTCCTCATATGACAGCCTGGGATGGCGGGACTGTCAAATGAGGAAAGATTGAAAAGACTAGGCTTGTATTCACTGGAGTTTAGAAGGATGAGGGGGGATCGTATAGAAACATATAAAATTATAAAAGGACTGGACAAGCTAGATGTAGGAAAAATGTTCCCAATGTTGGGCGAGTCCAGAGCCAGTGGCCACAGTCTTAGAATAAAGGGGAGGTTATTTAAGACTGAGGTGAGAAAAAACTTTTTCACCCAGAGAGTTGTGAATTTATGGAATTCCCTGCCACAGAGGGCAGTGGAGGCCAAGGTACTGGATGGATTTAAGAGAGAGTTAGACAGAGCTCTAGGGGCTATTGGAGTCAAGGGATATGGGGAGAAGGCAGGCATGGGTTATTCATTGTGATCATGGCTGATCGTCCCCAATCAATAACTCGTGCCTGCCTTCTCCCCATCACCCTTGATTCCACTAGCCCCTAGAGCTCTATCTAACTCTCTCTTAAATCCATCCAGTGACTTGGCCTCCACTGCCCTCTGTGGCAGGGAATTCCACAAATTCACAACTCTCTGGGTGAAAACGTTTTTTCTCACCTCAGTCTTAAACGGCCTCCCCTTTATTCTAACAGTGGCCCCTGGTTCTGGAGTCGCCCAACATAGGGAACATTTTTCCTGCATCTAGCTTGTCCAGTCCTTTTATAATTTTATATGTTTCTGTAAGATAACCCCTCATCCTTCTAAACCCCAGTGAATACAAGCCAAGTCTTTTCAATCTTTCCTCATATGACAGTCCCGCCATCCCAGGGGTCAATCTCGTGAACCTACGCTGCACTGCCTCAATCACAAGGATGTCCTTCCTCAAATTAGGAGACCAAAACTATACACAATACTCCGGATGTGGTCCGACTAGAGCCCTATACAACTGCAGAATGCGGTATAGGCAGATACCTCATGAGAGGCAAACACACGTGGAATAAAGGGCCTGTATGACTCTATAACTCCATGCCAAATGCCGTATAAAGTCAGTGCAGACAACTAATGATTTGATCAGAATGGTCAGAAAAGGGAGAAGGTTAAGTAAGGTTTCCCTGAGGCTTTTTTAAATTGATTCGTTGTCAAGGCCAGCATCACTGACTCGCACTAAATGCTCCTGAGTTTGGTTTAGTTTAGAGATACAGCATGGAAACAGGCCCATCACCCGAGTACGCGCCGACCAGCGATGCCCGCACACTAGCACCATCCTACACAAACCAGTGACAATTTACAATTTTACCGAGGCCAATTAGACCACAAACCTGTACGTCTTTTAGAGTGCGGGAGGAAACCCGTAGAAGATAGACACAGGTCACCGGAAGAACGAACAAACTTACACAGTTCACACTTTTTCAGAACAAAGTTCACAGTTTTTCACACAGAAAGTTGTGTGTCAAATTCTCTGCCTCAGTTGGCAGTGGAGGCCAGTTCTCTGGATATACTATCAAGAGAGAGCTGGATAGGGCTCTTAAAGATAGCGGAGTCAGAGGATATGGGGAGAAGGCAGGGACGGGGTGCTGATTGTGGATGATCAGCCAAGATTACATTGAATGGCAGTGCTGGCTCGAAGGGCCGAATGGCCTACTCCTGCACCTATTGTCTATTGTCTTTTGTCCAGTCAGGATCGAACCCGGGTCTCTGGCGCTGTGAGGCAGCAACTCTACCGCTGCGCCACCATGCTGCCCGTGAGTTGCGTGTGGCTTCGTTTTTGAGGCACTTAAGAGCCGACTAAATCAGTGGGTCACACAGATCAGACTAGAATTGGTTAACCAGATTTACTGAAAAGGGAAAAATATCCATTATTTTCACCATGACTGATATATTCTTTTCATTTTGAGATTGTTTAATGAACTGGATTTAATTCTCTCCAGCTGCCGCCGTAAGATTTGAACTCCCTAAATCCAGAGTTTGAACTCGTGTTATCCAGGTCTCCGCTGGCAACCAATCTCCTTAATGATCGGGGCTTGGAGCCAAGGCAGCTGTCAGGGGAGAGGATAACTTCAGGCATCTGCTATTGGAACCTCCTGACCTTCTCCCCTTGAGTAAAACGGACCCAACATAAATTAACACGGATTAAGAGGGATTGCCGAGGGAAAGGGAAGATGCAGTTGGTTATAATTCATTTGCTTGGCCATTGTACTAACCAAATGTACTATATGGAGTCTGCACGTTCTCCTTAGAAGCATAGAAAACAGGTGCAGGAGGAGGCCATTCGGCCCTTTGAGCCGGCACCATTCAATATGATCATGGCTGGTCATCCAAAATCACGGCGGCTCGGTGGCGCAGCGGTAGAGTTGCTGCCTTACAGCGAATGCAGCGCCGGAGACCCAGGTTCGATCCTGATTACGGATTACGTCTGTATGGAGTTTGTACGTTCTCCCCGTGATCTGCATGGGTTTTCCCTGAGATCTTCGGTTTCCTTCCACATTCCAAAGACGTACAGGTTTGTAGGTTAATTGGCTTGGTAAATGAAAGGTTTGTAGGTTAATTGGCTTGGTAAATGTAAAAATTGTCCCTAGTGTGTGTTAATGTGCGGGGATCGCTGGTCGGCGCAGACACGGTGGGCCGAAGGGCCTGTTTCCATGCTGTATCTCTAAACAAAACTAGTACCCCGTTACATATCCCTTGATTCCTTTTGCCCTAAGAGCTAAATCTAACTCTTTCTTGAAAACATCCAGTGAACCACACGGGTTTCTTCAGGGCGCTCTGGGTTCATAAGTTCATAAGTCATAGGAGCAAATTAGGCTATCTGGCCCATTAGGACAGGCAGCAACTCTGGAGAGAAGGAAAGGGTGACGTTTCGGGTCGAGACCCTTCTTCAGGCTGAGAGTCGGGGGAGGGGGGAGACTAGAGATATGTGGAAGAGTAAGGTGTGAAAATGACAGATCAACGCAGACAATTGTTTAAGGAAAATGGAGACAGGTTCATTGTTAGTCAAGGGTAAGGTGACAATGGGGCACACAATCAGCAAAACTAATCTGCCGGACCAGTGGGGTAGAGCTGGAGAGCAGGGGGAATCACGGAGGGGGAAACAGCGAGAGGGGGCTTTGCAGAACTCTCATCGGAGAGAGAAGAGAAAAAGACTACTTTGAAGAAGAACGTGTAAGTTCCACACCGACAGCACCCGTAGTTAGAATCGAACTCACGTCTCTGTAGCTGTGAGGCAGCAGATCTACCGCTGCACCACCGTGCTCCTCATTGGTCAATGGGGTTAGTGTTGATAGATAGGCTCATAGAGGCCACTCTGCCATTCAGTCGTGGCTGATCTATCTTTCCCTGGCAACTCCAGTCTCCTGCCTTCTCCCCATAATCTTTGATCAAAAGGAACGAGGCCACGAACTTTGGAAATGGAAGATAGGAGTTTATGAGTTAGCGTACCATTTACATTTTGATTCATACAATTGGGTGAGAACGGGACGCCATTGTCTCTCTCAACCCCATTCTCCTGCCTTCTCCCCAATCATCATCTGCTTTAAAAAATATCTTCTTTCTTGGCCTCCACAGCCATCTGTGGCAATTAATTCCAGATTCACCACCCTCTGACTAAAAAAAAATCCTCCTCATCTCCTTTCTAAAGTTTCAAACCTTTCTAGAGACAACTGAACCATGCTATCACCATTAAAAGAGCTGCCATCTACTCATTGGAGAACCGTAGACTATCTTAAATTGGTCTTTACTGGACTTTATCTTGCATCAGACATTATTCCCTTTATCCTGTATCTACATATTGTGGATGGCCTGACTGTAATCATGTATAGTCTTTCAGCTGACTAGATAGCACGCAACATAAAAAAAGATTTCCACTGTACCCGTCACAGTAAACTAAACTAAACTAAATGTCCTTCTATTCTGAGGCTGTGCCCACTGTTCCTTGACTTTCCCACCAGTGGAAACATCCTTCCCAATCCTTCTGGACTCCCTCAAAATGTTCCCGATGTTGGGGGAGTCCAGAACCAGGCGCCACAGTTTAAGAATAAGTGGTAAGTCATTGTGAAAGGAGATGAGGAAACACTTTTTCGCACAGAGAGTGGTGAGTCTGTGGAATTCTCTGCCTCAGAGGGCGGTGGAGGCCGGTTCTCTGGATACTTTCAAGAGAGAGCTCGACAGGGCTCTTAAAGATAGCAGAGTCAGGGGATATGGGGAGAAGGCAGGAACGGGGTACTGATTGGGGATGATCAGCCATGATCACATTGAATGGCGGTGCTGGCTCGAAGGGCCGAATGGCCTACTCCTGCACCTCTTCTAACTAACCTCTGCAACTTGCCCCTAGCGTGTAGGGAGTGGATGAAAATGTGAGATAACAGAACTATTGTGAATGGATGAAGGATGGTCGGCAGGGACTTGGTGGGCCAAAGGGCCTGTTTCCATTTTGTGTCTCCAGCATAAACTCTAATCTAAACTGAAGAAATCTCCTCACTGCCTGGCGGTCTGTGGCACGGCGGTAGAGTCGCTGTCTTACAGCGCCTGCGACACGAGTTCGATCCTGACTACGGGTGCAGTCTGTATGGAGTTTGCACGTTCTCCCTGTGACCATGTGGGTTTCCTCCGGGTGCTCCGGTTTCCTCCCACAATCAGTACTTCAGGGTCGATTGGCCTTTGTAAATGGTCCCTAGTGTGTAAATTAGAACCAGTGTCCAGGTGATTGCTGGTCGGTGTGGATTCGGTGGGCAGAAGGGAGCCGTATCTATCTACAAAAATGAAATAAAATGAAATTAAACTAAGCTAAACTAAAACAAAACAAGAACAAAAACGAAAACTAAACTTCAGGTCATAAGGTCATGTGATTCAAAGGTTCAAAGGTTCAAAGGTTAATTTATTGTCGCATACACCAATTGGTGTAGTGAAATTCAAGTTGCCATTGCAGCACACTAATAAGAATACAACATAACATTATAAAGGAATTTAACATAAAAAACATCCCCCCACAATGGTTCCCACTGTGAGGGAAGGCACAAAGTCCAGTCCTCTTCCCCATGTCCACCCATAGTCGGGCCTATTGAGGCCTCTGCAGTTCCCGCCACGTTTCAGGCCGTTCTCGCCGGGTGATGGTGCTCCGGCGTCGGGAATTAGATTGGAGTTGGAATTAGGCCATTTGGCCCATCAAGTCTACTCTGCCATTCAATCATTCAATCATCTATCTCTCCCTCCTAAACCCAGTCTCCTGCCTTCTCCCCATAACCTCTGACACCCGTACTAATCAAGAATCAATCTATCTCTGCCTTAAAAATATTTACTGACGGCCTCCACAGCCTTCTGTGGCAGTGAATTCCACAGATTCACCACCCTCGGAATCAAGACATTTCTTTTCATCTGCTTCCTAAATGAATAGGTGACGTGTCAGGTCTGAAGAAGAGTCTTGACCCAAATGCCACCTATTCCTTTCCTCCTGGCGGTGCAGAGAAGATTCACGAGGATGTTGCCAGGACTTAATAGCCTGAGCTATAGGGAGTGGTTGTCCAGGCTAGGATTTTATTCCTTGGAGCACTGGAGGATGAGAAGTGATCTTATAGCAGTGTACAAAATCATGAGAGGAATAGATCAGGAACATTTTAAGGTGAGGGGAAGGGTGGGGGGGGGGGCAAGAGGCTGGTGGGTGTTTAGAACGAGCTGCCAGAGGAGGTAGTTGAGACAGGGACTATCGCAACGTTTAAGGAATATTTAGACAGGTACATGGATAGGACAGGTTTGGAGGGATATGGGCTGAACGCAGGCCGTTGGGACTAGTGTAACTGGGACATGTTGGCCGGTGTGGGCAAGTTGGGCCGAAGGGCCTGTTTCCACACTGTATGACTCTATGACTCTATGCAAAGCTACGGTGAGCAGTGGAGTGCTAAATGCCACACTCCTCGGGAGTAGAAGGCTGTAAGCATCTCGGGGCAAGGGTTGCTGAGACAGACAGTGACCCAGACTCTGACAATGAGCATGGTCCACTGCTTCTGTTTGATCACTATGAGACCGTGATTGTCACCCAGTCAGCAGAAAGACTATACATTGTCCTAGAGTCTTAGTATAGCGTGGAAACAGGCCCTTCGGCCCAACTTGCCCACAGCAGCCAACTTGTCCCAGCTACACTAGTCCCACCTGCCTGTGTTTGGCCCATTTCTCTACTTGTCCTATCCAGTTTTACTTGCATACACCCATCACCCTTTACTTGAAAAGGTTACCCATCAGGTTCCTATTAAATCTTTCCCTCCTCCTCACCTAAAACCTATGTCCTCAGTTTTTTCATTCACCTACTCTGAACAAAAGAATCTGTGCTTTTACCCGATCTATTCCTGTCATGATTTTCTACACCTGGATAAGATCACCCGTCTTCCTCCTGCGCTCCAAGGAATAGAGTAACAGTCTGCTCAACCTCTTCCTACAGCTCAACAATTACAATCAAGCTGACCACCTTCCCCCTCTCAGCTTAAAGCTACATCCTCTGGCAGAAGGCAGGGGAATTTCAGACTCGATGGGTTAAATGGCCTAATCCGGCCCTTGTGTTCAAAGTGAATGTGTCCGAGAACGTTCAAACTGACAGAGTGGTGGAGGCAGATTCAATATTGACTTCCAAAATTCATTGCCACAGACAGCTGTGGAGGCCAAAACGTTGGGTATTTTTAAGGTGGAGACTGACAGGTTTTTGATCAGTAAATGATGTCAGGGGTTATGGGGAGAAGGAAGGTGAATTGGGTTGAGAGGGAAAGATAGATCAGCCATGATTGAATGGTGGAGTAGACTTGATGGGCAGAATGGCCTACTTTTGCTCCAGTGGATTATGAACTGATGGACTTATAAAAGAGAGTTGCTGCCTTTCAGCGCCAGAGACCCAGGTTCGATCCTGACCACGGGTGCTTGTCTGTACGGAGTTTTTTGCGTTCCCCCCGGCCGGCGTGCTCCGGTTTCCTCCCACACTCCAAAGACGTGCAGGTTTGCCGGTTAATTGGCTTCAGTAACGATTGTAAATTATCCCTAGTGTGTGTAGGATAGCGCTAGGGTCCGGCGACCGCTGCCCGGCGCGGACCCGGTAGGCCGAAGGCCCTGTTTCTGCGCAGCATCCCTAAAACCAAAACTAAAAATCTAAGCTGCTTAAATAATTGAAAGGGAAATATTTGTATTGCATCGAGGTATCAGTGTAATTGGATCAAGAGCCAGCATTAGGGTGATTAGAGCCAGTCTGAAGAAGGGTCTCGACCTGAAACGTCGCCTATTCCTTCGCTCCATAGATGCTGCCCCACCCTCTGAGTTTCTCCAGTATTTTTCGTCTACCAGCATTAGGGTGATGGATTGATTAGCCTGCGTTCCTGTTTGCTTTTAGGGTTTGACTCATCGGGCCTACTGGCAGGCGAATCTGTGACGTTGCTATTCTTGTACCACACAGCGGGAGAGGGGATCAAGCCTGGCTTCATTAAACGGCGTTCATTCGAAGCTAAGCAGCAAATAACTCGCTGTCTGACTGAAGACAGCGGGAGGGGAAAGGGGATGAAAAGATTGCACTGTAAACGTCGCTCCGAGATTTTTTTTCCTCGCAGGTGGTATATGTTTACAGGAGAGGACGGGGGACCCCTCGATCTGGCTGCGTCCTGGCCTCCAGGCTAATTGCGAATGACCCGGAGAATAAGCTGCCACCCCCATCAAATGCTTGAGCTATCATTGCCAGTGACATTTGGTGATTGGAGGCAATCTGGTGTTTAATTATACCACGCCACTGCGGAGGATCTGATATTAGCAATTAGTGTCGGATTGTGGCTGTGATAGGTGTTCCGACCCTGAGCTGAACACCTAATGAGCCACATCTTCCAGAGCCACTGCGAACGCAAGTTCTGTTACATCCGTGCTCTGAAGAAGTAGCATTTCGGGGCGTTCTATTATTCAATGATTACAGGGCCCAGATGGCGAGCAACACCAGTGTTTACTCGGGTGTCAAGGTGTGCTTGTTTACGCATTAAAATATATTAACACAATTAGGCTCTCAAAAAGTAAATATTTGTTTATTTTGGCAGTTGCTCGCGGAAGCTGCTGTCGCTGGTTTTATCTGCTGTTGCGTTCGAGAATTATGGGCGTTGCAGTCAGAGCGGGCTTGCTGCCAGGGCTCGAGGGCCAGTGCTGCAGGGAGAGTTCATAAGCGATTGGAGCAGGATTACAGTAGGCCATTCGGCCCATCAAGTCTGCTCTGCCAAGTCTGTTCCGTGGCCTGGTTCGGCAACTTGAACGTCCAGGAGCGGAAAAGACTGCAAGAAGTTGTGACCACTGCCCAGTCCATCACCGGCTCTGACCTCCCCACCATCGAAGGGATTTATCGAAGTCACTGCCTCAAAAAGGCGGCCAACATCATCAAAGACCCACACCATCCTGGCCACGCACTCATTTCACCCCTGCCATCGGGAAGAAGGGACAGGAGCCTGAAAACTGTACCGACCAGGTTCAGGAACAGCTTCTTCCCGACAGCCATCAGGCTTTTAAACACGACAACAAATAAGCTCTGAACTACAACAAACTGTTATTATTATTGCACTATATTTGTTTATTTATTGAGTATGTGTGTATGTGTATATATACACACTGAACTTTTTTGTTCTGCTGTGTACTATGTTTACATATTCTGTTGTGCTGCAGCAAGTAAGAATTTGTTTCCCCTTTCTTGGGCCTATGACAATAAAACACTCTTGACTCTAGACTTGACTCTCCCTCCTAACCCCATTCTCCTGCCTTCTCCCCATAACCCCTGACACCCGCACATATCAAGAATCTATCTATCTATCTATCTCTCCCTTAAAAATATCCACTGACTTGGCCTCCACAGCCTTCTGGTTGAGCAGGCCAGGACTTTATCCCTTGGAGGGCAGGAGGACGAGGGCTCCGTTTAGTTTATTGTCACCTGTATGAGCTACAGTGCAAAGCTTTTGTTGCGTGCTAACCAGTCAGCTGAAAGACATTACATGATTGCAATCAAGAAATTTACAGTGTATAGATACATGATGAGGGAATAACGTTTAGTGCAAGGTAAAGCTAGCAAAGTACGATCAAGGGTAGTCCGAGGGTCGCCAAAGAGGTGGATAGTAGTTCAGCACTGCTCTCTGGTTGTGGTAGGATGGTTCAGTTGCCTGATAACAGCTGGGATGAAACTGTCCCTGAATCTGGAGGTGTGCGTTTTCACACTTCTCTACTTTATGCCCCATGGGAGAGGGGTGAAGAGGGAGTGGCCAGGGTGCGACACGTCCTTGATTATGCTGCTGGCCTTGCCGAGGCAGCGTGAGGTGTAAATGGAGTCAACATGGGGAGGTTGGATTGTGTGATGGTCTGGGCTGTGTCCATAATTTCTTGCAGATATGGGCCAAAGTCGGGCAAGTGGAACTGGTGTAGATGGGGCATGTTGGTCGGCACGGACAAGTTGAGCCAAAGGGCCTTCTTTCCACGCTGTGTGACTCTTTGGCACTCATGCCCCCTACGAATACCTCCCTAGTAACTTTGCTTTTTGCAGAAGGAAGATGTGACTTACTCATACTGCAGGAGCCTCTCCTCCCCTGAGAACTCTCTGCTCTATCATAAGAGCAGGCACCAACTCCTTGCCATTATTCCCAATAGAGGAAACTGCACTGGTTGTAATCAGGTGATATCCTTCTTAGGGTCACATTGTGAGATGGGGTGCAGCTCGTTGGGGTCACCAAACCGCACTCTGTTCATGGGCTGTGTGGAGTGCACCACAAATTAATTTACAACAGTACATTAATTTATAACCAGCACCATAGAGTCATAGAGGGATACAGTGTGGAAACAGGCCTTTCGGCCCAACTTGTCCTCACCGGCCAACATGACCCAGCTACACTAGGCCCACCTGCCCGCGTTTGGCCCATATCCCTCCAAACCTGTCCTATCCATGTACCTGTCTAAATGTTGGGATAGTCCCAGCCTCAACTACCTCCTCTGGCAGCTTCTTCCATACACCCACCACCCTTTGTGTGAAAAGGTTCCTATTAAATCTTATTCCCCTTCACCTCAAACCTATGTCTTCTGGTCCTCGATTCACCTACTCTGGGCAAGACACTCTGTGCATCTACTCAATCTATTCCTCTCATGATTTTATACACCTCAATACGATCACCCATCCTCCTGCGCTCCATGGAATAGAGACCCAGCCTCCTCAACCTCTCCCTAATAGCTCACACCCTCTAGCCCTGGCAACGTCCTTGTAAATCTTCTCTGAACCCTTTCCAGCTTGACAATATCTTTCATATAACATGGTGCCCAGAACTGAACACAATACTCTAAATGCGGCCTCGCCCACGTCTTATACAACTGCAACGTGACCTCCCAACTTCTATACTCAATACACTGACTGATGAAGGCCAATGTGAATGAATTAATTAACTGTGATAATGTGCTCACAATCAAAGCATCTACACACTGCGATCAGGTAAGATGTCCAGTGTGTTGACGCTGGGCACACTGCATCTACGCACTGGATTCGGGAAACAAATATGCTGGAAACAAGGAACTGCCGAAGCTGATTTACAAACACAGAACCCTACCTTATCCAGTCTCTACTAGGTCTGAAGGCACAACGTGTTGGAGTAACTCAGCGGGTCAGGCAGCATCTCTGGAGAACATGGATGGATGGCGTTTTGGTTTGGAATCCTTCTTCAGGCTGATTGTGGAGGGGAGGGTGGGGGGGGGTGGGATGAAGAAAGCTGGAATAGATGAGGGGCAGGGCAAAGCCTGGCAGGTAGTAAGTTGTTACAGGTGAGAGGTGTTTTTTGGTCTGCCTTGGCTCGAAACCCCGATTATTGAGGAGATTGGTTGCACAAAGGCAAGAGATGAAAAGTCAGAAGGGGTGTGACAAAAGGATTCAAGAACCGCGAATTGTGAAGCTGGAGGAAGGGATGTCGGTGGGAAGGGGAAGGGTAAGGCGGGTACAAGTCCAGATGAGGCACAGTGGAGATGGGCAGGAGCAGAATTTTCATTTCTGCCACTTTTCATTTCACTGCACATCTCGATTGTGTATGTGACGAATAAACTTGACTTGACTTGAAATAAGGTGGGGTGTGGGTGGGGTGGGGGGGGGGGGGGGGGGGGGGGGGGAGAAAGGAGAAGAGGGTGGGAGGGAGTGGTGATCGTGGTTAGCTAAGACTGGAGAATTCAATGTTCATACCGCTGGGTTGCAAGCTACCCAAGAGGAATATGAAATGCTGTTACTCGAGTTTGAGTAGTTTGGCATCACTCTGGGAATGGTGGAGGCCCAGGACAGAGAAGTCAGTGCAAGAATGAGAAGAGGAATTAAGATAGTTAGCAACCGGGAGATCCCTTGGTCCCTGACTAAATCTTCTCCATTTTGAAAGCCCAGGGATATTCCCTCTGCTAGCCTTTGCCTGAAATTCTAATGTAAGCCTTTGGCAAAATATCTAATTAAATATCTTGCAATCCACATCTGCGGCATTTCTGTTGCTTTTGAATTGAACTCTTTGACAAGCAATTTTGTATTTCGGTGAGATTATTTGAAAAATGTGGAATTCATTGCCACAGACACTGTGGAGGCTAAGTCAATGGATATTTTTAAGGCGGAGATTGACAGATTCGTGATTAATACGGGTGTCAGGGGTTATGGGGAGAAAGCAGGATGGGTTTGACAACGAGAGATAGATTAGCCACGATCAAACAGCAGAACAGATTAGATGGGCCGAATGGCCTAATTCTGCCACAATGATATGTTTAGTTTAGTTTTTAGTTTTTAGTTTAGTTTAGAGATACAGCGCGGAAACAGGCCTTTCGACCATCGAGTCCGCCCCGACCAGCGATCCCCGTGCATTAACGCTAACCTACACACACTAGGGATGATTTACATTTATACCAAGCCAATTAATCTACAAACCTGTACTTCTTTGAAGTGTGGGAGGAAACTGAAGATCTTGGAGAAAACACATACAGTCACGGGGGGAAGGTACAAACTCCGTACGGACAGCACCCGTAGTCTGGATCTAACTCGGGTCTCTGGCACTTGTCAAGCAGCAGCTCTACCGCTGCGCCACTGCGTTGCCTTATACGAATTTATGAAACATATATTCAAAAGAAATACCAGTGCTTTGGCACTTATTGTGAATTTCCGAAGTAAAACGCAGTCAGCAAAATATGGTCACCTTTGCAATGCAGGAAATAGAGTCATAACGTCATCCAGCGTTGAAACAGGTCCTTCGGCACAACTTGCCCACACCGGCCAACATGTCCCATCTTCACCAGTCCCACCTGCCTGCTTTTAGCCCATATCCCTCCAAACCTGTCCTATCCATGTACCTGTCTAAATGGTTCTTAAACGTTGCGATAGATATGTGACTGCGTCTCGGATAGCGAAGAAGGCGTTTGGTGGACTTGCCTTCATGGGGTAAGGGCATTTGTTTACAGGAGTTGGGACGCCACGGTACAGCTCTACAAGGCGCGGTGAGACCTCACTACTAACATTGCCTGTAATTCTAGTCATCTAGCCGAAGCAAGGATTCATTAAGCAGGAAGCGGTGCAGAAAAGGTTCACCAGGATGTTACAAGGGCTCTAGGGCTTGACTTATAATGGGAGGGTGACCATAAGGTCATCAGGTCATAATGGATAGGAGCAGAATTAGGCCATTCAGCCCATCAAGTCTGCTCCATCATTTAATCAAGGCTGATCTATGGAAAGAAGGAATGGGTGACATTTCGGGTCAAGACCCTTCTTCAGACAGTTGTTGTGGTTGTTTATGTTGTTGATGTCAATCTGCACTGATTGCGATCTGCTGATGTGTTAAGTCATAAGGTCATAAAGTCATGTGATAGGAGCAGAATTAGGCCATTTGGCCCATCAAATCTACTCCACTATTCAATCATGGCTGATCTATCTCTACCTCTGAACCCCATTCTCCTGCCTTCTCCCATAACCTCTGACACCTGTACTAGTCAAGAATCTATCTCTGCCTTAAAAATATCTATTGACAGTGTCCACAGCCTTCTGAGGCAAAGAGTTCCACAGATTCACCACCCTCTGACTAAAGAAATTCCTCCTCATCTCCTTCCTAATGGAACGTCCTTTAATTCTGAGGCTATGACCTCTCGTCCTAGACTCTCCCACTAGTGGAAACATCCTCTCCACATCCACTCTATCCAGGCAAAGGATGATAGGTTGGGACCGTCTTTCCTGGAATGTAAGAGGCTGAGGGGTGACCTGATAAAGTTGTACAAAATCATGAGGGTTCAGAGATACGGTGAATGGCTGTAATCCTTTTATCTCAGGGTAGAAGAGTCACAAACTAGAGTGAGCATAGATTTCCAGTGAGAGGGAGAAGATTTAAAAGAGATCGGAGAGACAATTTCTTCATGCAGAGAAACGTCACCCATCGTTTTCCTTCTGGATGCTGCGTGACCCATTGAATTACCAGGAAGCGAGCGGGCAAGATCATCTCTGACCCCTCTCACCCTGGCCACAAACTCTTTGAATCACTTCCCTCTGGAAGGCGACTCCGGACTGTCAAAGCTGCCACAGCCAGACATAAAAGCAATTTTTATCCATGAGTAGTTGCTCTACTCAACAGCCAAAAATCTGTAGCCTCCCTTAGATCTGGTATCTTGTTGGTTCACATGCTCGATCAATGGTGTTTTATCATTAATGTTTTATTATTATGAATGTTTAGTGTTTTCTGAGTCATTCGTAACTGTTCACTGTATGTCATGTTGTTACTTGCGGGCGGAGCACCAAGGCAAATTCCTTGTATGTGAATACTTGGCCAATAAACTTACTTACTTACTTACTCCAGCACTTCATGTCTATCTTCTTCATGCAGAGGGAATAGTAGAGGCAGGTACAAGGACAACATCTAGAGTCATAGAGTCATGGACCTGTACAGCGTGGACACAGGACCTGTGGGCCAACTTGCCCACACTGACCAACATGCCCCATCTAAACTAATCATACCTGCCTGCGTTTGGTCCATATCCCTCTAAACTTGTCATATCCTTGTACCTGTCCAAATCTTGTTTAAACATTGTGATAGTACCTGCCTTAACTACCTGCTCCAACAGCTCATTCCATCTACCTGCCACCCTTTGTGTAATGAAGTTGCCCCACAGGTTCCTATTAAACCTTTCTCCCCTCACCTTAAACCTACGTCCCCTTGCTCCTGATTCCCCTAATCTGAGTAAAAGACAGTGCATTTCCCCTAAATAAAACCACCCCTCATCCTCCTGCACTCCAAGGAATGAAGTCCCAGACTGCTTACTGTAGAGTTGCCTCCATACAGCGCCAGAGCCCCGGGTTCGATCCTGACTATGGGTGTTGTCTGTATGGAGTTTATATGTTCTTCCCTGCATGAGTTTTCTGCGAGATCTTCAGTATCCTCCCACACTCCAAAGACATGCAAGTTTGTAGGTTAGTTGGCTTAGTATACAGTAAATATATATTTTTCCTAGTGTGTGTAGGATAGTGTAATCATACAGTGTGGAAACAGGCCCTTTGGCCCCAACCTATCCTATCCATGTAACTGTCTAACTGTTTCTTAAACGGTGCGATAGGCCCAGCCCCAACTACTTCCTCTGGCAGCTCCACCACCCTCTGTGTGAAAAAGTTATCCCTCGGATTCCAATTAAATCTTTTCCTCTTCACCTTGAACCTATGTCCTCTGGTCCTGCATTCCCCTACTCTGGGCAAAGCTGGGTGGCAGTGTGAACTGTGAGGAGGATGCTACGAGAATGCAGGGTGACTTGGACAGGTTGGGGGAGTGGGCAGATGCATGGAAGATGAAGTTTAATGAGGATAAATGTGAGGTTATCCACTTTGGTAGCAAAAACAGGAAGGCAGATTACTATCTAAATGGCATCACGTTGGGAAAAGGGGAAGTACAACGGGATCTGGGGGTCCTTGTACATCAGTCTATGAAAGTAAGCATGCAGGTACAGCAGGCAGTGAAGAAAGTGAATGGCATTTTGGCCTTTTTAACAAGAGGAGTCGAGTATAGGAGCAAAGAGGTCCTTCTGCAGTTTTACAGAGCCCTAGTGAGACCACACCTGGAGTATTGTGTGCAGATTTTGGTCCCCTAATTTGAGGAAGGACATTCTTGCTATTGAGGGAGTGCAGCATAGGTTTACAAGGTTAATTCCCGGGATGGCGGGACTGTCATATGCTGAGAGAATGAAGCAGCTGGGCTTGTTCACTGTGGTGTTTAGAAGGATGAGAGGGAATCTCATTGAAACATATAAGATTGTTAAGGGTTTGGACACGCTAGAGGCAGGAAACATGTTCCTGATGTTGGGGGTCCAGAACCAGGGGCCACAGTTTAAGAATAAGGGGTAAGCCATTTATAACGGAGATGAGGAAACACTTTTTCTCACAGTGAGTTGTGAGTCTGTGGAATTCTCTGCCTCAGAGGGCAGTGGAGGCCGGTTCTCAGGATACTTTCAAGAGAGAGCTAGATAGCACTCTTAAAGATAGCGGAGTCAGGGGATATGGGGAGAAGGTAGGAACGGGGTACTGATTGGGGATGATCAGCCATGATCACATTGAATGGCGGTGCTGGCTCGAAGGGTCGAATGGCCTACTCCTGCACCTATTGTCTATTGTCTGTCTATTGTCTATTGAGACTGTGTGCATCTACCCGATCTATTTCTCTATTTTGTACACCCCTATAAGATCACCCCTCATCTTCCTGCGCTCCATGGATTAGAGGCCCAACCTACTCAACCTCTCCCTATAGCTCCCTCTAGTCCTGGCAACATCCTTGTTAGCCTTTTCTGAACCGTTTCAAGCTTGACAACATCTTTCCTACAACATGGTGCCCAGATCTGAACACAATATTCTAGATGTGACCTCACCAACGTCTTATCCAACAGCAACATGACCTCTCAATCTCTATACTCAATGCTCTGACTGGTGAAGGCCAATGCGTGAGGATCGCTGGCCGGCGTGGACTCGATGGGCTGAAGGGCTTGTATCTCTAAATTAAACTAAATTAAGCTAAATTCAGCGGATCGGGCAGCATCTCTGGAGAAATTGCTGTACAGTTTTGGTCTCCAAATCTGAGGAAGGACATTATTGCCATAGAGGGAGTTGACTGATTCCTGGACAAGATGCAGGAAGATTGTTCCCGATGTTGGTCCAGGACAAGGGGTCACAGCTTAAGGATAAGGGGGAAATCCTTTAAGACCGAGATGAGAAAGACTTTTTTCACACAGAGAGTGGTGAGTCTCTGGAACTCTCTGCCACAGAGGGTAGTGAGGCTTCATTGGCCCCTTGTGGCTAAGGGGATCAGAGGGTATGGAGAGAAGGCAGGTACGGGATACTGAGTTGGATGATCAGCCATGATCATATTGAATGGCGGTGCAGGCTCGAAGGGCTGAATGGCCTACTCCTGCACCTAATTTCTATGTTTCTATGTTTCTAAAAGGAATAGGTTTGAGGTTGGTGCGGGTCTAAAGAAAGGTCTCAACCCGAAACGTCACCGTTTCCTATTCTCCAGAGATGCTGCCTGACCCGCTGAGTTACTCCAGTGTCCACTTTGTGTCTCTCTTTGGCAAGACCGCCAGTTCCTTCTTACCGGCCCTTTGTCCAGCGACCGCCACCGTCACCTGCTCCCTCCACCTATATTCCAAAGGGGTGCAGTCTTGTAGGTTAATTGGCTTCTGTAAGTTGATCCTGGTGTGCAGGGTAGAACTGGTGTACGGGTGATCGCTGGTCGGCACGGACTCTGTGGGCCGAAGGGCCTGTTTCCGCACTGTACCGCTGAAACTAAAGCTAAAGTCTTTTCTCCGCCTGAATGATATTCAAAGCCTACCTTTTGATCTCATGTCGATCAGCTGCCGCACAGCGCCTGAGGCCCGGCTCGATCCTGCGGTCTGTACGGAGTTTGTACCTTCTCCCTGTCACCGCTTAGGTTTCCTCCGGGTGCTCCGGCTCCCTCCCACAATCCCAAAGTCGTGGAAACAGGAGGCCCTTCGGCCCATTGAGTCCACGCCGACCAACCTTCTATCCTTCACACTCGAGGCAATTGACAGAGTCCAATTAACGTGCAAACCCGCAACTCTTTGGAAAGTGGGAGGGAATCGGAGTACCCGGAGAAGACCACCGCGGTCACGTGGGGGATCGTGCAAACACCACACAGGCAGCACCGGTAGTCAGGATCGAACATAGGTCTCTGGCGCTGTGAGTCAGCAGCTCTACCGCTGTGTCACTTCTAAAGGGCAGGTAGTGTGAAAGCAACACTCAAGAAGGGTCCCGACCCGAATCATCACCTATCCTTTTTTCTCCAGAGACGCTGCCTGATGTGCTGAGTTACACCAGCACCTTGTGTCTATTGTTCCAAACTTGAGACTGGTTGGAAATTGGACTCAATTTGTTTGTGAGAAAAGTCAATTATTCCTCTCCTTCAGATCAAATTGTGTATTGATCGTTCCATTGTTCCATTGTCTCACACCAGACGCACCGCAACAAAATAACTGGTGCTCCTGTGGCTTAGTTTCGTTTTTAGTTTAGTTTAGAGATACAGCACGGAAACAGGCCCGTCGGCCCACCTAGTCCGCGCCGACCAGCGATCCCCGGACATTAACACCATCCTACACGCACTCGGGACAATTTACACACGCACCAAGCCAATTAACCTACAGACCTGCACGTCTTTGGAGTGTGGGAGGAAACCGAAGATCTCGGAGAAAACCCACGCAGGTCACGTGGAGAACGTACAAACTCCGTACAGGCAGCGCCCGTAGTCGGGATCGAACCCGGGGTCTCCGGCGCCGCAAATGCTGTCCGGCAGCAACTCTACCGCCGCGCCACCGTGCCGCTCGAGCTTGTGTGGGTTTAATTTAGCGGCGATCAGTGGGACAAAGGGCCTGTTTCCACGCTGTATCTCTAAACTAAACTTAAACTAGCAGGGAAACAGCACACCGAGTTCATGCCGATCGTCAGTCACCCGTTCACACTAGTTCTCCGTTATCTCACGAAAGAATAAAGGGGTAGGCCATTTAGGACTGAGGTGGGGAAAAACTTTTTCACCCAGAGAGTTGTGAATCTGTGGACTTCTCTGCCACAGAAGGCAGTGGAGGCCAATTCACTGGAAGTTGTCAAGAAAGAGTTGGAGGGAGCTCTTAGGGCTAACGGAATCAAGGGATATGGGGAGAAAGCAGGAACGGGGTACTGATTTTGCATGATCAGCCATGGTCATATTGATCGGCGGTGCTGGCTCGAAGGGCCGAATGGCCTACTCCTGCACTTATGTTCTATGTTCTCATCCACTCCCTGCGCATTAGTATGGAGGCCAATTAATCCACATCTTTGGGATGTGGGAGGAAACCAGAGCACCTGCAGCAAACCCACGCAGTCACAGTTAGAGCGTGCAAACTCCTCACAGAATGAATTCAAGTTCATAAATCGTAAGAACAGAATTAGGCCATGCTCAGCACCCGAGGTCAGGATCGAACCCTGGTATCTGGAGCTGTGAGGCAACAGGTGTCCCAGAGATAGATTGATCGATACATTATTATCACATGTACGTGTCACAGTGAATTTCTTTGTTTTTAGTTTAGTTTAGTTTCGAGATACAGTGTGGAAACAGGCCCTTCGGCCCACCGGGTCTGCGTCAACCAGCGATCCCCGCACAATAACACTGTCCTGCACACACTAGGGACAATTTTTACATTTACCAAGCCAATTAACCTACAAACCTGTACGTCTTTGGGGTGCGGGGGGGGAAAGCGAAGATCTCGGAGAAAACCCGTTCTGCTCACGGGGAGAACGCACAAACTCGTTCGAACCCGGGTCTCTGGCGCTGCATTCGCCGCAAGCTAGCAACTCTATCGCTGCGCCCCGTGTCCGCCCCACACACGGTATGCAAAGAGTCACCACATATAGTGCGCTGACAAAGTTACAAGGTAGTCTCCATGAGATCATAAGATCATAAGTCTCTCTTTGTTATTTCAGCAGCCCCCCCCCCCCCATGCTGGGTCCCCCTTTGTTCTGTCGATGATGTCCCTCTGCTCTCTGTGCTCCCCCCTCCCCCCATCCAGGACCCTCTTTGATTTTGCCGGCATGGTCAGAGGCGCAGCCTCTCCGTCGGGATGTTAACCTGGACCCCCCTTATTTGCTTTTGCTTATGGACGCAGCCAACCACACAGTGTTGAGCTAAAGGGGCACCAGAGTTCTCCCGGCTCCCTGACCGACACTTATCGCTCAGGCAATCTCTTAAAACTAAACGATCAAGCTATTTACGTCACTGTTGTTTGGCAATTCCTAGATTACGACAGGGATGGGATCGCAGTGAATTCTCCATTGGCTGTGGAAAGCGCTGGGATGGGTAGAGTGGATGTGGATGTGGAGAGGATGTTTCCACTAATGGGAGAATCTAGGACCAGAGGGCACAGCCTCAGAATTGAAGGACTGTTCATGTCGGAAGGGGATGAGGAGGAATTTCTTTTGTCAGAGGGTGGTGAATCTGTGGGATCCCTTGCCACAGAAGGCAAGGTGGAGGCCAAGTCCGGTGTCATGGGTTATGGGGAGAAAGTTAGAGAATGGGGTTGAGAGGGAGAGATAGATCAGCCGTGATTGAATGGCGGTGCTGACTTGATGGGCCAAATGGCCTAAATCTACTCCTATCACTTATGAACTCATGGGATATAATTTCCTCGACTCGTAACTTTCATCTGCTGTCAGAAATTTTAAGTGTCAGAGATTTAAGCCCTTCGGTCTGCTGGGTCCGTGTCGCTCAGCGGTCTCCGCACTAGCACGATCCTGCACCCACAAGGGACAATTTACACAAATCACCAAGCCAACTAACCTACATACCTGCACATCTTTGGAATGTGGGAGGAAACCGAAGATCTCTGAGAAAACCCACGCAGCGGAGAACGTACGAACTCCGTGCAGACAGCACCCGTAGTCGGGATCGAACCCGGGTCTCCGGCGCCGCAAGGCAGCAACTCTACCGCTGCGCCACCGATTGCTTCAGAGTTCATCAGAGTTGGTTGAAACCCCTCTTGAGATATTCAGAAGCTTGTTCTCCGCGCTACACAAGTCGTGATCAGGACAGCTTCATGCAGTGGGTTAAGGCAACAGCGACCTTAATATTTCAGCTTCTGACAAGTCCTTATATCAGGAATATCTCTGTAAAATAACCCTGATGTGCTCTGAGACTGTCAAATCGCAGAGCAGCGTGATTCTAATGTCACGGTCGAGTGCTGCTTGTTAATGAGTCTAGACTGCTCGAGTAGTGCATGGCTTAGCCTGTGCTCAGGAGAAAGACGTCATTACAAGGAGTTGAAATTGGTTAGCTGTAACTCTAATGACCCGACATTCATTTCTTTTTGGCCAGCTTTCTCTTTCTCTCTTATCCTGTAAGCATGGACGTGTTGCACTCTAAAGGTCGATTGCCCTTGAAGTCACAGCAGCACTTGACCAAGTGTGGAATAAAGGAACCTTAGCACGACTGAATAAGGTCGGCACAGTGTCGCAGCGGTAGGGTTGCTGCCTGACAGCGCCAGAGACCCGGGATCCGTCATGACTACGGGTGCTCTCTGTGTGGAGTTTGTACGTTCTCCCCGTGACCTGTGTGGGTTTTCTCCGGGAGCTCCGGTTTCCTTCCATAACACAAAGTTGTCGAGGTTTGTAGGCAAATTGGCTTAGGTAAAAATTGTAAATTTTCCCCAGTGTGTAGGATTGTGTTAATATGCGGTGATCACTGGACGGCACGGACTCGGTGGGCTGAAGGGCCTGTTACCGCGCTGTGTCCCTAAACTAAACTGAACTCAAGCAATGGTCAGATATATAAGATCACTAGACTAAGTGGGACCCGTTGGGTCCCATGTTCACATGGGAGGGTTGGTCCCCCAACGCAATATTCTATCTCTCCACCAATTCCAATATTGGTGGCCAGTGGGGGGATTTCTGGAGCGCAAGTATGGGTATTGTGGGCTGAAGGGACTGGTTTACAGAGGGCTAGTATGGACATTATGGGCCAAATGGATTATTGGGGGTGGCAGCTCAGTCACTCAAGCCTGATGTGCTGGTAGCTCACTGGTGCTGGTGGGCTAGCAGTTGACTCATGGCTATTCCGTGAAATTCCATTTCAAGCAGGGTGCAAGGCAACCAAATTCAAATTCAAATGCAGTTTCCTACCATTTCAAGCAGGGTGCTAGGCCACCAAATTCAATTGCAGTTTCATACCACTTCAAGCAGCATGCAAGGCCACCAAATTCAGGTGCAGTTTCCTACCACTTCTAGCAGGGTCTGAGTGCAGGTAGATGGGACTAGGGGAAAACAAATGGTCGGCATGGACTGGAAGGGCCTAGAGGGCCTGTTTCCGTGCTGTAATTGTTATATGGTTATATGGTTATATGGGTGCAAGGCCATCAAATTCAAGTGCGGTTTCCAACCTCTTCAAGAAGGGTGCAAGGCCACCGAATTCAAGTGCAGTTTCATGTCATTTCAAGCAGGGTGCAAGGCCACCAAATTCAAGTGCGGTTTCATGCCATTTCAAGCAGGGTGCAAGGCCACCAAATTCAAGTGCGGTTTCATGCCATTTCAAGCAGGGTTCAAGGCTACCAAATGTAAATGCAGCTTCATACCATTTCATGCAGGGTGCCAGGCCGTCACGTTCAAATGCAGTTTCATACCATTTCAAGCAGGGTGAAACCACCATAAAACCACATTAAAACCGCACAAAACACTGCATAAACACCACATAAACACCACACTCACAGTTCAGTAAACATTCAGTGTGTTCAGTTGATTCACAGCTCAGAGTTGTGATCTCTCCCTCCCCCGTCTTGCAGAGACTGAGCCAGACCCACACTTTCGGGTATTATAATCCCTCCCCCCTCCAACCGGAAGGGGCGTGGCCTTCGTGGCATGATTGGCAGGAGAGAGATTCTCAAACATTTTTTAAACCCTAATTAAATTTGTCATTGATGGGAAGAATCCTCTGCACCTGATGAATGGTGGGGGACTGAATAAGATGGCCAAAAATCACAGCCGTAAGTGGTAGCGTTTTATCTAAAATCAATATACAATGCAAACAGGAAGTTGTCAAGTTTCCACCAACAACCATGTTTGCAGTGCAGCATTTCAAAGCAGTTACCAGCACCAACAACAGCCATTTTTTTTGCAGTGCAGCATTTCAAAGCAATTACCACCACCAACAACAACCATTTTTGCAGTGCAGCATTTCAAAATAGTTCCCACCACCATTTGCAATGCAGCATTTCAAAGCAACCACATTTTCATTTTCAAACCACATTAAGGGCACTCACAGTTGAGTAGACATGTGTTCAGTGTTATTCACATCTCAGAGATAAATGACACTCTCGCTTCCTCCATCTTGCAGAGACTGAGTGAGGCACAACACTTCTGGGTTTTATAGTCCCTCCCCCCTCCCACCAGTAGAGACAGCAGAGAGAATGTCAACATTTTTTAAACATTATTAACTCTTTTATTTTTCATCAATGGGAAAAATCCTCTTGTCCTCAGGGGGACTCTGAGTAAGATGGCCAAAACTCACAGCCGTAATTGGCAGCGTTTTTTCAAAAATCATGAAACAGAAAACAGGAAGTGGTCAAGATCTTACTTTTAGTAATACAGATAAAGTCATGTGATAGGAGAAAAATTATGCCATTCGGCCCATCAAGTCTACTCTACCATTCAATTATGGCTGATCTACCTCCCCCTCCTAACCCCATTCTCCTGCCTTCTTCCCATAACCCCTGACACCCGTACTAATTAAGAATCTATCAATCTCTGCCTTAAATATATCCACTGAGTTTAGTTATTGGTGGTAACTGCATTATTATTCTCATGTCTACTGAGGTACAGTGAAAAGCCTTTTTGTTAGAGTCATAGAGTGATACAGTGTGGAAAACTGGCCCTTCAGCCCAATTTGCCCACACCAGCCAACATGTCCAATCTACACTAGTCCCACATGCCTGTGTTTGGACCATGTACACCTGTCCTACCTATGTACCTGTCTAAATGTTTCTTAAATGTTGCGATAGTACCGACCTCAACTATTTCCTCCGGCACCTCGTTCCATACATCCACCACGCTTTGTGTGAAAAAGGTGCCCCTCGGGTTCCTTTTAAATCTTTTCCACTTCACCTTAAACCTCTGTTCCTCGATTCACCCACTCTGGGCAAGAGACTCTGTGCATCTACCCAATCTATTCCACTCATGATTTCATACACCTCTATAAGATCACCCTTCATCCTCCTGCGCTCCAAGGAATAGAGTCCCAGTCTTCTCAACCTCTCCCTAGAGCTAAGGTCCTCGAGTCCTGGCAACGTCCTCATAAATCTTCTCTGCACCCTTTCCAGCTTGACAACATTTTTCCGATGACATGGTGACCAAAACTGAACACAATACTCAAGAGTCAAGAGTGTTTTTTTTTGTCACATGTCCCTTAAAATTGTTACTTGCTGCAGCACAACAGAATATGTAAACATGGTGCTCAACGGGATAAAAAACGTTCATTGTGTGTGTATATACACATGCACACATATTCAATAAATAAACAAATATAGTGAAATAATAATAATAGTCTGTTGCAGTTCAGAGCTTATTTGGTGTCATGTTTAATGGCCTGATGGCTGAAGGGAAGAAGCTGTTCCTGGACCTGGACGTTACAGTTTTCAGGCTCCCGTACCTTCTTCCTGACGACAGTGGGGTGGCCAGGATGGTGTGGGTCTTTGATGATTTTGGCTGCCTTTTTGAGGCAGCGACTTCGATAGATCCCTTCGATGGCGGGGAGGTCAGAGCCGGTGTTGGAGTGGGCAGTGGTCACAAATTTTTGCAGTCTTTTCCGCTCCTGGACGTTCAAGTTGCCGGACCAGGGCACGATGCAACCAGTCAGCATGCTCTCTACTGTGCACCTGTAGATGTTGACCTGTAAATGTGGCCTCGCCAATGTATTACACAACTGCAGCATGACCTCCCCAACTTCTATACTCGATAGCCTGACTGATAAAGACCAATGTGTCAAAAGCCTTTTTGACCGCCTTCTGACAGTGATGCTCCTAGCAAGGAAAGAGCGGACAACGCTACAATAAGTGGCATTGTAGACAGTGAAGAAGGTTATCAGCAATTACACCAGAATCTTGATCAACTATGTACCAGGGCAGAGGAATAGCAAGTTTAGTGCAAAATGTTACATCGTGTAAAGTCAGATTAGGGTCAGAATTTCACAGTGAAACAGGGGTGCCTTGGGGAATGTGGTAGAACAGAAAGACCAAGTAGTACACCACATCGTTCCTTGAAAGCAGTATTCTGTGCACAGGGTGGTGAAGAATGCTTCTGCAGTGACTATCGTTAGGGGATGTTGTGTTATGTTTATACAAGATGGTGGTAATCGCACACTTGGAGTATTGCGTGCTGGTTTGGTCATTGTGCCAAAGGGAAGATGTTAAGTATGTTGCCATGGTTCGAGGGCCTGTGTTTTCGGGAGAAGTTGAGCAGGCTAAGATGTTTTCTTAGGGCCTAGGAGACTGTTCTCACAGACATGTATTAAATCAAGAGGGGCATAGATAGGACGAATGCAGTGTTGGGGAATCAAAGCTAGAGATCACAGATTTAAGGTCCAAAGGCAGAGATTTATTAAAAACCTGAAGGGCAACTTTTTCACACAGAGGGTGGTAGGTATATGGTAGGTATACCATTGCCTGGTAAATCTTTCTTTGGACACACAGGGAACTTCAACTTGAGCAAAATAGAAAGTTTGCTTTTGCGTACTAGTGTCTGAAGAAGGGTTTCGACCCGAAACGTTGCCTATTTTCTTTGCTCCATAGATGCTGCCTCACCCGCTGAGTTTCTCCAGCATTTTTGTCTACCTTACCTTTGTGTAGTTTAGTTTAGTTTAGTTTAGAGACACTTTGTGGAAACAGGCCTCTCGGTCCACGCTGACCAGTGATCACTCCGACACTAGTCCTATCCTACACACTAGGGCCAATTAGCCTACAACCCTGTAAGTCTTTGGAGTGTGGGAGGAAACCGGAGCCAGCCGGAGAAATCCCACGCAGTCACGGGGAGAACGTACAAACATTATACAGACAGCACCTGTAGTCAGGCCTCCATTGATGTCAGGCGGAAATTCTGCGGCTGTGCATGTGCTGGCTCGATTGTAATCATGTGTTGTCTTTCTGCTGGCTGGGTAGCATGCAACGAAAGCTTTCCACTGTACCTCGGTACACGGGACAATAGACTATACTGAACGGTAGTGTGCCGCCTTAGTGCCGGACAGCCGAGGGAACGCAGTGGGTCAGGCAGTATTCGTGCGGGGGAGTGGACAGGCAATGTTTCAGGTTGGGATCCTTCTTCGCTGGCCAAGGTGGTGAATCAAAGACCTCTAAAGGGCCTGTCCCACTTGCTGATATTTCGGCCGACTGTCGGCATCATTTGACTGACGTCTCAGGTCACCGAAAAAGTCGCGTCGTGACGCGGCGTGAAGACGTATTGGCGCGCGGTGTTTCCTCGAGTGTCGCAACATTTTTTTTTGTCGCCGCTGGATTTTGAAATGTTCAAAATCTTTCGGCGACCCTGATACGTCAGTCAATGACACCAGTGGTCGCTGAAAAAAATCGCCAAGTCGGACAGGCCCTTTATGTCCCCCCGAGTCTCCCATGAATGTCCCCTCAGAATTACAGAACGTTCCTTTAGGAGGAAGGTGGGCAAATCTCAGTGGTCAGAGGGTGGTGAATCTTGAATTGAATTGAATTTCCTTTATTGTCATTCAGACCTTACGGTCTGAACAAAATTTTGTTCCCTTGCAGTCATAACATATAATTTAAAAAAAACACACAATAAACACATATTTAACATCCACCACAGTGAGCTCACCAAGCACCTCCTCACTGTGGTGGAAGGCAAAAGTCTTAAAGTCTTTGTCTTCTTCCATCCTTGATCTCCCTCTGCGCTGAGGCGATCCAGGCCTCTGATGTTATCGTCCACTAGGCCCGCGGCCGAGCCTCCGACTCCGAGCTGCCGCCACCGCTCTGAAGCAGGGTCCGCCGCTGGAACGCTGGAGCCCCGCAGCTCTGAAGCCGGGTCGCTGCTGGAACGCCACCGCTGGAGAATCGCAGCTCTGAAGCCGGGTCGATGCTGGAGCACCGCTGGAGCACCGCAGCTCTGAAGCTGGGCCGCCGCTGGAGCACCGCTGGAGAACCGCAGCTCTGAAGCTGGGCCGCCGCTGGAACGCCACCGCTGGAGCACCACAGCTCTGAAGCCGGGTCGCCGCTGGTGCACCGCAGCTCTGAAGCCGGGTCGCTGCTGGAATGCCGCTGGAGCACCGCAGCTCTGAAGCCGGGCCGCCGCCGCCGCTGGAAGCTGGATCGCCGCCATAGCTCTAAGGCCGCAAGCTCCGCCATTAGGCCTCAGCACAGACGGAGACGGTGATGGGGGACACGACAAGAAAAGTCGCATCCCCCGAAGGGAGAGACTAAAACCCTGTTTCTCCCCCCCCCACCCCCCCCCCACACATACACAGCCTAATAAACCAAAATTCTAACTAAAACAAACACAAGAAGACAAAAAGAAAAGAAAAAACAGACGGACTTCAGGTGAGCCGCAGCTGCCAGGCAGCGCCTCCACTTCCGGACTCTGTGGAATTCTTTGCCACAGAAGGCTGTGGAGGCCAAGTCAGTGGATATATTTAAGGCAGAAATACTGTAGATATATTTTTGATTAATACGGGTGTCAGAGGCTATGGGGAGAAGGCAGGAGAATGGGGTTAGGAGGGAGAGATAGATCAGCCAAAATTGAATGGCAGAGTGTACTTGATGGGCCAAATGGCCTAATTCTACTCTTATTAGTTCAGTTTAGTTTAGAGATACAGCGCCGAAACAGGCCCTTCAGTCCACCGGGTCCGCACTGACCAGCGATTCCCACACATTAACACTATCCTACACCCACTAGGGACAATTTACAATTACCAAGCCAATTAACCTATAAGCCTGTACGTCTTTGGAGTGTGGGAGGAAACCGGAGATCTCGGAGAAAACCCACGCAGGTCACGGGGAAAACATACAGACAGCGCCCGTAGTCGGGATCGAACTCGCGTCTCCGGCGCTGCAAGCGCTGTAAGGCAGCAACTCGACCGCTGTGCCACCGTGAGTGTAAAATAAAGCTCTGTGGCACGGTGTGTTTGAAGCTGGTTTTGTATCCAGTACTCCTGGTTATTGATCCCGAGTTGAAATCTCATTATTGAGCTGTGTAATGTGAACTGAAGTAATAAATATGAAGCAATTTCAGATAATGGAGGCAATGAAATAACTGGAATGTTTTAACAGCCCGTTTAGTTCACTAATGTCCTTAATTACCGACATGGTTGACTCTTAACTGTCCTCTAAAAAGGCCAAACAGTTCAAGGGGTATTTGGTAGGAAGGAACTGCGGATGCTGGTTTAAACCGAAGATAGACACAAAATTCCCACACTGACCTTTCTGTCCTGGGCCTCCTCCATTGTCAGAATGAGGCTAAATGAAAATTGGAGGAATAGCATCTCATATTTCGCTTCCAGCCCAGTGGCACGATTATTGATCTCTCTAACTTCAAGTAACCCTGGCATTCCCTCGTTCTCTCTCCATCCCTCTCCCACCCAAGTCACACCAGCATCTTGGTCTCACCTAGCAAACAGTGGCCTTTATCCTTTATCCTTTATCATCGTACATCTTTCGTTCATTTGTTCTATATCTCTCTACATCACCGCCCATGTATCTCGTTTCCCTTTCCCCTGACTCGCAATCTGAAGAAGGGTCTCGACCCAAAATGTCACCCATTCCTTCTCTCCAGAGATGCTGCCTGTCCCGCTGTTACTCCAGCATTTTGTGCTTATCAGGGGCTATTTGTGTTATACAAAAATGTTACTATTGCCAATAAATAGATTAAAATATATATGTAGTTTAGCTTAGTTTGCAGATAAAGCGTGGAAACAGGCCCTTCAGCCCACCTAGTCCGTGCCGACCAGCGATCCCCATACGCTAGCACAATCCCACACATGAGGGACAATTTATAATTTACAATTTAATCTACAAAACTGTACATCTTTCGAGTGTCAGAGGAAACCGGAGCACCCCGGAAAAATGCCACGCAGGTCACGGGGAGAATGCACTAACTTGATACTGACAGCACCCGTTGTCAGGATCGAACCCGGGTCACTGGCGCTGTGCCACCGTGCTGCCCAAGATAGCAATGAGGAGATTAAAAAGATACACTGGAAGTTTCCTGGAATTGAGGGTAGTTTGGGAGGGAAGGGATGAGTTAACCAGGGAATTGCGGAGGGAATGGTCTCTGCGGAAAGGGGTGGGGATGGGATGATGCGGCCGGTGGCGGGATCCCGCTGGAGGTGGCGAAAATGTCGGAGGGTTGTGTGCTGTATGCGACGGCTGATGGGGTGAAAGGCAAGGACTAGGAGAACTCTGTCCCTGTTGCGACTGCGGGGGAGGGGGAGCAAGAGCGGAGCTGCAGGATATCGAGGAGACATGAGTGAGGAGCTCTGTGATGGAAGAGAGGAAATCCATCAGTCGTTGCATCCAGGCATTGCCGTCCCCTCCAATGGGATCCCGCCACTATCTCCCTCTCCCCTAACTCAGTCTGGAGAAGGGTCTCAACCCAAAACGTCACCATTCCTTCCCTCCAGGGATGTTGCCTGCCCCACTGAGTTACTCCAGCTTTTTGTGTCTATCTTCGGTTTGAACCAGCATCTGCAGTTCCTTCCCACGCATGAGTCATAGAGTCATAGAGATAGAAACATAGAAACATAGAAATTAGGTGCAGGAGTAGGCCATTCAGCCCTTCGAGCCTGCACCGCCATTCAATATGATCATGGCTGATCATCCAACTCAGTATCCCGTACCTGCCTTCTCTCCATACCCTCTGATCCCCTTAGCCACAAGGGCCACATCCAACTCACTCTTAAATATAGCCAATGAACTGGCCTCAACTACCCTCTGTGGCAGAGAGTTCCAGAGACTCACCACTCTCTGTGTGAAGAAAGTCTTTCTCATCTCGGTCTTAAAGGATTTCCCCCTTATCCTTAAGCTGTGACCCCTTGTCCTGGACTTCCCCAACATCGGGAACAATCTTCCTGCATCTAGCCTGTCCAACCCCTTAAGAATTTTGTAAGTTTCTATAAGATCCCCTCTTAATCTCCTAAATTCCAGAGAGTATAAACCGAGTCTATCCAGTCTTTCTTCATAAGACAGTCCTGACATCCCAGGAATCAGTCTGGTGAACTTTCTCTGCACTCCCTCTATGGCAATAATGTCCTTCCTCAGATTTGGAGACCAAAACTGCACGCAATACTCCAGGTGTGGTCTCACCAAGACCCTGTACAACTGAAGTAGAACCTCCCTGCTCCTGTACTCAAATCCTTTTGCTATGAAAGCTAACATACCATTCGCTTTTTTCACTGCCTGCTGCACCTGCATGCCTACTTTCAATGACTGGTGTACCATGACACCCAGGTCTCGCTGGATCTCCCCTTTTCCTAATCGGCCACCATTTAGATAGAAACAGCCCTTTCGACCCAACTTACCCATCAAGACAAGAGTCAAGTCAACGGAGTTTATTGTCATGTGTCCCAAATGGGACAATGAAATTCCTGCTTGCTGCAGCACAACAGAGTATTGTAAACAAAAATACGGAACAGTTCAGTTCAATACACACATAAATAAGCAGATCAAGTGCTGTTACAGTTCACAGTCTGTTTGTTGGCGAGTTTAGTAGCCTGATGGCTATGGTGAAGAAGCTGTTCCTGAACCTGGATGTAACAGATCTCAGGCTCCTGTATCTTCTCCCCGATGGTAGCGGAGAGATGAGTGCGTGGCCAGGATGGTGTGGGTCCTTGATGATGTTGGCAGCCCTTTTGAGGCAGCCACTGCGATCGATCCCTTCGATGGTGGGGCGGTCAGAGCCGGTGATGGACTGGGCAGTGGTCACAACTTTCTGCATCCTTTTCCGCTCCCGGACGCTCAAGTTGCCGAACCAAGCCACGATGCAACGAGTCAGCATGCTCTCTACTGTGCACCTGTAGAAGTTCGAGAGAGTCCTCCTTGACAAACCGACTCTCCGTAATCTTCTCAGGAAGTAGAGGCGTTGATGTGCCTTCTTTATGATTGCATCAGTGTGCTGGGACCAAGAAAGATCTTCGGAAATTTGCACGCCCAGGAACTTGAACCTCTTCAAATTGTCCCATTGTAAACGGGACTGTGGGTCCCGATCCTACCCCTTCCAAAGTCCACAATCAGTTCCTTGGTTTTGCTGGTGTTGAGGGCCAGGTTATTGTGCTGGCACCATTTGGTCAATCGGTCGATCTCACTTCTATACTCTGACTCGTCCCCATCAGTGATACGTCCCACAACAGTGGTGTCGTCGGCGAACTTGTTGATGGAGTTCGCACTAAGTCCGGCTACGCAGTCATGAGTATAGAGTGAGTAAGGCGGAGAGCTGAGCACGCAGCCTTGAGGTGCTCCCGTGCTGATTGCTATCGAGGATGACACATTTCCACCAATAGGGACAGACTGAGGTCTGTGGATGAAGAAGAGGGATGCGCAGAGACCCAGTTCTGCGAGTTTGGTAACCGGTTTGGAGGGAATTAAATGCTGAGCTGTAGTCGATGAATAACAGCCTGACATATGAGTTTTTTGTTGTCCAAGTGGTCCAGAGCAGAGTGGAGAGCCAGTGAGATCGCATCCACCGTTGACCTGTTGTGGCGGTAAGCGAACTGCAGTGCGTCGAGGTTCTTGTCGAGGTAGGAGTTGATATCGTCCATAATCAACCTCTCAAAGCACTTCATCACCACAGGCGTTAGTGCCACTGGTCAATAGTCATTGAGGCACGTCACCTTACTCTTCTTGGGCACTGGTATTATTGATGCCCTCTTAAAGCAGGTGGGAACCTCAGACCTCAGAAGTGAGAGGTTGAAAATGTCCGTACAAACTCCAGCCATTTGGTCCGCACAGGTTTTTAGAACATGACCGGGTATGCCACCATACTAATCAACATGCCCCGTCTACACTAGTCTCACCTCCCTGCATTTGGCCCAAATCCCTCTGAACTTGTCCTCTCCTGTCTAAATCTTTTTAAAATCTTGTTCTAGTATCTGCGTCAACCACCTGCTCCAGCAGCTAGTTCCTTGCACCCACCACCTTTTGTGGGATCTTTCAGATTGCCCCCAATTTTGGCCTTGTGGCTCACAATGCTATTCAGTACCTCAATTTGCTGGCCCTGATTTGTTCTGGCCTTAAAGTCATAGAGTCATCGAGTGATGCAGCAGGGAAACAGGCCCTTCGGCCCAACTTACCCACACCGGCCCAGCCAAATTAGACCCATCTGCCTGCGTTTGGTCCACATCCCTCCAAACGTGTCCTAGCCATGTACCTATCTAACTGTTTCTTAAATATTGGGATAGACGCTGCCTCAACTACCTCCTCTGGCATCTTGTTCCATACACCCAGCTGTCTGTTTTTTCTCTCTTTTTTATTTTTAGTTAGTTGAGTTTTTCTGTTTTCGGAGTCCTGGCCTTTTTCATGTGGGGGGGGGAAGGGGGAAACTGCTTTCTAGGGTCCCTACCGGGTCGGAGAGGCAGCTTTCTCTGGGCTGCACTGTCGACCCGTCCTCGCGGCCTACCAGTGGGCCTGGAGCGGCGTTTCCTGGGGGGGCCGCCCAGAACCACGGCTTTGGCAGCGGCGCAGCGCTGGAGCGCTATCGCGGAGCGCAGCGGGCGGTGCCTTGCCCGGGTCGCCGCGCTGGAGCTCCGGTGAGCTGAAGACCGCTGCGGGACTGTGGGGCGGCCGGCCGCGGGGCTGAACTTCAACTTTAACATCGGGGGCCTGGGATCTCTCGGAGAGGTCGCCAGTTGTGGGGCTCCATTCAGCGCGGCCTGTTGTCATCGGAAGCCGCGGTCTCCAGCACGGAAGCGGTCGTTGCAGGCACCCCGAGCCGCGGAGAGGGTTCTCCCGACGCCGGAGCACCATCACCCGGCGAAGAAGGGCCTGGAACATCGGGCCCCATAGCGGCGACTGCGGAAGCCTCAATAGGCCCGACTATGGGTGGGCAAGGGGATGGGGACTGGACTTTGTGCCTTCCCTCACAGTGGGAACCATTGTGGGCTGATGTTTTTGATGTTTATTGTTAAATTCTTTAATGTTGTGTCTTATCTTTATCTATGTGCTGCATGGCATCTGCATCTGCGACGCCACCACCAAAACAGCTGTTCAGTGAGGACCTGCCCAAACAGGTCTAGGACCTGGATTAGGAGGCGAAGGCAGACGGGTTGATGAACCCACCTCCCTCCAGCAGGCCGTGCGCAGACAAACACCATATGGAAGACCTCGGGGGCCACCTGACAGACCAGTAAGGACCTACACGCCAGCAGCACCTCAACACAATTCAACGGAACACCAGGAACCAGAACGTCAGGCCCGCCGGTAACCATGGACGTAAGGGAGTCTGGTTCTCTTGGAAGTGCTGCATGTTTAACCTCACAAGTAGGAGAGCGGTTATATACATTCTGGGATGTAAGGGAGCTGATTGTCATTATCCCAGGGAACAAAGCTATAGACATAATAGAGGCATGTAACAGCCTCGCTTGCGCCAGGAAACCGACTATTAGACATACTGCTAAAATAATTGCTAGACTTGTAGCTACATTCTAGCTACATAATTGGGCCGTTACACTATCTAAGCCTGCAAAGAGCAAAATCTCGGCATTAAATGCGAATGCTGGACATTTTTACGGGCCTATGCAGCTGCCTATCAAGGCATAAATTGAGCTACAATAGTGGATTAGCTATGTTTGTGATTGTTAAATCACATCATTAAATCAAACCCATTAGTCGTGTTACCAACCGACGCAAGCACCAAGGTCTGGGTTTGCTACCAACGCCATTTCCAGTTGGGGTGGTAGATGGGATTTGCACGAGTCGACTTTTCTTCAATCACAAGGTATAAACTCTTTAGAAATGCTGGGAGCATGTCACGGGCTACGGGCTTAATGCACTAATCTGCAGCATACGCATGTCCGTCTTCAATAATACCACTGAGGTGGCGTATTTAAACCTTACGGCTGGTATCAAGTCAATATCTTGTGATGAATTGGAAACATTAATTTGGCTCTAGTGGATTGATAGAAATATTTGGATATCAGATTCAGATTCAGATTCCTTTATTGTCATTCAGACCTTTCGGTCTGAACGAAATTTGTTACCTTGCAGTCATAACATGTAATAAATTAAACAAAAAACACACAATAAACACATATTTAACATCCACCACAGTGAGTTCACCAGGCACCTCCTCACTGTGGTGGAAGGCAAAAGTCTTAAAGTCTTTGTCTTTTTCCCCTACTTGTTCCCCCTCTGTACTGAGGCAATCCAGGCCTTCGATGTCATCGTCCACTAGGCCCGCGGCCGAGCCTCCGAAGCCAGGCCGTCACCGCCGCCGCTGCCGGAATGCCGGAACACCACCACAGCTCCCAGTCAGGATCGACCACGGGAACGCTGGAGCCGCCGGAGCGCCGCAGCCGGGCCGCCGCTGGAGCACCAGTGCTGGAGAGCCGCTGGAGCGCCGCAGCCGGGCCGCCGCTGGAGCCGCTACGTATCTTTCGGTTAAGCACAATACAGTGGCGGACACCAGGTCACAAGTATTTAATAACAACATCAAGCGGATGTTGAACCCCCAAATATTTGCTAACACTATAGCCAAATATGGAACACCAGATATTGACCTCCTTGCGTCCAGGTTGAACCATTGGATACCAACATATGTCTCTTCAGAACCAGATCCTGGGGCCGTGGCGATGGACGCGTTCTCGCTACATTGGGGGAAATGGGTTTTTCTATGCTTTCCCCCATTCTGCTTCATCAGATAGGTGTTGCAGAAAACGTAACCAGATCTGCAACAGAAAGGACCATGGACATCATACAGCAGCGTGCAGAGAGAGTCCACTAGGAAGCAGTACCATGCCCACATAAGCATATGTGAGGTTACCATGGGTTACACAAAAAGCTGGAGAAACTCAGCGGGTGCAGCAGCATCTAAGGAGCGAAGGAGATAGGCGACGTTTCGGGTCGAGACCCTGAGGTTACCATAGTCGGACCTAGACCACCTACATATCTACTACGATCTCCAATGTGCTGGAATCCTCACGGGCCTGCATTATGATGAGTCCCTCAGTTACAGTGCCATATACAGTGCCAGGAGTGCACTGTCATCCTATCTCAACATTGGAGTGGGATCTCACCAGCTGGTATCCACACTGAAGGGTATGTTCTATCCCTCCCCGACCTCGATATATTACCAGAGATATAGGGGGTGGTGTTGACCCTACTCAGGAACTGGTCGCCTTTGGCGGATTTACCACTGGACTTATTCACCTTCAAAGTGGTGATGGTAATGGCACTGAAGACAGCACAACGGGTCCAAACTCTACAGGAATTGCCTGGATAGAATGGTTTTGACCCACAATAAAGTGACTGCATTATAGAAGAGTTGCTTAAACTACACAGACCTGCGACTACAGGTCTGAAAATGGGCATCAGGAGATGGCTCAAGGTGATATTCGGTGCAGCAGGTAAGACACTAACATTTTAAAATGTCATTCTACCAGGGCCGCATCCACATCAGCGGCGAGGACCATGGAGGTGTTCATGGATTATGTCCTCGCAATAGCGGGCTGGGCCAGTGAAACTACATTTCAGGTTTTATAACAGACCTGTGGCCGCTCCCGCAACGTTGGCGGATTCAGTTTTAAGTGCTGTCCCTGAACGTTTGTCCCCGAGTTCAGGGGTTTTATTTTTCAGCTTGTTCAAGTCTGAAATACGTTAACATACTTCCTCCATCAGTATTACGGCAGTGTGTGAGCATGGACGTGGTCCAGGGCATGGAATCACAGAGCTTTGAGATCTTCACGAAGTCACTCACGTGACTCCGAAGTAAAATAGTAAGATTAAACAAGAACTTACCAGTTTGAAGTTTGATCTTTATTTTATGAGGAGTTGCGATGAGGGATTTCGTGCCCTCCGCTCCCGACCCTCTATCATAAGGTCAACTGGTATATTCGAGTTCTTTCATCTTACTATCTTCAGTCATTGTTGTTATCTGTGATTCCACACCGCTGCTTTGAAGAATGTCGCGCATGCGTGCTGGCGGGGTCTTCACAAAATCCCTCATCGCAACTCCTCATAAAATAAAGATCAAACTTCAAACTGGTAAGTTCTCGTTTAATCTTACTATTAATTAATTAATTAATTAATTAATTAATTCATTCATTCCAGGAGAAAAGTGGTGCGATATTTGTGGGCGGGAAAGTGGCACTGTGTTTGAGACACGGGTTTGAACATGTCTACAGGTGCTGTCTGTACGGAGTTTGCACGTGCTCCCCGTGACCGCGTGGGTTTCCCCGGGTGCTCTTGTTTCCTCCCACATCCCGCAGACACACGTGGGTTTGAGGGTCAATTGGCTTCTGTAAACTGTCCCTGGCGCGAGATTGGTTCTGGCCTTGTCTATCATTCAGTCTGAAGAAGGGTTCCCACCCGAAAACGTCACCTATTCCTTTCCTCTCCTCTCCAGATGCCGCCTGACCCGCTGAGTTACAACAGCATGTTGTGTCTAAACTGAGATTTATCCTGGCAGGTGGTGACTGTGCTGCCAGCACGCCCTGGATCAATGGCACTCTGCGGAGGGTTTCCTAATGAATTGATTGATTAAGTGGCTAATTCTGTTTTCATAACAGGTTGGAGAACTGAGGTTTTATTAGCTGGTCGAAGAGGAAGCTGCGTCTGCCAACAAAACGTTTCTCTCTTGTCTGTGATATCAATCATCAAATGCCTTGGCTGGTGCGTAGCTGATATGCAGAGGTCCTGTTTCAAGGTTTGCAATGAATGAGGTGTTAAATACCCACTTAACAGTGCGGTCTGTGTCGATGAAAAGACACTTTCGTTCCACCTACAGTGTAAATCAGATGAGAGATTATCTGAGAAGTACAAGGAGCTGCAGACGATGGAGTGTGGAGAAAATCACCAAGTGCTGGAGGAAGGGTCTCGACCCGAAATGTCACCCACTCCTTCTCTCCAGAGATGCTGCCTGTCCCGCTGAGTCTAGCTACGTGCTGGAGGAACTCAACAGGTCGGGCAGCATCTGAGGAGGGAATGGACTGTCAAGCCAACAACCTTTCAATAGACAATGGGTGCAGGAGGAGGCCATTTGGCCATTCGAGCCAGCACCGCCATTCACTGTGGTCATGGCTGACAAAGGCAGGCAAAGACTTTGTCAGCAAGACAAAGGCAATAGTGATCGACTCCACAAACCCCAGTTTGCAATGACGGTGCCAAAGTAGAGATGCTTGAAAGCTTCAAGTGCCAAGGAGTGTATAACATCAGCAACTTGTCCTGAACCAGCCATATCGAAGAAGGCTTAGGAAGTTCAGCATATCCCCAACTACTCTCCCCAATTTCTATGGATGCGTCGTAGAAACCATTTTATCGAGATCCTTGCAGCATGGTCTGGGAACAGCTCCATCCAAGATCGCAAGAAATTGCAGAGAATTGTATAGTCAGCGTAGACCATCACACAATCCAACCTCCATTCCATTAACTCCATCTGCACTTCACGCTGCCTCGGCAAGGCCAGCAGCATCATCAAGGACCAGCCTCGCCCCGGTCACTCCCTCTTCTCCCCTCTCCCATTGGGCAAGATGTACAGAAGTGTGAAAACGCACACCACCAGATTCAGGGTCAGTTCCTTCCCAACTATTAACAGGCAACTGAACCATCCTACCAACAACTGGAGAGCAGTCCCGACCTACTATCTACCTCATTAAAGGCTCTCGGACTACGTTTAATCAGTCTTTATTGAACTTTACCCTGCCATAAATGTTAATGCCCCTGTCCCACTTAGGAAACCTGAACGGAAGCCTCTGGAGACTTTGCGCCCCACCCAAGGTTTGCGTGCGGTTCCCGGAGGTGTTTGTCAGTCTCCCTAATGGTCGAAAGTGGTTCCCGTTTCAAAAATCGGTAATTTTTTTAGTCGAAGCCAGTTGCGATGCTAGTTGAAGGTGGTTGCCGGAGGACAAAAACCTCCGGGAACCGCGCGGAAACCTGGGTGGGGCGCAAAGTCTCCAGAGGTTTCCGTTCAGGTTTCCTAAGTGGGACAGGGGCATTAGTTCCTATATCTCGGATCTGTACACCGTGGACAGTTCGATTGTAATCATGCATTGGCTTTCCACTGACTGGTTAGCACGCTATACAACGCTTTTCGCTGGATCTCGGTACACGTGACAATAAACTAAACTAAGCTAAACTTACTAAGCTAAACTCTTCTTGTCCATTCCCTCCCCAGATGCGCTGCCCGACAAACAGTTCCTCCGACACTTAGTGTTTTAATCCTTTCAGCTGTGTTTCCAGAGAGGCAGTCTGGGTTTAGAGTTAAACATGAACTCATGAAGTGAAGTTGACACTTTGACCCGGTGGGACAAAGGGCCTGTTTCCGCGCTGTATCTCTAAACTAAACTAAACTAAACTAATAGGAGCAAAATTAGGCCATTCGACCCATCAAGTCTATTCTGACACTCAATCATAGCCAATCTATCTTTCCCACTCTTGCCCATTCTCCTGCCTTCTCCCCATAACCCCTGACACCTTTCCTAATCAAGAATCTATCTATCTAAATATCCATTGGCCTGGCCTCTGCAACTTTCTGCGGCAATGAATTCCACAGATTCACCACCCTCTGACTAAATAAATCCCTCCTCACCTCCTTGTTATAGAGGTGCATTTACAGTGCCTTTTGCCCATAGTAGGGGAATCGAGAACCAGAGGACATGGTTTAAGATGAGGGGGGAAAGATTTAATGGGAACCTGAGGGGTGACTTTTTTTACACAAAGTGGGTGGGTGTATGGAACGAGCTGCCAGAGGAAATAGTTGAGGCATGGCCTAGCGCAATGTTTAAGAAACATTTAGACAGGTACATGGATAGGCTAGGTTTAGAGGGATATGGGCCAAATGCGGACAGGTGGGTCTCGTGTAGCTGGGGCATGTTGGTCAGTGTGGGCACTTTGGGCCAAAGGGCCTGTTTCCACACTGTATGACTCAATGACTCTAACAAAAAAGCACTTCACCGTACCTCAGTACATTTGACATTAACAATAAATTAAACTAAAATAAATCTGCATTGAACTCCATTAACCATTCCTTGATGCCCATTGACCAGTTGTACTAGCGTCATAGAGCGATTCAGCGTGGAAACAGGCCCTTCGGCCCAACTTACCCACACTGGCCAACAATGTCCCAGCCACATTAGTCCCACCTGCCTGCAGCTTGTTCCATACACCCACCACCCTTGGTGTGAAAAAGTTACCCCTCAGATTCTTATTCAATCTTTTCCCCTTCACCTTGAACCTACGTCCTCTGGTCATCGATTCCCCTACTCTGGGCAAGAGACTACTAAGGTCCCTTTTTTCCTAGATGTGGCGTTGTATTCTTGTATTCACTGGAGTTTAGAAGGATGAGGGGGAATCTTATAGAAACATACAAAATTATAAAAGGACTGGACAAGCTGGATGCAGGAAAAATGTTCCCAATGTTGGGCGAGTCCAGAAACAGGGGCCACAGTCTTAGAATAAAGGGGAGGTCATTTAAGACTGAGGTGACAAAAAACATTTTCACCCAGAGAGTTGTGTATTTATGGAATTCCCTGCCACAGAGGGCAGTGGAGGCCAAGTCACTGGATGGATTTAAGAGAGGGTTAGATAGAGCTCTAGGGGCTAGTGGAGTCAAGGGATATGGGGAGAGGGCAGGCACGGGTTATTGATAGGGGACGATCAGCCATGATCACAATGAATGGCGGTGCTGGCTCAAAGGGCCGAATGGCCTCCTCCTGCACCTATTTTCTATGTTTCTATGTTTCCATGTTTCAGAGTGAAGAAGAGTCTCAACCCGAAACATCCCTATTCCTGTTCTCCAGAGAATTAAACTAAACTAAACAGCGCAAATTAGGCCATAGGCAAGTAGTCTCCTCAGTCACCCAAAGAGTCGTAGCATTTTTCCGTTCGCTGCTGGATTTTGAAATGTTCAAAACTTTTCGCCGACTGTCGGCAACCGTGGGCTTGTCATAGAAACATAGAAACATTGAAAATAGGACTGAGGAGACTACTCGCGACCGTAAGGCGATGCCCCGGCTAGCGTTGCAGAGGGTCCAGAGGAGGTTTTATGAGAATAATCCCCAAGAAGATTTGGTCAACATATGATGAGCGTTTATCGGCATTGAGTCTCCACACGCTGGCATTTGGAAAGGTGAGGGGGGACCTCATTGAAACTTACCGAATAGTGAAAGGCCTGGATAGAGTGGATGTGGAGAGGATGTTTCCACTTGTGGGAGAGTCTAGGAATAGAGGTCATAGCCTCAGAATTAAAGGACGTACCTTTAGGAAGGAGATGAGGAGGAATTTCTTTAGCCAGACGGTGATGATTCCGTGGAATTCTTTGCCGCAGAAGGCTGTGGAGGCCATTAATCGATATGTTTAAGGCGGAGATAGATGGATTTTTGATTAGTCCGGATGTCATAAGTTATGCAGAGAAGGCAGGAGAATGGGGTTGAGAGGGAAAGTTAGATCAGCCATAACTGAATGGCAGAGTAGCCTTGATGGGCCAAATGGCCTAATTTGCTCTGTTTAGTTTAGTTTAATTTAGAGACAAGGTGTGGAAACAGGCCCTTTGGCCCACTGAGTCCGTGCCGACCAGCGATCCCCATACACTAGCAATATCCTGAACAATGGGAACTTTTACCAAAGCCAATTAACCTACAAATCAGTGGGACGGAACTGCAGATGCTGTTTTAAACCGCAGATAGACCCAAAGAGCTGGAGTAACTCTGCGGGTCAGACAGCATCTCTGGAGAACAGGAATAGGGATGTTTCGGGTCGAGACCCTTCTTCACTCTGAGGAAGTGTCTCGATCCAAAATGTTACCTATTCCTTTTCTCCAGAGGTGCTGTCTGACCCTCAGAGTTACTCCAGCTTTTTGGGTCTATCTTTAGCATACAAACCTGCACGTCTTTGGAATGTGGGAGGAATCCGGAGAATACCCATGCGGGTCATGGGGAGAACGTAGAAACTCCGCACAGACAGCACCTGAGGTCAGTATCGAACCCGGGACTCCGGCGTTGTCTGCCTTCTGTCGTGTGTCTTTTAGACCCGCAGCTCCGTCGAGGCGAGCCAGGCCAGCGTGTCATCGTCCAGGTCAATCAGACCAGTTTCACCATTTGGTGGCCGGTGTTTGGGGCAACTGGTGACGATGTGCTCCACTGTCTGTGTTGGGTCCCCACACTCGCAGGAGGCGCTGTCCACGAGGCCCCACCTCTTCATCGCTACTCCATAGCGTCCGATGCCTGTCCTCAAGCGGGTGAGGGTTGTCCACTGCTTTCGGGGCAGGTCCTGGCCAGGGACGCCCATGGGGTCATCGGTGTAGTGGTGTAGCCTAGATGGTCCCGCTGTCTTCCACTGGTCTCTCCATCTCGTCTTGACCCAGGCGGCCTTGGAAGCGTCAGCCGGTGTTGCGCAGAGCAGCTCTTGGGCTCGCGTGGCAAAGGGGCGCCGTGACTCGAGGCGCACTCGTCGTGGTGTCTCCGTGACGATCTGACGGAGGAGGTGGGATTCACTGGTCTGCGCCTTTCGAGAGAGGGCCAGCGTGGCTGCGAGAGAGGGCCAGCGTGGCTGCTTCTCGTCTGATGTTGGCTGGGGCGATGCCAGCGAGGACGGGCGGCTGGTTTACTGGGGTGGCGCGTAGGCATCCGGAGACAGTCCGCAGGGCGCTGTTGAGGGCAGCATCCAGCTTCTTGGCGTGAGGACTACGGGAACAGACCGGGGCGCAGTACTCGGCGCTGTAAGGCAGCAACTCTACCGCTGCGTCACCGAGCCGAGCCCCTCCCGCGACTTATGAACATGAATGTCTCTCTCATAGAAACATAGAAAATAGGTGCAGGAGGAGGCCATTCGGCCCTTCGAGCCAGTTGTACAGGGTCTTGGTGAGACCACACCTGGAGTATTGCGTGCAGTTTTGGTCTCCAAATCTGAGGAAGGACATTATTGCCATAGAGGGAGTGCAGAGAAGGTTCACCAGACTGATTCCTGGGATGTCAGGACTGTCTTATGAAGAAAGACTGGATAGACTCGGTTTTATACTCTCTGGAATTTAGGAGATTAAGAGGGGATCTTATAGAAACTTACAAAATTCTTAAGGGGTTGGACAGGCTAGATGCAGGAAGATTGTTCCCGATGTTGGGGAAGTCCAGGACAAGGGGTCACAGCTTAAGGATAAGGGGGAAATCCTTTAAGACCGAGATGAGAAAGACTTTCTTCACACACAGAGAGTGGTGAGTCTCTGGAACTCTCTGCCACAGAGGGTAGTTGAGGCCAGTTTCATTGGCTATATTTAAGAGTGAGTTGGATGTGGCCCTTGTGGCTAAGGGGATCAGAGGGTATGGAGAGAAGGCAGGTACGGGATACTGAGTTGGATGATCAGCCATGATCATATTGAATGGCGGTGCAGGCTCGAAGGGCTGAATGGCCTACTCCTGCACCTAATTTCTATGTTTCTATGTTTCTAACTGCCATTCATTGTGATCATGACTGATCGTCCCCTATCAATAACCCGTGCCTGCTTTATATATAAAAGTATATATAATAAATCAAAAAGTACTTTATCTCTGAGGGGACTGTTCTCCCCATATCCCTTGACTCCACTAGCCCCGAGAGCTCTATCTAACTCTCTCTTAAATCCATCCAGTGACTTGGCCTCCACTGCCCTCTGTGGCAGGGAATTCCATAAATTCGCAACTCTCTGGGTGAAAAGGTTTTTTCTCACCTCAGTCTTAAATGACCTCCCCTTTATTCTAAGACTGTGGCCCCTGGTTCTGGCCTCGCCCAACATTGGGACCAATTTTCCACTCGTCAGTGATATTTTTCCATGCAATGGAGAGCTGCCCCAATATTACACAAGGGTGCAGGCAGGCAGAGAGCGAGAGTGCGCTAGTTAGTTAGTTAGTTAGTGTGATGGACCGGTAGCAAGGCCTTGAGCTGCGGAGTGACGCAGCACACTGACACTGCCGGGGAGCTTATCAATGCTACCTGTTCCCCAACACAAAAGCGTCTGCATCATTTAAGGTGAGCAGATATGAATCAGTGATAAGTCTGTGTACATTTGTCAGCTATCTGCTGTTTATTTAACTTTTAGTCTTGTTGAATTTTGTAATCTGTCTTTATCGATGACTCAACACAGCATCGCGCAAGTGTAAAAATTACATTTGTTGTGTCCGCAGACCTTTGGAAATACATATACATAATATTATGTATTTATATATGTGTGTGTGGGAAATTATCAGACTCACACATAGTGATTAGAATCCATGGTCTTTTATTAACACCTCTGCGGAGGAAACACAGGGTGCTTTCGTCTCAAACATGCATTCTGCTAGTCTATAGGAGAGCGAGAGATTGTCTTTAATAAGCCTGTGGGCGGACTAGTAATATGAGTGACACTAATCTACAATATATATACATATATTTATATACATGTATTCTGAAGAAGGGTCTCGCCCCGAAACATCACCCCATTCCCTCTCTCCAGAGATGCTGCCTGTCCCTCTGAGTTACTCCAGCATTTTGTGTCTATCGTCAGTTTAAACCGGCATCTGCAGTTCCTTCCGACACATACGAGATTGATCCCTGGGATGGCGGGACTGTCGTATGAGGAAAGATTGAAAAGACTGGGCTTGTATTCACTGGAGTTTAGAAGGATGAGGGGGGATCTTATAGAAACATATAACCTTATAAAAGGACTGGACAAGCTAGATGCAGGAGTCCAGAACCAGTGGCCACAGTCTTAGAATAAAGGGGAGGTCATTTAAGACTGAGGTGAGAAAAAAACGTTTTCACCCAGAGAGTTGTGAATTTATGGAATTCCCTGCCACAGAGGCCAGTGGAGGCCAAGTCACTGGATGGATTTAAGAGAGAGTTAGATAGAGCTCTAGGGGCTAGTGGAGTCAAGGGATATGGGGAGAAGGCAGGCACGGGTTATTGATAGGGGACGGTCAGCCATGATCACAATGAATGGCGGTGCTGGCTCGAAGGGCCGAATGGCCTCCTCCTGCACCTATTTTCTATGTCTATGTTTCTATTCCATCTACACCTGTCCTGCCCATGCACCTGTCCAAATGCCTTATTGTACTTGCCTCCCACCACCTTTCACTTTACTTTAGCGATGCAGGCACGGAAACAGGCCCTTCGGCCCACCGAGTCCATGCTGACCAGCGATCACCGCGTACACTTGCACTATCCTACACACCACGGACAGTTTACAATTTGCAGAATCCAATTAGCCAACAAACCTGTACGTCTTTGGAGTGTGGGAGGAAACCAGAGACCCCGGAGAAAGCCCACGCAGGTGAAGGGGAGAAGGTACAAACCCCGTATATGTAAATGTAAACTTGAAGGCAAAATCAACAGAGGAAGGAGGTTTGACACAAAAAAGCCAGGGTAACTCAGCGGGACAGGCAGCATTCACTGGAACTTAGAAGGATGAGAGGGCGTCTTATAGAAACATATAAAATTATAAAAGGGCTAGATAAGCTAGATGCAGGAAAAATGTTCCCAATGTTGGGGGAGTCCAGAACCAGGGGCCACAGTCTGAGAATAAAGGGGAGGCCATTTAAAACTGAGATGAGACAAAACTTGTTCACCCAGAGAGTTGTGAATTTGTGGAAATCTCTGCCACAAAGGCAGTGGAGGCCAATTCACTGGATGAATTTAAAAGAGAATCAGATAGAGCTCTAGGGACTAGTAGAATCAAAGGATATGGGGAGAAGGCAGGCACGGGTTACTGATTGTGGATGATCAGCCATGATCACAATAAATGGCGGTGCTGGCTCGAAGGGCCAAATGGCCTCCTCCAGCACCTATTTTCTATCTTTCTATGTTTCTATCTCTGGTGACTTTTTGGGTGGAGACACTTCTTCAGGTGATGGTTATTCGCTTTGATGATTATTAGTTTAGTTTAGGTTAGTTTAGTTTAGTTTGGTTCAGTTTAGAGATACAGCAGGGAAACAGGCCCTTTGGCCCACCGAGTCCTCACCGACCAGCGATCCCCACACATTAACACTATCCGACACACACTAGGGACAATTTTACATTTATACCAAGCCAATTAACCCACAAACCTGTACACCTTTGGAGTGTGGGAAGAAACCGAAGATCTTGGAGAAAGCCCACGCAGGTCACGGGGAGAACATACAAACTCCGTACAGACAGCACCCGTAGTCGGGATTGAACCGGGTTCTCTGGCGCTGTAAGGCAGCGACTCAACCGCTGAGCTCGTGCTGTTTCAGGTTTAAGATCCTCTCCTTATGCTGTACTGTTCTATGTTCTATTCCTTCATCATTACTCTGATCTAAATCTAAGAACTCTTTCCAAAAGCTCTGTGGGAATAATGTCACTCGATGAATTGCAACATTTAGCGGCAGAGTGCTACAGCGTAGGAGCAGGTCCTTCACCCAACGTGTCCGCACCGACCAACTTGTCCCACTCCTCCACAAAGATGGCCAGGTGAGGAGAGGGACGTCGGTTCATGGGCCGATCCAGTCGATGGCGACGGAGTAAGGCCCTGTCTGAGTGTGCGAGTTGACCCACGAGGTACCCCGAGTGACAGACTCGTGGCTGTGCACGAGACTGCAAGTTTATGATCAAGTGTGTAATACGAGTTCCCACGGGTATGTCATTGCTGCGATGTTCCTAGTTCCTCTCCCGAGTTAGCAAGTTCCTCTCCCGTTACTCTTGAGCCAACCGTGAATGAAGGTATGTTTTTAATAAAGCAACAATGTTAAAATACATCTCCATCCTGTGGTTTTGAGTTATTTCAGCGCGGCGGCATCTATTGATATGACCTACAATGGGAAAATGCGCATCCTCCAGTAACCAAGCATTTCTTGTTGTTTTATGTTTTTAAATACTTTTTTGCAATGGATCTCTATTTTAAATAATTTTTAAAAAGGAAGCAGCCCGGGTGACTGACATTGAGCGGCCGCCGGGACCCGACAGCAGACACACACACACACACACACACACACACACACACACACACACACACACACACACACACACACACACACACACACACACACACACACACACACACACACACACACACACACACAGACAGCAGCTGGCCACCACTTCAGAGGAATGAAGCAGCTCGGGTGACTTTGAGCGGCCACCGGGACCCGACAGCAGACACACACACAGATACACACAGATAGACAGAGAGGGAGAGAGAGAGACACACACACACACATAGAGAGAGAGATACACACAGACAGCAGCTGGCCACCACTTCAGAGGAATGAAGCAGCTCGGGTGACTGAGCGGCCGCCGGGACCCGACAGTACACACACACACACACACACACACACACACACACACACACACACACAGAGATACACACAGACAGCAGCTGGCCACCACTTCAGAGGAATGAAGCAGCTCGGGTGACTTTGAGCGGCCACCGGGACCCGACAGCAGACACACACACAGATACACACAGATAGACAGAGAGGGAGAGAGAGAGAGAGAGAGACACACACACACACACACACACACACACATATAGAGAGAGAGATACACACAGACAGCAGCTGGCCACCACTTCAGAGGAATGAAGCAGCTCGGGTGACTTTGAGCGGCCACCGGGACCCGACATCAGACACACACACAGATACAAACAGATAGACAGAGAGGGAGAGAGACACACACACACAACTCAGCGGACCAGGCAGCATCTCTGGAGAGAAGGAATAGAGTCGAGACCCTTCTTTAGACTTACCCGAAATGCCACCCATTCCTTCGCTCCAGAGATGCAGCCTGTCCCTCGGAGTTACTCCAGCATTGTGTGTGTCTATCTCCGGTGTGAACCAGCATCTGCAGTTCCTTCCCAATCCCACACTCTCGGCCCCCGGGGGGGTGGAAGGAGCATCACACGTGGACACATCCCACCCACCACCCCAGACTTGCCCCTTCGGCAGGTCTTTAAGCCGTTCATTGAGACAGAGTGAAGCCACGGGGCAGGCGCCTCAGTAATAAAGGGCAAGTGGCAGAAAGGCCGAAGATAGACACAAAATGCTGGAGTAACTCGGCGGGACAGGCTGCATCTCTGGAGCGAAGGAATGGGTGGCATTTCGGGTAAGTCTGAAGAAGGGTCTCGACTCTATTCTTTCTCTCCAGAGATGCTGCCTGGTCCGCTGAGTTACTCCAGCATTTTGTGTCTATCTTTGGTTCAGTCTTTACTCGAGCAAAAGAACAGATTATTAAAGTTCCCACGGTAGACTCACGAGACACTAAGATAAACGCACGGGGCCACTACGTTATTACAACGAGTTTAAATGTTTCCATTTTTAACTTGAACAGTTAATTTGACTCGTGGAAAAAATCGTTTCCCGAGTACCTGCCGTTAGCGCCACGAGTCGATAAGTTGCTCGTGCGAGTTCCGACGTTCCCGCTACGTGATCACCACGAGTGAAAACTCGGGGTCACTCGTGGGCCAACTCGCACAGTGAGACAGGGGTTTAAGGCCCATGCTCGCCTGGATCGGGAACCGCTCCTGTGGATCGAGCGGGCGGGTGGACCGGACTTTGGAAATGCCGCCAAAACATGGCGGCACGTGTGAATGTACAAACATAATTTCACAGTGCAGCTGCACATTTGACAAATAAAAAACCGTTAAACCATATTTGAGCGGCACGTTGGCGCAGCGGTAAGAGTTGCTGCCTTACTGCGCCAGAGACCCGCGTTCCATCCTGACTTGGTGCTGTCCGCATGGAGCTTATATGTTCTCCCTGTAACCGCGTGGGTTTTCTCCGGGTGCTCAGGTTTCCTCTCACATCCCAAAGACGTGCGGGTTTGTAGGTTAATTGGCTTCAGCTAAAAAAATAAAGGTAAATTATCCCAAGTGTGTTTGATAGTGCGAGTGCACGGGGTGTTGCTGGTCGGAGCGGACTCGATGGGCCGAAAGGCCTGTTTCTGCGCTGTATCTCCAAAAAAACTATTGAACACTGTTTTTGTTACTGTTAAAGATATCTTCCTTGATCAGATTACCTCAGATAAATGGACAATTATTGCTAAAGGGATTGGGTTACAGTAAAGAGCAGGCTCTCTACAAAAGCTGAAGAAGGCCGGGACTTTGCAACGAGCCAAAATTACTCCCCGGAACATAGGCATCAGGCTAATAAAATCCTGTTGAAAATGTTACCTTCTAGTTTGTTTACCGGTGGTAGTGGGTAAACCTGCGTAAAACCTGGAGGACTTAGCATTAAAATTCACCACAAGGCAGTTGACTCGTCCACACAACCCATCTCACCCGGGGGCAAGAGTGCTATAGATCATTTTCTTTCCTTTCACCTCTTAGATCATCAATCCTTGACATTGTAGGCCAGACACTCAGGTGCCCTGGGGACTCTAGATCCGTCCCTGAGCCAGACTACGTTTCCTGAGGCTGCTCAGATTCAAGTCTTGGAGTATGGTTCAGTTTAGATTATTGTCACGTCTACCGAGGTACAGGGAAATATGCCTCTGTTCCGAACTGTTCTGTGGAAGGGTCTCGACCCGAGATGTCACCCATTCCTTCTACCCAGAGATGCTGCCTGTCCCGCTGAGTTACTCCAGCACTTTGTGTCTATCTTCGAGGTCCGGTGAAAAGTTTTTGTCACATGCTAACCGGCCAGCAGAAAGACAATACATTATTACAACCCAGCCATTTACTGTGTGTAGATACATGATAAGGGGATAACATTCAGTGCAAGGTAAAGCCAGTAAAATCCGATCAAAGACAGTCCGAGGGTCACCAATAAGAAAAGATAGTAGAATCACCCTACCACTGCTCTCTGGTTGTGCTAGGATGATTCAGTTGCCTGATAACAGCCGGGAAGAAACTGTCCCTGAATCTGGAGGTGTGCGTTTTCACACTTCTGTACCTTTTGCCCGATGGGAGAGGGGAGACGAGTGAGTGGCCAGGGTGCTGGCCTTGCCGGGGCAGCGTGAGGTGTAGATGGAGTCGATGGAAGGGAGGCTGGTTTGTAACTCGCTCACCAGTCAATGGAACGACAACACATGATTACAAACATGCCATCAGTGGACAGACGCATCAGAAAGGCAATGACTTAAATAACGTTTAGTGCAAGACAAAGTCCGGTAGAGTCCGATCAAAGATAGTCTGAGGGTCTCCAGTGAGGTAGATAGTAGTTCAGGACTGCCCCCTGTTTGTGGTGGGATGGTTCCGTTTCCTGATAACAGCTATATTTGAGACGCAGCCACAAAGTGTCGAAAACAAAATGGCGTCACTGGCTGCAGTTTGTGGCAAGAATCGCAGGTGAGCTTTCAGGCCAAGGATCGACTGAAGGCTCAAGGAAACTCAGACACAGTTGGTTGAGGGACTGAATTTCAAAGAGGGACAGGGATAGCGCCAAGCCGTAGAATCGTATCGTGATACAGTGTGGAAACGGGCGCTTCGGCCCAACTTGCCCCCGCCGATCACCCACACTAGCCCCACCTGGCCACGTTTGGCCCATATCCCTCCAAACCTGTCCTACCCATGTACCTGTCTAACTGTTTCTTAACCGTTAGGATAGTCCCTGCCTCAGCTACCTCCTCCGACAGCTCGTTCCATACACCCGCCACCCTTTGTGCGACAGTAGAAGTGGCAGCAGAAGGACCCGTACACCCGCGGGCATGGGAAACCAGGAAGACCATTTGACTCAATGTCCTACCATTGATTCAGGGACAGCTTCTTCCCAGCCTCCCAACTGAACCACCCTAACACAACCAGAGAGCAGTCCTGAACCACAATTTACCTCATTGGTGACCCTCCGACTATCTTTGGTCAGACTTCACTGGCGTTACCTTGCACTAAATGTTATTCCCTAATCATGTATTCTTTAGTCAGAGGGTGGTGAATCAGTGGAAATCTTTGCCACAGCCGGCAGTGGAGGCCGTATGTGGATATTTTTAAAGCAGAGGTAGGTAGATCCTTGATTAGTGTGGATGTCAGAGGTTATGGGGAGAAGGCAAGGGAATGGGGTTAGGAGGGAGAGATAGATCAGACATGATTGAATGGCGGAGTAGACTCGATGGGCCGAATGGCCTAATTCTGCTCCTATCACATGATTTTATGATCTTATGATGTATTTGTACACTGTGGAAGGCTCGATTGTAATCATGTATTGCCTTTCTGCCGACTGGCTAGCGCGCAGCAAAAGCTTTTCACTGTACCTCGGTACACGTGTCAATAAGCTAAACTAATGCACTCGACAGCAGCCCCAGCCAGACAGCACTGCAGCAGCAGAGCACTGGAGAGATGGCCCTGCACTGGACTGCACTGGGGCACTAGACTGATGTGGCAGCCAAATATTCCGGCTATAGCCTAGAGAACTTCCCTTCGTACGCAGTGCTTACGACTTGCGACTTTTGTGATGCAGTGCGGAAACAGGCCCTTCAACCCATCGAGTCCAGGCTGACCTGCGATTGCCCCATACACTTTCCCACACACGTTTAGTTTAGAGATGCAGCACGGAAACTGCCTCTTTGGCCCACCGAGTGCACACCGACCAGCGATCCCGCACACCAACTGAGTTGGATGATCAGCCACGATCATATTGAATGGCGGTGCAGGCTCGAAGGGCCGAATGGCCTGCTCCTGCAACTAATTTCTATGTTTCTATGTTTCTAACGCTGTCCTGCACACACTTGGGACAATTTACAATTTTACCACACCAAATGACCTACAAACCTGTCTGAAGAAGGGTCTCGACCCGAAACGTCGCCTATCTCCTTCGCTCCTTAGATGCTGCTGCACCCGCTGAGTTTCTCCAGCTTTTTGTGTAACCCCCGACCTACAAACCTGCACGTCTTTGGAGTGTGGGAGGAGAGCGGAGAACCCGGAGAAAACCCACGCAGGTCACGGGGAGAACGTACAAAGTTGTTACAGACAGCACCCGTAGTCGGGATCGAACCCAGATCTCTGGGGCTGTAAGGCAGCAACTCTACCTCTGAGCCACCGAGCCGCTCTAAAAGAGCTAATAGCTCATTATGCGTTAGTGAAGAAAATAAAACATTGTTGCCGCTGTAATACACATCATTCTCCTGTGCAATGTATTAATTTTATGAATTCCACTCTCCTTCTCTCACTCTCTCTCTCCCCCACTCTCTCTCTCTCCCCCACTCTCTCTCTCTCCCTCTCCCTCCCTCTCCATCTCTCCCACTCCCTCCATCTCCACCTCTCTCTCTCTCTCTCCCTCTCCCTCTCTCTCCATCTCCACCTCTCTCTCTCTCTCTCCCTCTCCCTCTCCACCACTCTCTCTCTCCACCACTCTCCCTTTCTCTCTCTCACTCCCTTGACCCCCACTCTCTCTCTCTCTCTCTCTCCCCCCCCACTCCCTCTCTCCCCCACTCTCTCTCTCCCCCCACTCTCTCCCCCCTCTCCCTCTCCCCCTCTACCTCTCCCCAACTCTCTCTCTCTCCCCCACTCTCTCCCTCCCCCCCCCTCTCTCTCTCTCTCTCTCCCTCCCCCCTCTCCCCCACTCTCTCTCCCACTCTCTCTCTCTCTCTCTCTCTCTCTCTCACTCTCTACCCCACTCTCTTCCCCACTCTCTCTCTCTCTCTCTCTCTCTCTCTCTGTACCTAGGGTCCATAATGGGATGGGTTGCCAGGGGTGATGGTGAGGGCAGATACGATGGTGGTGTTTAAGGGGCTTTTAGACAGGCACACGACATGCAGGGAATAGCGGGATATGAGTCATGTACAGACAGATAAGATCAGCTCAACTAGGCAACACTAATGTGCAGCACGCTGGCGCAGAGTTGCTGCCTTACAGCGCCGGAGACCCGGGTTCGATCCTGACTACGGTTGTTGCCTGTACGGAGTTTGTACGTTCTCCCCGTGACCGCGCGTGGGTTTTACCCCGGGTGCGCCAGTTACCTCCCACACTCCAAAGACGTACAGGTTTGTAGGCTAATTGGCTTTGATAAAGATTGTAAATTGTCCCCAGTGTGTCGGATATTGCTAGAGTCCCGGGGGAACGCTGGTCGGCATGGGCTCAGTGGGCCGAAGGGCCTGTTTCCGTGCTGTATCACTAAACTAAATATAATGAAAATTAAACAAACACTGTGGGCTGAAGGGCCCTGTTCCTGTGCTGTGCTGTCCTCCGTTCTATGTTAATAGGCCAATTTATTTTCCTTGTATGAAGTGCTAATAGCTCTTTATCCGTTAGCTAACAGACGAAAATGGAAGATTGTTTGTGTTATAATACTAACCATCGGCCTGCAAAATGTATTAACTTTTTTTTAATTTCTCTCTCGCTCTCTCCTCTCTCCTCTCTGCACCTGGAGTCAATATTGTTAATTGGTGCCTTTACACATGCTTCAATATCCCTTAGCATTACTTATTAAATATCTTAGTTTAATTGTAATAATAAATTTCAGGCTGTGCTCACGTCAGGGTTTTTTTTAATAATGCCCTCAGTAGTAAGGGGAAGGATTATGTGCACTGTCCTTGGGGTTCTGAGGCAGCTTTGCTAATCTATAGACCTGCACAGGGCTGCTGTCTGAGTCACAGAGTATTCCTTTGAATATGCGGTGTGGTAACACTGGGTTTTTTTCAGAATTTACAAGGTTGAGCACCAATTGAAGATTGCAGAAAAGAAATTGCAATTGCAAATTGTCGACGCAGCCCGGGCCATCACACAAACCAGCCTCCCTTCCATTGACTCCATTTACACCTCGGCAAGGCCAGCAGCATCATCAAGGACGATTCGCACCCTGGCCACTCCCTCTTCTTCCCCCTCTCCCATCGGAAAAAAGGTATGGACCAAAGATCCTACAGCGAGCAAGTTAGCTCTCTCGACGAAAAAGGCGTAGTGCGGTCATGGGCAGATTCATGGGTAATTTTTGGCCCCATTTCCGTAACCGGCCTCCGTCTCCCCACCAAAGATCCCAATAGCGGAGCAAAGATAACTAGTGCGGCGACGGAAGCCGGTTACGGAAACAGCCTCGTAAAAATAAAAGTAATTTGGTAAAAATCTTCTCCTCATTTTCAGAATTATAATTTATTAACACAAACTGTTCCCCCGCAACGTTGATTACACTGCGGGTCGGGTCGGGTCGGGTTACTGAAATGGATGAAAAAAAGGCCCACGTTCCGCTCCGTTGCGTACCACACGTCAGCCCGTTGCATTTAGAGGGAGTGGCCTATCTTACTCCGCTGTAGGATCTTTGGTGACAACGCACACCTCCAGATTCAGTGTTTAAGAAGGAACTGCAGATGCTGGAACAATCGAAGGTGGACAAAATTGCTGGGGAAACCCGAGGGTACACAAAATGCTGGAGAAACTCAGCGGGTGCAGCAGCATCTATGGGGCGAAGGAGATAGGCGACGTTTCGGGTCGAGACCCTTCTTCAGACTGATGGGGGGTGGGGGGAGGCGGGGGGAAGAAAGGAAAAAGGAGGAGGAGGAGCCCGAGGGCTGAGGGAGAGGTAGGAAGCGGAGGAGACAGCAAGGGTTAACAGAATTGAGAGAATTCAATGTTCATGCCGAGAGGATGCAGACTCCCCAAGGGAGGTGCTGTTCCTCCAATTTGAGGTGCTGTTTCTCCAATTTGCAATGTTGCTCACTCTGGCCGTGGAGGAGGCCCAGGACCGGGAGGTCGGATACGGAATGGGTAGGGGAGTTGAAGTGCTGAGCCACCGGGAGGTCGGGTTGGTTATTGCGGACCGAGCGGAGGTGTTCGGCGAAACGATCGCCCAGCCTGGTCTCATCGATATAGATCAGCTGGCATCTGGAGCAGCGGGTGCAGTAGATGAGGTTGGAGGAGGTTCAGGTGAACCTCTGTCTGACCTGGAACGACTGCTTGGGTCCTTGAATGGAGTGGAGGGGGGGGGGGGGGGGTGAAGGGACAAGACAGCATCTATGCTGCCTCACCCGCTGAGTTTCTCCAGCATTTTTGTCTACCTCCAGATTCAAGGACAGTTTCTTCCCAGCTGTTATCAGGCAACTGAACCATCCTGCCACAACCAGAGAGCAACCAGAGAGCAGTGCTGAACAATTATCCACCTCATTTGTGACCCATGGCCTATCTCCAATTGGCTTTATCTTACACTAAACATTATTCCCTTATCATGTATCTGTACACTGTAAATGGTTCGATTGCAATCATGTATTGTCTTTCCGCTGACTGGTTAGGATGCAACAAAAGCTTTTCAAGGTTTCAAGGTCAGTTTACTGTCACGTGCCAATTAAGGTACAGTGACATTTGAGTTGCCATACAGCCACACTAAGTGAAAAGCAACAAGACACACAACCACATAAAAGTGAACATAAACATCCACCCCAGTGGATTCCACATTCCCCACTGTGATGGAAGGCAATAAAGTTCAAGCTTCTTCCCCTTTGTTCTCCCGCTGTCGGGGCTGTCGAACCATCGGGCGATCAAATCTCCCGCAGCCAACGACCGAGGCCCACGTCGGGGTGATCGAAACCTGCGCGTTGGGGCGGCTGAGACTCTCTCCGCGGCATGGAGCTCCCGAATCGGCCTCGTCTTACCAGAGACCGCGGGCTTCACGATGTTAACGTCCACAGGCCCCCCCGGTTGGAGCTTCGATCCCCGGCAAAAGGGATTGCAAGCTCCACGATGTTAAAGTCCCGTAGACTCCCGCGGCTTGGAGCGCCGGGTCTGTCTCCAGGAATGGCCGCCAACTCCATGATGTTAGGCCGCAGTGGGGACGGAGAAACGATACGGAAAAAAATCGCCTCGCCATCGAGCGAAAAAAGTTTCCCCCCTCCCCAGCCCACACATAAAAGAAAGCAAGGAACACTAAAGGGTGGTGGGCGTATGGAATGAGCTGCCAGAGGAGGTAGTTGAGGCTGTGACTATCCCGACGTTTAAGAATCAGTCAGACAGGTACATGGAAAGGACAGGCTTGGAGGAACATGGACCAAACACGGGCAGGTGGGACTAGTGCAGCTGGGACATGTTGGGCAGTGTGGGCAAGTTGGGCTGAAGGGCCTGTTTCCACACTCTATCACTCTCACTATGAGTCTGGGATTAGAACTCCATCTTTGATACTGGCACCAGTAGCAGTTGGCCTTCCAAAGATAAATCCCAACAAAAGTTTAAGAAGCAGTTGGACAGATACATGGATAGAACAGGTTTGGAGGGACATGGACCAAATGCAGACAGGTGAGTCCAGTGTAGCTGGGACATGTTGGCTGGTGTGGGCACGTTGGGCCAAAGGGCCTGTTTCCACACTGTATGACTCCATGAACAGCCACTTCCACGTTACATTCTGCATACATCAGAGAGTGAAGGTGAAGCTTGCATACTGATTATCTTAATTACTGTAATCAATGAGTGGGAGCATAAAGAACAGAGGCAGAATAGGTTATTCAGCCCCTTCAGGCTGCTTTCTCGATCAATTGGCCCCGTCTGATCTACCTCAGAATTTCCTTCTTGTTCGAACCCTACATCCTTTGATTTACCCTCAATATTTATTGATCGGTCTTGAATATCTTTCTTTTAATGAGGAAAATATGCCTCGGAAAGGCAGGGCCCCATGTATTTTTATTTTTTTGTGGCTCTGTAAGTTATCCGTTATGAAAATGCAAAAGAAGTCCAATTGGCATTATGGATTAACAATATTCCAATTTATAACTGGGTTCGTGGCCAATTTATTTTTCATTTACTAAAGTCCCATGCAAAGCATGTTCGACTGATGTTTTAATTTTTTGCACATGCAAAAGATCAATCAGCAATATTTCCAGTTCGGAACAACCTAATTAATAAGCTTCATCCACATAATTGAGGTCTTAATTTAATTAGTTGCCACGTGAATGCGGATGTAGGGGATATGTTTTCCAAGCTCATTGTGGAATATTTCCGAGCCCACGGTTTATACGTTATGACCTAGCCGAGCAAAACTTGGTCAAACTGAAGAGATTAGGAGGTGATTTGATCCAAGATCGCTGGTCGGTGCGGACTCGGTGGGGGCCGAAGGGTCTGTTTCCGCGCTGTACCTCTAAACGAAACTAGACTAAATAGTTCAGTCGCTGCGCAGTGCGCGTTGAAATGTCCTGGAGTCCGGAAAAATGCTCTGCAAATACCATTCATTCATTCTGTTTAGTTAGCAACGCCTCCTGCGCAAGACTAGCTTGAGGTCTGAGATCTGAATAATAAGCAAAGCAAAGAAATCGTCTTAATTGTACATTCGCACTTTAGGCAGTCTTAATCAAAGCTAAACCCAAGGGCTTGATAATATTAAAATGTACAGGATATTACAGAAAATTGCTAACATAAATGAGCTAAAATTGATTCACTGCCGTGTAACCTTCTTGTATGTAGGAAATATTGGACAAGACGCTGGGGTGCCAGAGATTTTTATTATTTTTTTATCAAAGATAGATAATATACCCTGGGAAGTTCTATCGCATGAGTGCTGTTCACCATATTGCTTGTTCGAGGGATTTATAAAGGCACAGAACTGTTCATGTTAATGTATTTAATTTCAGCCAACATTGTTAAAGGGACCAATGTTTAACTCTCCCATGAATGGAATCTTGCAAATTGAATACATCAATAATAAGCCATGCCAAGAGCACGACTATTTTATGCATTGATTTGGAAGCATCTCTCTGTAGACCGAGTTTATTAACCGTCTTATGGCCATCCGAGTGATGTGCGTCTGAGTCACCTCATGCATAGATCTCATGGATTCTGATGCAGAGACAGATGTAATGTCCATATCAGGGTGTCCTTCTTCCGATAGAGTGATACAGTGTGAAAACAGGCCCTTCGGCCCAACTCGCCCACACTGGCCAACATGTCCCAGCTACACTCGTCCCACCTGCCTGTGATTGATGTACATTCCTCTAAACCTGTCCTATCCATATACCTGTCTAATTGTTTCTTAAACTTGCGATAATCATAGGAACATGAAATATAGAAAATAGGTGCAGGAGTAGGCCATTCAGCCCTTCGAGCCTGCACCGCCATTCAATATGATCATGGCTGATCATCCAACTCAGTATCCTGTACCTGCCTTCTCTCCATACCCCCTGATCCCTTTAGCCACAAGGGCCACATCTAACTCCCTCTTAAATATAGTCAATGAACTGGCCTCAACTACCTTCTGTGGCAGAGAATTCCACAGATTCACCACTTTCTGTGTGAAAAATGATTTTCTCATCTCGGTCCTAAAAGAATTCCCCCTTATCCTTAAACTGTGACCCCTTGTTCTGGACCTCCCCAACATCGGGAACAATCTTCCTGCATCTAGTCTGTCCAACCCCTTAAGAATTTTGTAAGTTTCTATAAGATCCCCCCTCAATCTTCTAAATTCCAGCGAGTACAAGCCGAGTTAATCCAATCTTTCTTCATATGAAAGTCCTGTCATCCCAGGAATCAGTCTGGTGAACCTTCTCTGTACTCTGTGCAATCCCTGCCGCAACTACCTCCCCTGGCAGTTTGTTCCATACACCCACCACGCTTTGCATGAAGACGCTATGGGATAGCATAGAACAAGTATAAAAGGGGATCAATGGTCGGCATGGACTCAATGGACCAAAGGGCGCTGCTGTAACTTTCCGGAATCTTGAACTAAACACAAAGTGCCTGAGAAACTCACCTAGTCGGGAAGCATCTGTTAACGGAATGGACGGTAGTTGTTTCGGCTTGGGACCCTGCTTCAGACTCATCAGCCTGAAGAAGGGCCCAAACCCAAAACGTTGTCTGTCCATTTCCCTTCCCAGATGCTGCCTGACTCACTGAGTTCCACCAGCACTCTGTGCATTGTGAGCTGTTTTAGGCCCCCTATCTGAGGAGGGATTTGCTCGCGTTGGAGAGGGTCCAGAGGAGAATGAATCTGGGGATGATTGTGTTGAAGTATGACGAGCGTTTGATGGCACTGGGCGCGTATTTGCTGGAGTTTAGGACGATGAGGGGTGGGGGAAATCTCATCGAAACTTACCGAAAGGCCTGGATAGAGTGGATGTGGAGGGGATGGGCCCAGTAGTGGGACAGACTAGGACCAGAGGACACAGCCTCAGAATAATAAGCTTTTTTACACAGGGAACGGTGGGGGCCTGGAACGCGTTGCCAGGGGTGATGGCGGAGGCAGATACGATAGTGGCGTTTAATGGGCTTTTAGACAGTCACGTGAAAGTGTAGGGATATGGATCACATACACACAGATGAGGTCAGTTCAACTAGGCATCACTAATGGGCAGCTGTAGAGTTGCTACCTTACAGCGCCGGAGACCCGGGTTCGACCCTGACTACGGGTGCTGTCTGTACGGAGTTTGTACGTTCTCCCCGTGACCGCGTGGATTTTACCCCCGGTGCTCCAGTTTCCTCCCACACTCGAAAGACGTACAGGTTTGTAGGTTAATTGGCTTTGATGAAGACTGTAAATTGTCCCTCGTGTGTCGGATATTGCTAGAGTGCGCGGGAAGGCTGGTCGGCGTGGACTTGGTGGGCCGAAGGGCCTGTTTCCGTGCTGTATCACTAAACTAAAAAACAACGAAAACAAAACAAACGTTGTGGGCTGAAGGGCCTGCTCCTGTACTGTGCTGTCCTCTGTTCTATGTTAATAGGCCAATTTATTGTCCTTGCATGTAGTGCTAATAGCTCTTTATCCGTTAGCTAACAGAAGAAAATGGAAGATTGTTTGTGTTATAATACTAACCATCGCCCTGCAAAATGTATTAACGTTTTTTAAAATTCCTCTCTCGCTCTCTCCTCTCTCCTCTCTGCACCCAGAGTCAATATTGTTAATTGGTGCCTTTACACATGCTTCAATATCCCTTAGCATTACTTATTAAATATTGTCTGCCTCTTAGTTTAATTGTAAAAATAAATTTCAAGCTGTGCGCACGTCAGGTTGGTTAATAATGCCCTCAGAATAAGGGGGAAGGAAAATATATATACTTGCATCTCCATCCCCAGGGTCCTCACGCACGTCTTCCTTAATCTATCGACCAGCCAAGGGCACCTTTCTGCTTCACAGTGAATTACTACGAATTTGCAGTGCTGAATCTGGACATTCAGCTCAATGAGACTATGCTGGTGATTAGTGTGGTAAGGAATTGCAGATGCTGGTTTAAACCGAAGATGGACGCAAAAAGCTGGAGTAACTCAGCGGGTTAGAGACAGTATCTCTGGCGAAAAGGGATAGGTGACGTTTCAGGCCGTCTGAAGAAGGGTCTCAACCCAAAACGTCACCCATTCCTTCTCTCCAGAGATGCTGCCTGTTCCGCTGAGTTACTCCAGCTTTTTGTGCCTACCATTGTGCTGATGATTGTTTAGTTTAGCTTAGCTAAGTCTCGTTTAGAGATACATTGAGGAAACAAGCCCTTCGGCCCACAGAGTCCGCGCCAACCAGCCAACACACACTAGGGACAATTTACATTTCCACCAAAGCCAATTAACCTGCAAACCTGTACGTCTTTGGAGCGTGGGAGGAAACAGAAGAGCTCGGAGAAAACCGACGCAGGTCACGGGGAGAACGTACAAACTCCCTACAGACAGCACCCGTAGTCAGGATTGAACCCGGGTCCCTGGCGCTGTAAGGCAGCAACTATTTGCGTGCTATCCAGTCAAAGAAAAGACTATTGATTACAATCAATGTATTAGCATATGATGAGTATTTGACAGCACCGGGCCTGTACTCGCTGGAGTTTAGAAGGTTGAGGAGAGACCTCATTGAAACCTACAGAATAGTGAAAGCTTGGATAGAGTGGATGTGGAAAGGATGTCTTAACTCTAGGACCAGGGGTCATGGCCACAGAATTAAAGGGCTCTCTTTTAGAAAGGAGATGAGGTGGAACTTCTTTAGTCAGAGGGTAGTTAATCTGTAGAACCCATTGCCACAGAGGGCCGTGGAGGCCAAGTCAGTGGATACTTTTACGGCAGAGATTGACTGATTCTTGATAAGAACGGGTGGCAAGAGTTATGGGGAGAACGCTGGAAAATGCGATTAGGAGGCAGAGGTCAGACATGATTGAATGGCGGAGGAGACTCGATGGGCCGAATGGCCTTATTGTACTCCTGTAACCTGTGAACTTGAGATAAACGGTGTATCGCGGCCCAGGGGTCTTTGTTCTTCCAGCCCCCCCCCCCCCCCCCCAAAAGCTAAGAGTCAAGAGCCAAGAGTGTTTTATTGTCAAATGCACCAAAACGGATCAATGACATTCTTAAGGGCCTGTCCCACTTGGGCGAAGACTTTGTGAATCCTGAAATCCTGGGGCGCCGCACGCTACCGCGCGTCACTGCCTACGCCACCACGCCTCACCAAGCGCCATGTGCGCATAATGCGCGCCATGCGCGGGTCATGTGCGCGTCACGCCGCGTGCGTCACGCGTCATGACGTGTAAATGATGTCGCGTAAATGGCGCACAAATGGCGCCCAAGTAGGACAGGCCCTTTATTTGCAGAGGCAGGAAAAACAGGTTTGCAACACACAGTACCCAATAATATAATTAACAAAAAGGAAAAGAAAGTTCAATAAGTTAAAAAAAACCATCATAGTGCAATAACAAAACAAAGTTTAGTTTAGTTTATTATCGTGTGTACTGAGCTATTCAGTCAGTGAAAAGACAATACATGATTACAAACGAGCCGTTCACTGTGCATACGCACATACGATACGATACGATACGATAAAACCGAAGGGAAAATGGTCTGCGGACAGTCACACCGCACAACAAGGTTCAGGAAAAAGACAAGGGACTGTTGTCTGGATGCCGTGTGCACACCGGAACAAACAACCAAACACAGACTTATCCCCAACAGAGGATTCTAAAACCAAAAGTTTTACATGATACAACATGATAAGGGAATAACGTATAGTGCAAGGTCAAGCCAGCAAAGTCCGATCAAAGATAGTCCATCATACAACCCAGGCAGTTGGTACTACAAGAAGTAGTAAACACTGCCCAGTCCATCATCGGCTCTGACCCCCCTTCCATCGAGGGGATCTATTGCAGTCGCTGCCTCAAAAAGGCTGGCAGTATCATCAAGGACCCACACCACCCTGGCCACACACTCATCTCCCTGCTACCTTCAGGTAGAAGGCACAGGAGCCTGAAGACTGCAACGACCAGGTTCAGGAATAGCTACTTCCCCACAGCCATCAGGCTATTAAACTTGGCTCGGACAAAACTCTGATCATTAATAACCCATTATCCGTTTATTTGCACTTTATCAGTTTATTTATTCATGTGTGTATATATTTATATAATGATATATGGACACACTGATCTGTTCTGTAGTCATGCCTACTATGTTCTGTTGTTCTGAACCAAAGCAAGAATGTCACTGTCCCATCAGGGACACACAACAATAAACTCTCTTGAATCTTGTAATTCAGAGCTTAGTTGCAGTTCGCGATGTTCAATGCCATGTTTGGTGTTGGGAAAGAGGCTGTTCCTGAACCTGGATGTTACAGTAAAATTCTTTATTTTGCATACAGATCAGTTTTTAATTTTTTTATTTAAAATTTTAAACCTATAAAATGTATTTAAATGACAGACATTTACATACAGTTGTGAACAGGGCACTGAGCAAAAGCAACATCTGCACACAGCGCAAGGGATGGTTCCGCTGGAGATTGCCATTTCTTGCAAAGATTCCAAGTTAATTACAATGGACGATAGACAATAGGTGCAGGAGTAGTCCATTCGGCCCCTCGAGCCAGCACCGTCATTCACTGTGAACATGGCAGATCGTCCACAATCAGTACCCCCTTCCTGCCTTCTCCCCATATCCCTTGACTCCGCTATCTTTAAGAGCGCTATCTAAATCCCTCTTGAAAGCATCCAGAGAATTGGCCTCCACTGCCTTCTGAAGCAGAGAATTCCACAGATTCACAACTCTCTGAGTGAAGAAGTTTTTCCTCATCCCCGTTCTAAATGGCCCACTCCTTTAATCGTAAACTGTGGCCCCTGGTTCTGGAGATACGCAAGATGATCGATCTAAGATCCTGCACCTATTTTCTATGTTTCTATGTAAGAGAATTTGGTTTAGCTCTTATGGCTAACGGAATCAAGGCATCTGGGGAAAAAGCAGGAAAGGGGTACTGATTCTGGATGATCAGCCATGATCATATTGAATGGCAGTGCTGGCTCGAAGGGCCGAATGGCCTATTCCTGCACCCTTTTTCTATGTTTCTATGTTTAAAGCACTGTTTGAGGTGAGCAGGTGTTACAGACCGGATAATTCCCATTTCTGTAAATTGCGCTGTAACAGTGAAGGCAGCCAAGTAATGACTTCCCTTTAAGAGTGAACATGGCTGAGAATTGTACCAATTGGTGCATGTGCCAATAAGTGTCTCTTGAACTGAATGTGGAATATTAAGAAACAAAGAAACTACAAATACACTGAGAGCAAAAATGTTTTATTCTCGCCTTCTTCATAGAAAAATCATCCAGAAGTTCACCAAGATCTGTTTGTCTAAGTTAGTCACTCTCAATGCACAGAATGCTCAGTGCAGACAACCTCTCTTGAGACATTGTGGACCTTAATTCATTTTTTAATTATTTTGAGTCTTGAAAAAGACCTCTCTCCCGAGCAGTTGGTGACCATTAAGCTAAGAAATAGCCGCAAGGTTGCTTTCTGGATAGACTCGGCTTGTACTCGCTGGAATTTAGAAGATTGAGGGGTGATCTCATAGAGACTTACAAAATTCTTAAGGGGTTGGACAGGCTAGATGCAGGAAGATTGTTCCCGATGTTGGGGAAGTCCAGGACAAGGGGTCGCAGTTTAAGGATAAGGGGGAGGTCTTTTAGGACCGAGATGAGAAAATCATTTTTCACACAGAGAGTGGTGAATCTGTGGAATTCTCTGCCACAGAAGGTAGTTGAGGCCAGTTTGTTGGCCATATTTAAGAGGGTTGGATGTGGCCCTTGTGGCTGAAGGGATCAGGGGGTATGGTGAGAAGGCAGGTACAGGATACTGAGTTGGATGATCAGCCATGATCATATTGAATGGCGGTGCAGGCTCGAAGGGCCGAATGGCTTGCTCCAACACCTAATTTCTATGTTTCTATGTTTCACATTAGGGAAGGCCATCTGAATTGTTTCCTTGTACATTATTTGATAAAGGTCTGTATGAGACGGATAGTGCTCTTCTGTAGGCCTATGGCTTTGTCTCACGCACGAGTGAAAGTGCAAAGGTTCATCTGTAAGTTCCAGGTCAACATCTTCTGGGTGTGCTTCCATCAACAGTTCAACACCTTGCTGAATTTCTTGCTTCGATGCGGTCAGATTAGCAAGAAAGGACAACTGTTGTGCAACTGGACACAGTACCTCTTCTTTTTAAATTGGTTTCAAGTGCATCTAGTATAGGAATAAAGGATTGTATCCTAAACTTATCTCTTGAAGAGAGTTTATCTAAAGCATCAGGACCAGGTGCACTTCCATCATTTCCTTGCCATTTCCTTACTCTTTGTCTCCCTGTGACAGTTCTGTAGTTAACATCTGGCAAGGTGGCCTTTGCTTGTGGCTCAAGCTCATCAAAATCTTCTCTAATTTTGCTTACAAAATCCTGAAGTGAACTGTACAAACTTGCACAAGTGCTCAATAACAGTTTGGATTTCTGAATGGCTTTGTTGACCTTGTGGGAATGAGCTAGCAGACGGGTCCAAAAATGCAGCATAAACACAGATTCCAGTTCTTCCATTTTCTGCAAAAGATTGTCAGCTTGAAGCCTGGTATCACCCTTCACATTAACACCAGAGTACAAATGACCGAGGGCATCAGTGACAGCGCTGTAACTTTCCAAAATAGCTTCTGTGGCTTTTGCATGTGCCTCCCACCTAGTGTCTGACAAATATTTCGGCACTTTTGACTGAGGTTGCAAAAATGATTTTAGAACTGCCCATCTCTTTGTGGAGGATGAGAAGAAGGTGTCAATTTCATTGATAATTCCAAAACAGTTCACTGCATCAAGGCAGCAATCAACAGCCGGACGGCCCACCAAATTTAGTGAGTGAGCAGCGCATGGAATAAATCTTGCAAATTTGTTCTTTTCGAGGATTTTTTGCTGCATACCCTTGTACCTACCAGCCATGTTGGCAGCATTGTCATAAGACTGCCCTCGGCATTTTCTAAAGTCAGTTAAACACAAAATCAGCCATGCTCTCTCCTGAGTGGTCTTTTAGCTCAAACCCAGCGGAGTGGGAATCTGCAGCGCAGTAATCAAAGATACTAGAGGATCTCCTCTAGTATCTTTGGTGGAAACTTCAGGCCCGGTGCAGAGTCCAGGCTGCAGGTAAGGCGACGGCTGCGGGCTGCTGGAGGGCGGTGGAGCGGCGAGCAAAGCGTGGTAGGTACCGGTGGGGCGGATGGTCGGTAGGGCAGCGAGGTTCGACAGGTCCGGTGGGGCGGCGAGGTGAGTCCGCCCCAGGTGCGGAGGCGAATTGGGGAGGCCCCTAGTGCGGCGGAGAATTTGGTAGGCCCCCCCGTGCGGACGGCGAGGTGAGTAGGCCCCCCTTGCGGCGGCGAGGTAGGCACTGCCCCAGGTGCGGTGGCGAGGTTTGGTGGGGGAGTTAAATAAAACCGCCCCAGGTGCACGAAGTGATCCAAGGATCTGTGGAGCAAATTCCTCTCCACAACGAATCTAAACCTCACCTGCATTTTAAACAACCCCCCCCCCTCCCCCCCTCCACACCACCAAAGCCTCCGGAATCGCAAGCACAGCGCCACCGATGGTAGGTTTTGCAACAACGCCACTATCTCAAAGGTTTTACACACCTTGCTGGAGCGAGCATAGGCCCCCCTAGATCTCTAGGCCCTAAGCTTAAGCTTGTCCAGCTTATACGTAAATCCGGCCCAGCCGCCATTCAATGTGATCATGGCTGATCATCCGCAGCTCTGAAGCCGGGTCGCCGCCGCCGCTGGAACGCTGGAACGCCGCCACAGCTCCGAGGCCGCCAGCTCCGCCATTAGGCCTCAGCACAGACGGAGACGGTGACGGGGGACACGACAAGAAAAGTCGCATCCCCCCGAAGGGAGAGACTAAAACCCTGTTCCTCCCACCCTCACATACACGGCCTAATAAACCAAAATTCTAACTAAAACTGACACAAGAGACAGTGTGCAGAGTCATTAGTGTGGTGTTGTTTTCCAGTCCTAGTTTATAAGTGCAGGCATCTTGATCTGACCATAAAGGTCTGTTGTCCTGATGGCATTGGAGGGTCGGCCTGGCCAAGCGTAGCCGTGGTGTCATACGCCGCTGCTCCACCACGCGCGCGGTCCACGTGCTCAGCCTCTTGGAGCGGTGCCCGGTCCAGCCGAGCCCCAGGCTGCTGCGGAACCTCCAGCGGCCCACTCCCCCCGTCGAGGCCGTGCACTACCATATAAAACCCGCACGGAAACAGGCCAGTCCGTGCTCACCGTCCCCTCCATTCTCGCCCGTGGGTACTCTCTCTATTTTGTTGACTGCGATTCCCCCCTCTGTTCCACAGCTGGATTTGTCCTGCCAAGATGTAGCACTTCACACTTAACAGCATTAAACTCATCTGGCCCAGTAGGTATCATCTGCATACTTATCCAATTTTCCATCCCATCATCCAGATCATTGATGTACCGTGGACCCAACACAGATCCCTGAGGCACCCCACTGGCAGCCACCCGCAGCCAGTCCGCGCGGGCTGGCGATCCAGGTGGGTTCCCGGTCCGCGCCGCAGATCCTCAGTGTACGGCAGGCGAGTCCCCAGACTGTGGTGGGCGGACAGGCTGTGCCTTCATGTCATATGGTCATGTGATAGGTGCAAAATTAAGCCATTTGGCCCATCAAGTCTACTCTCCCATTCAATCATGGCTGATCTATTTCTCCCTCCTAACCCCATTCCCCTGCCTTCTCCCCATAACCTCTGACACATGTACAAATCAAGAATCTATCTATCTCTGCCTAGAAAATATCCACTGACTTGGCCTCCACAACAAAGAATTCCACAGATTCACCACCCGCTGACTAAATACATTCCTTCTCATCTCCTTCCTAATGGAACGTCCTTTAATTCTGAGGCTATGACCTCTAGTCCCAGACTCTCCCACTAATAGGAACATCCTCTCAACATCCACTCTATCCAGGCCTTTCACTATTCTGTATGTTTCAATGAGGTCCCCCATCATTCTTCTAAACTCCAGTGAGTACAGGCCCAGAGCCGTCAAACGCTCGTCATAACTTTGTTGACTTTACCTGCACTAAACGATATTTCCTTATCATGTATCTATACACTGTAAATGGCTCGATTGTAATCATGTGTTGTCTTTCTGCTGACTGGTTAGCACGCAACAAACGCTATTCCCTGTACCTCGGTACACGCGACAATAAACGAAACTGACTGAAGTTAAGCCACTCTTCTTCTTGCGAATGAACCATAAACCAAAGGAATAGTTAGATCTCAAGCTGGATGTTGAGCTGTAAATATGCTCCTGGAGCTTACCCCCCTTAGTCTAGTTCAGCATAACACTGAGTCAAAGCACTGGACCACTAAACTTTATTTTTTTAGACAATGACGAACAACCGATACAATACCTAACCCCACCGCGGGTCCGATTCTTGTCTCCGCTCGTTTGAGCCCTTCAGCCTCACGCAAACAAACACCTCCAAAAGGCTACGCAGTCCCAAGTGCCCTTCCAGAAGATCGATGACGATCCTAATGGGGTTCAATCTTTTATACGACATCGGACCCTGTGGCGTGAAACTAGATGGGGGTGGCAGCCCCTACAAACTAATCATGGATATCGATTGCATTTAAGTGTTATTGACAGCTCCCCAATTACAAAGTGCCCCATTACAATGTTTCTACAAAAGCTTCAGGAAGGAAGTCAGTTAATCAAGTAATGCAACATTTGCCCAGGTAGTATAAACAATTCAAACAAGGCTTCACACTCCAGCCAATCATCAAACAGCAGCACAAACACCTTGCAACATTATTTAGAGTATTTACAACCCCTTTGCAGCTGGCCAATCCTGATCATGCATTTGCAACACCTCTGAACTCCTCTGCAAAGTCCTCAGACATTTTACGTTTGGCTTCTTCAATACCAATCCGACTTTCAGATTAACTTTTTTGGAATCCTGCACCAGCCAAGTCCCTTTGTTTCTGGATTCTCTCCCCATTTAGAGAATTGTCTACGCCTTTATTCCTATTACCAAAATGCATGACTCCACACTTTGCGACACCATACTCCACCGGCCATTTCTCTGCCCACTCTCCCAACCTGTCCAAGTCCTTCTGCAGAGTTCTTGCACCACCTGCCCCTCCACCTATTTTCCGATCCTCCGCAAACCTGGCCACAAAGCCTTCAATCCCCTCGTCCACATCATTAATATACAACGTGAAGAGTAGCAGCCCCAGCACCGAGCCCTGCAGAACTCCACTAGTCACCGGCAGCCAACCAGAAAAAGGCCCCTTTATTGCCACTCTTTGTATTCTGCCATCCAGCCTACCTGCTATCCATGTTAGTATCTGCCCTTTGATACCATGGGCTCTCATCTTCCTTAGTAGCCTCACGCGTGGCACCACCTTCCGGGTGGGTTCCGGTCCACAGCGCGGGGGCCCACCGTCCGCGGCGGGAGTCAGGCCTACCGGAGCCTGCAGTGCATTCAGAAAGTATTCAGACCCCTTCACTTTTTCCACATTTTGTTACAGTGCAGCCTTATTCTAAAATGGATTAAATTATTTTTTTTTATCATCAACCTACACACGATACCCCATAATAAAAAAGTGAAAACAGGTGTTCAGACAGTTTTGCAAAGTAATCTTTCTTTTTAATGACTTTGCAAACATTTCTAAACACCTGTTTTCACTTTTTTTATTGTGGGATATTGTGTGTGGATTGATGATAAAAAATATAATTTAATCCAATTTTAGAATGAGGCTGTAACGTAACAAAATGTGGAAGACGTGAAGGGGTCTGAATACTTTCTAAATGCACTGTAAGTTGCAGCATTTGTGGAAAGAACAATAGTCAACATCTCAAATGAGGGACTTTCTGATGGCCAGATGCAGCTCAGAAAACAAGGATTAAGACCAAGTGGCAGAAACCATGGGTGACACAGTGGCGCAGCGGTAGAGTTGCTGCCTTACAGCGTTTGCAGTGCCAGAGACCCGGGTTCGATCCCGACTACGGGTGCTGTCTGTTTAGGGAGATTGTACCTTATCCCCATGACCTGCGTGGGTTTTCTCAGAGATCTTCGGTTTCCTCCCACACTCCAAACACGTACAGATTTGTAGGTTAATTTGGCTTGGTATAATAAATGTGAAATTGTCCCTAGTGTGTGTAGGATAGTGTTAATGTGCGGGAATCGCTGGTTGGTGCGGTCTCGGTGGGCCGATGAGCCTGGTTCCACTCTTTATCTCTGCACTAAACTAAACTAATGTATAACACTCACAGTGAATTTAGTGTCAGGTCACGTACAAACCAAGAAATTATATGTGCATGTAACAAGAATACACTGGCCATGGTGAAATTTAATCTTCATGTAGGCTGGATCGAATTTGCTGTAACAGTGTAAAAAAGATTTTATTGACTGTGTTCAAGATTTTAAGATCAGTGTGTTTAGGAACCATTATGGGAATAGACTTTTTTAAAATATATGTAATTGTAATAAAAAATAGAATTTATAGCCTTGTGTTAATGGAGCTCCTAAAATGTGAAATGTATTTAGTAATTGAGAGTAATTCAGTTAACTCCAAAGCAAAGTCTTATTTATTTATTTATTAGAACAAAGAACCTAGAGTATAGAACAGTACAGCACAAGAACAGGCCTTTCGGCCCACAATACCTGGACTGAACATATGATGTCAAGACAATTATTCTTGGTGGTGAATCTGTGGAAATCTTTGCCACAGAAGGCTGTGGAGGCCAAGTCAACGGATAAACAAGTCAATGTTTTAAAGCAGAGATAGAAAGATTCTTGATTAGTACGGGTGTTGGTGTTATGGAGAGAAGGCAGGGTTACAATCAATACAATCAGTTTTATTCGTCACTAGCACGTAAAGTGCAAGTGAAATGAATTTGCCAGCAGCGGTACAATGAAAAACGCACAAAAACGCACTAAAGATTTAACACTAACATCCGCCACAGCACTCATCACTGTGGTGGAAGGCACAAACTTTGGCCAGTCCTCCTCCATTTTCCCCCGTGGTCGGGACCTCCACCCTCCGCAGCCGCCGCTGCGGGCGTCCAGATGTGCAGACAAGGCAAAAAGTCCAGGTAAGTCCAGAATCGGTGCCTCCCCACCGGAGACCACCGGAGAAGGAGGGTGTGATAGATCAGCCATGGTGGCGTACACTTGATGGACCGAAGGGCCTAATTCTGCACCTAGAACTTATGAACTCTTGAATGGTCTCGAATGGTATCTTGCACTAAATGTTATTCCCTTCATCATATACCTGTACACTGTGGATGGCTCGACTGTCATCATGTATTGTCTTTCCGGCGATGTGAAAATGAACTAAATTAAACTAAACTCATTGCTTAGCTACCTGCCATAAACCCATATCCCTCTATTCCCCACATAACTATTTGTCTATCCTCTTTAAACTTTGCCTCTCTTGTGCCCTCTGGTAATTGATTTTTCCATCCTGGGAAAAAGATTCTGACTGGCAACCCAAACTTTGCCTCTCATAACTTTATATAGAAACATAGAAACATAGAAATTAGGTGCAGGAGCAGGCCATTCGGCCCTTCGAGCCTGCACCGCTATTCAATATGATCATGGCTGATCATCCAACTCGGTATCCTGTACCTGCCTTCTCTCCATACCCCCTGATCCCTTCAGCCACAAGGGCCACATCCAACTCCCTCTTAAATATGGCCAACGAACTGGCCTCAACTACCTTCTGTGGCAGAGAATTCCACAGATTCACCACTCTCTGTGTGAAATACTTTTAGCAGATTTCCCCGCAACCTCACTGAAACTTACCGAAAAGCGAAAGGCCTGGATAGAGTTGACGCGGAGAGGATGTTTCCACTAGACAATAGACAATAGACAATAGACAATTGGTGCAGGAGCAGGCCATTTGGCCCTTCGAGCCAGCACCGCCATTCAATGTGATCATGGCTGATCATCCCCAATCAGTACGCCGTTCCTGCCTTCTCCCCATATCCCCTGACTCCGCTATCTTTAAGAGCCCTATCTAGCTCTCTCTCTTGAAAGCGTCCAGAGAACCTGCCTCCACCACCCTCTGAGGCAGAGAATTCCACAGACTAGTGGAAGAGTCTAGGACTAGAGGTCATACGATACGATACAATATGATATGATAGAACTATATTTATCCCAAGAGGGAAATATAGCTTCCAAATTAAAGAACTTTCCATTAGTAAGTAGTAAGTAATTTTTAATTTATATAGCACTTTTAAATCAAATCACATTGAAGCCAAAGTGCTTTACAGAGAATAAATTAGATTACCATACATCCATAAAAAAAGAAAAAAAAGAAAAAAAGACACAATACACTGTAGGATTCAACATGAAAGTCTCCCCATAGCAGAATCAACACTTTCCACTGTGACGGAAGGCACCAAACAGTCCAGGAAATTAGGAAGGAGATAAGGAGGAATTTCCTTAGTCAGGGGGTGGTGAATCTGTGCAATTCTTTACCACAGAAGGCTCTGGAGGCCAGGTCAATGGATATTTTTACGGCAGAGATACTGTAGATAGATTCACCAGTCATCATGATTTGGAAATGGTCGATTGAAAGATATAGCATAAATTTGGCCCTTCAACCCACACTTTAGTCAGAGGGTGGTGAATCTGTGGAATGAATTGCCACAGACAACAGTGGAGGGATATTTTTAAGACGTAGATAGACGGGTGTCAGAGATTTTGGGGAGAAGGCAGGAGAATGGGGTTGAGAGGGAAAGATAGATCAGCCATGATTGAATGGAGGAGTAGTCTTGATGGGCCAAATGGCCTAATTCCTCTCCTATCACTGATGAACATGAACCATACCAAAACAAACATTAAAAGTGGTCACTACAGGGTCTTATGAAAGTAGCAAATGAAAAAGAGTGTAGGAAGGAACTGCAGATGCTGGTTTAAACCGAAGATAGACACAAAATGCTGGAGTAACTCAACGGGACGGGCAGCGTCTCTGGAGAGAAGGAATGGGTGGCGTTTCGGGTCGAGACTCTTCGTCAGACTATAAAAGGTTAATATAGCTAAATCCAAAAGTCAAGCAAGAACATATATTACACATTTTATCAACAGTTTAATTGTTCTGCTGCCTTATTAAAATGGGTGATTGATGATTTGTTTACCTATATCCTGAGATCTCTTTGCCCTTCCATCCAATTTGCCTCTTATTTTCTAAGGTACAGCTGATGTTTCTGTCTCTTTAATGAAAACGCATCACATTCTAACTACATGTATGTATATTGTGGTTTATTTGTTATTTAACAACTCATCTGCAACGTATCCAAAAGATTTAAAGTAGGAATGTTACAAAATTTCGAGATTTTAAAAATCAAGCCTGTCTGTAATTTATCCCATCGGATAACACATAAAAAGAACTTTAATTTGATACCTAATTCACTTTCATATCTTCAGTATTAAAACAGTTATGGTCATTTTCATACTCGGAAATTAGCATCTTGTTCCCTATTGCTTTTCCATTGACTTAACACAAAAGCTGTGATCGAGGACAGTCAAAAGCCCATAACTTTCTTAAAAATTAAGAGAACTGAATGAAATGTTCAGGTAATATAGATTGAAGCATTCTGAAACAAATATGACACATCTTACTTGGATGACCTGAAATTAAAGCATATAATTAGTTAGTTATATAATTGTAGCTAATTACATTTTTGACCGTTGGGCCGGAAATAGTAATAAACACCCAGACTGCCTTGAAAATTCAAAAATGTGATCATTTTTAAGATCAGAACTTTAATATAATTGTATTATATGCTGTAAGTCCATAACAGACAGGTAAAGAAATTACAATTTCTAGCAATAGGCCAAGTCTTTATGGGGAAGATCAGTTGCTAGCTGGTACATTGGCATATCATAATCAGTAGCATCATCATACTCCTCAGATTGTAACCAATAAGCAACTCTGTACACCTTGTTTTTCCTCAACTTTTTAATTTTGGCATTGTAAACTACAAGTTTTTGCTCTTCAAACCACACATGACGTGCCTTTCTGCCCACTACTTTCCCATTAAGAATGTCCTGTAGATCATCACATTTGGAGTAGTCCAAATTCGGACAATTTGCGAATGCTGTCTAAATCAGTCTCTTTTGCTGGGCATTTGGATTGACAATTTTGCATTTCTTCTTCGGAGACATCTGTTTAAAATGTAATGAAAAAAAACACTGAGCAGCATTAACAGAAACAAGTTATTTTTTGCAGTTTTAGAAAAAAGGTAGAAATGATAAAGTTAAATGCTAAAACAAATAGTAAATACCCAACAAAAAATTCATATTCATCAGTTTCATCAAATCAAATCATATAATCAATTAAATTAATCTAAATTCTAATACTAGATCTAAACATTTATCAATTTCTTAAGAAAAGGCTAAAATGTTTAAATAGCCTAAGTATCCAAATAACAAATTGATCCCATTCGCTCAAGAATTCACAATATAACATGATTTTTAAATCTCACTTTGTCATGAATTTATATGCCAAATGGAAAGAATTTAATGTTTAATTCACATAAATTAATCCAGAAGCATCCACTCTCAAGATAATCAAAATCACTATCTTTTGCACAATACATCTGACTAAAACTGTACTGTGGATATTTAGTATGAAAATGTTGATCATGGATAGACAATAACACAAACTATAGATGATTTAGATGTTCTTATGACATAATTCTGCAAAAAAAAAAATAATTTGATTATCTTGAGCTTGGATGTTTCTGGGATGTGATCGATTGGAATGTTGCCGTTGCCATAAATTTTAAGCCCATGTCGGCAGGCAAGACAGCTGATTCGTATGGGGCTTAAATAAAATGTTGGCATCGTATGAATAGAAGGAGGCTGCACCAAAAAGCAAGATAACATCTTAAATAAACGACATACCTTTTGTTTAGTACTGATATTGCGATCCGTGATGTTGAAGGCGTTAGAATTTGCTTTTTACTACAATCCAGCGATTAAATCGTCCAGCATTTTTTTTTTAATAAACTGGGAGCGGATGCCCGACCAATTTTTCTTCATCAGCTATGAAATCACCGATGAAATCCATCTCTGACAACCAATACAAACCTGCATTTAATCCTCTCCCCCCCCAAAGCATCCGGAGTTGCATGCACAGGCAGTGGCAGATCTACAGCACCGCTGATGGTAGGTTTTGTAACAACATTATTTAAAGACCGCATGGATCAACTTATTCATCTGGCAAAAAAATAAAACGGGGAAGGCGGCTCAACCGTGGCTGACAAGCAAAATCAAGGATAGTGTTAAATCCAAGGAAGAGCCATATAAATAGGCCAGAGGAAGCAGCAATCCTTTGGATGGGCCCTTTGCAGAGTGGCAGGCAGTGACTTGTGGGGTGCCACAAGGCTCAGCTGGGACCCCAGTTATTTACAATATATATTAACAATGTAGATGAGGGAATTAAATGTAACATCTCCAGATTTGCGGATGACACAAAGCTGGGTGGCAGTGTGAGCTGCAATGAGGATGCTATGAGGCTGCAGGGTGACATGGATAGGTTGGGTGAGTGGGCAGATGCATGGCAGATGCAGTATGAGGTGGATAAATTTGAGGTTACCCACTTTGGTGGCAAGAACAGGAAGGCAGATTAATATCTGAATGGTGTCAGATTAGGAAAAGGAGAATTGCAACGAGACCTGGGTGTGCTTATACATCAGTCACTGAAAGTAAGCATGCAGGTACAGCAGGCAGTGAAGAAAGCTAATGGCATGTTGTCTATCTTCGGTTTAAACCAGCATCTGCAGTTCCCTCCTAAACATACGATGAGCGTTTGACATCATGGAGCCAGTACTAGCTGGAGTTTAGAAGGATGAGGGGTTACCTCTTTCGAGCTTTTTTTCATATCAACGTTTGCCATTTGACCAAAGCCATAGTAAAGAGGTTTACTGGTTTAATTTCTCACTGCTGCTCGTATTGCTCATTGTCCCGTCCAATCCCCATATCCTGAGCAGAAAATGTCCAGTCAGCGGTTTCCAAACAGCCCCTGCAATAATACCTCAACACTAACGTATTATAGGAAAGATGTTGTCAAGCTGGAAGGAGTACAGAGAACATTTATGAGGATGTTGCCATGACTCGAGAGTCTGAGCTAATGTCAGAGGTTGAGTAGGCTGGGACTTTATTCCTTGGAGCGCAGGAGGGTGATCTTATAGAAACATAGAAAATAGGTGCAGGAGTAGGCCATTTGGCCCTTCGAGCCTGCACCACCATTCAATATGATCATGGCTGATCATCCTACTCAGTATCCCGTACCTGCCTTCTCTCCATACCCCCTGATCCCTTTAGCCACAAGGGCCACATCTAACTCCCTCTTAAATATAGCCAATGAACTGGCCTCAACTACCTTCTGTGGCAGAGAATTCCACAGATTCACCATTCACTGTGTGAAAAATTATTTTCTCATCTCGGTCCTAAAAGATTTCCCCCTTTTCCTTAAACTGTGACCCCTTGTCCTGGACTTCCCCAACGTCGGGAACAATCTTCCTGCATCTAGCCTGTCCAACCCCTTAAGAATTTTGTAAGTTTGTATAAGATCCCCCCTCAATCTTCTATAGAGGTGTATAAGATCATGAGAGGAATAGATCGGGTAGGTGCACAGAGTCTCTTGCCCAGAGTAGGGGAATTGAGGACCAGAGGACATAGGTCCAAGGTGAACGGGGAAAAGATTTAATATGAATTTCAGGAGTAAAGTTTTCACATAAAGGATGGTGGATGCGTGGAACAAGCTGCCGGAGGAGGTAATTGAGGCTAGGACTATCGCACATTTTAAGAAACAGTTAGACAAGTAAGTAGATAGGACAGGTTTGGAGGGATATGGGACAAATGTGGGCAGGTGGGACTAGTGTAGCTGGGACATGTTGGCCGGTATGGGCAGGTTGAGCCAAAGGGCCTCTTTCCACACTGTATCACTCTATGACTCTATTCACCAAAGTCCTAGTCCTTCACTAAACCGCACATACAATGACCAGCATTCATGAGCAGAAAAATATTCTCACCTGAGACCGTACTGCTTTTTTAGTTTTAGTTTAGTTTTGTTTATTATTGTCAAGTGTACCGAGTGTTTGCGGGATAAACAAGTGAAAGAAAAGACTACATGAATACAATTGATCGGTCCACAGTGCCCAGATAAAGGATAGGGGGTTCAACATTTCGAATCATAGAGTGATACAGTATGGAAACAGGCCCTTCGGCCCAACTTGCCCACACCAGCCAACAATGTCCCAGCTACCCTCAGCCTGCGATTGGTCCATAACCTTCCAAACCTGTCCTATCCGTGTATCTGTCCAACTGTTTCTTAAACGATGGGATAGTCCCAGCCTCAACTACCTCCTCTGGCAGCTTGTTCCATGCACCCACCACCCTGTGTGTGAAAAAGTTACCCCTCGGATTCCTATGAAATCTTTTCCTCTTCACCTTGAACCCATGTCCTCTGGTCCTCGATTCCCCTACTCTGGGTAAGAGACTCTGTGCTTCTATTCCTCTCATGATTTTGTATCACATCGTATCGTATCGTAAGTGAAGTTACGTTAAGTTTATTGTCACGTGTACCGGGGTACGGTGAAAAACCTTTGTTGCGTACAAACAAGCTAGAGGAAAGACAATACATGATTAGAATCGAGCTGTCCACGCTGTACAGATACACGATCAAGGGAATAACATTTAGCATAGTTAAGGTACAAAAAGCTGCTGTTGGAGTAGAGGTTTAAAAGAGTGGGGCGATTGTAAAGCGTGATTGCATATCCACGTCTGTGACCAGCACTCAGGGAGTCGCCTGGCTTGGGCGCCATCTTGTAGCAATGTTACAAAATTTTGAGATTTATAAAAATCAAGTCTGCAATTGATCCCACCAGATAAAGCATAAAAAGAAGTTTCATTTGACACCTAATTCACTTTCATATCTTCAGTATTAAAAAGGTTATGGCCATTTTCATACTCGGAAATTAGCATCTTGTTCCCTATGACTTTTCCATGGACTTAACTCAAAAGCTGTGATCTAGGACAGTCAAAAGCCCATAACTTTCTTAAAAATTAAGAGAACTAAAAGACATTTTCAGTTATTATAGATTGAAGCATTCTAAACAAATATGGAACAATCTTACTTGGATGACCTGAAATTAAAGCATATAATTAGTTAGTTACCCAATTGTAGCTCATTACAAAATTCAATTACTAGATCTAAACATCTATCCATTTCTTAAGAAAACATTAACATTTTTTATAAAGCCTAAGTGTCCAAATAACACAAGAATTCACAATATAACATGATTTTTAAATATCATTGTCATGAATTTATAGGCCAAATTGAAGGAATTTAGTGTTTAACGCCGTAAATTAATGGCCATTTAAATCAGCTTGCGAGTGGGATTTTATGGATCGCGATGGATTGGAACGTTGCGGTTGCGGTGAATTAAAACCCCACATCGGCAGGAAAAATACTGCCGGTTCGTATGGGGAATAATCAACGTTTCGCAATATGAAATTTTGACTAGGGTCATCTTAACAAGCAAGTTTATATGTAAAAATAAACAGCTTTCCTTTACCTGTCCCCTACGTAAAATCCGTCCCCGTTGTTGGCGTTCACGGCATTAGAAGCTAATTTTTATTTTACTCCAGCGCTGAAATTGTCGGGCGATTTTTTAGGAGAAAGACACAAAGAGCTGGAGTAACTCAGCGCGGCAGGCAGCATCTCTGGAGAAAAGGAACGGGTGACGTTTCGGGTCGAGACCTTTCTTCGGACTGGTTAGGGATAAGGGAAACGAGAGATATAGACGGTGATGTGGAGAGATAAGGAACGATGAATGAAAGATCTGCAAAAAGGTAATGATGATAAAGGAAACAGGTAAGCTGTTTGTTGGGTGAAAATGAGAAGCTGGTGCAACTTGGGTGCAGGAGGGATAGAGCGAGGGAATGCCGGGGTTACTTGAAATGGGATAGAGCTCTTAAAAATAGCGGAGTCAAGGGATATGGGTGAGAAGGCAGGAACGGTGTACTGATTGTCATGATCACAGTGAATGGCGGTGCTGGCTCGAAGGGCCGAATGGCCCATTCCCGCACCTGTTGTCTATTGTCTATTGGGAGAAATCAATATTCATACCACTGGGCTGTAAGCTGCCCAAGTGAAATAGGAGATGCTGTTCCTCCAATTTGCGTTTAGCCTCACTCTGTTAATGGAGGATACCCAGGTCAGAAAGGCCTGTGTGGGAATGGGAAAGAGAATTAAAGTGTCCAGCAACCGGGAGATCAGGTTGGTTCACGCGGGCTGAGCGCAGGTGTTCGCCCAGTCTGCGTTTAGTCTCGCCAATGTATAAGAGTCCACATCTTGAACAACGGATACAGTAGATGAGGTCACGTCCACACGCTAGCTGATGAGAGGACTGTTCAGTTGTCTGATAACAGTTGGGAAGAAACTGTCCCTGAATCTAGAGGTATATTTTGTTTAGTTGAGCTAGGTTTCGCGTAGTTTAGTTCAGAGATACAGCGCGGAAACAGACCCTTCGGCGCACCGAGTCCGCACCAACCAACGATCCCCGTACACTAACACTATCCTACTCATACTAGGGACAATTTTACATTTATACTGAAGCCAATTAACCTACAAACCTGGACGTCTTTGGGGTGTTGGTGGAAACCGACGATCCTGGGGAAAACTCCGTACAGACAACACCCGTAGTCAGGATCAAACCGTGGTCTCTGGCGCTGTAGGGCAGCATCTCTACTGCTATGCCAAGGGTGCCACCTTAGTTGTGTTCAAACTGTGTGGAACTTTTAGCTGCAATACAATCAGGGTGGGGGAATAGACAATAGACAATCGGTGCGGGAGTAGGCCATTTGGCCCTTCGAGCCAGCACCGCCATTCAATGTGATCATGGCTGATCATCCACAATCAGTACCCCGTTCCTGCCTTCTCCCCATATCCCCTGACTCTGCTATCTTCAAGAGCCTTATCTAGCTCTCGCTTGAATGTATCCACCAATAAATCACCAATACTGATGGAGGGGTTGATAGCTATGCCACACCTGTTTAATGGCCTTGAGGAGTTTGTTTACGATCTTTACATCTCCTCATTACTGACTACTTTGAATTAGCTGTTTGCTTTTGCAGCGCTGTTTACTATAAGGGATATATAAATAAAAAAGAACTCTATTGATCAAATCGTATTTTCTCCAGAGGATCTATTTATGCTTTCCCATTACAAGGCCCACGCGACTTTAAAGAGGTGATTGCCAGTAATAAATGAGCATGAGTATTGAGTGAACTGAGCAAGGTTTGCGTCAGATGGCCATTACCAGGCTATCATTGCCGATCCGATCGAATGCCATTGATTATTCCTACACGCTGTTGGGCGTTATCAGTGCTGTAGCTTCAAAAAGTAAGCCAAGTGTAGGAATATGTGTAGGAAGGAACTGCAGATGCTGGTTTAAACCGCAGATAGACACAAAAAGCTGTACAAACTCAGCGGGACAGGCAGCATCTCTGGAGAGAAGGAATGGGTGATGTTTCAGGTCAAGACTGAAGAAGGGTCTCGACCGGATAAGTCACCCATTCCTTCCCTCCAGAGGTGCTGCCTGACCCGTTGAGTTATTCCAGCTTTTTGTGTCTATCTTACGTGGGTACGAATCTGTTTAGTTTAGAGTTACAGCGTGGAAACAGTGTCCCACCAAGTCCGCGCCGACCAGCGATCCCCGAACACTAACACCGTCCCTAAGCACACGAGGGACAATTTACAATTTTACCAAGCCAATTAACCTACAAATCTGTACGTCTTTGGTGTGAGGGAGGAATCCGGAGATCCCAGAGAAAGCCCACGCCGGGAGGATGAACAAACTCCGTACAGACAGCACCCATAGTCAAGAACAAACCCAATCAGCACACTGTGAGTGGCTCGATTGTAATCATGTACTGTCTTTCAGCTGACTGGATAGCACACAGCAAAAACTTTTCACTGTACCTCGATACACGTGACAATAAATTGAACTAAACTAAATCATGTTCATATGTTCATGTGATAGGAGCAGAATTAGGCCATTCGGCCCTTCATGTCTACTCTGCCATTCAATCATGGCTGATCTATCTCTCCCTCCAAACCCCATTCTACTGCCTTCTTCCCGTAAGCCCTGACCCCCCGGGCGTCACGGTGGCGCAGCGGTAGAGTTGCTGACTTACAGCGCTTGCAGCGCCAGACGCTCGGGTTCGTTGCTGACCACGAGTGCTGTCTGTGTAAAGTTTGTGCGCTCTCACCGTGACCGCGCGGATCTTCTGTTTCCTACCACACTCCAAAGACGTACATGTTTGTATGGTAATTGTTTGGTATAAGTATAAATTGTCCCTTGTGTGTGTAGGTAAGATAGTGTTAATGTGCGGGGATCGCTGGTCGGTGCGGACTCGGTGGGCTGAAGGGCCTGTTTCTGCGCTGTATCTCTAAACAAAACCCATACTAATCAAGAATCTGTCTATATCTGCCTTAAAAATATTCACTGACTTTGCCTCCACAATGTTCCGTGGCAATGGATTCCACAGATTCATCACCATCTGACTACAGAAATTCCCCCTCATCTCCTTTCTGAAGGAAAGTTCTTTAATTCTGAGGCTGTGGCCTCTGGTCCTAGACTCTCCCACTAGTGGAAACATCCTCTCATCATCCACTCTATCCAGACCTTTCACTATTCGGTTAGTTTCAATGAGGTTCCCCACTCATCCTTCTAAAGTTCAGCAAGGAGATTGGTTCCATGCCGTCAAACACTCATTACATGCTAACCCACTCGTTCCTGGGATAATTCTTGTAAACCTCCTCTGGACCCTCTCCAGAGCCAGCACATCCTTCCTCAGCCCTATGGAGCCCAAAATCGCTCACAATATTCCAAATAAGGCCTGACCAGCGCCTTTAACATGACGTCGCCCCTTTAATAAATCACACATGCTCCATTCACTCTGTGATTTCATTCTCCCCGTGCTTCTGAGAAAATTAACATGTTCTCGTTAACGTAAAAACAACTGTAGCCTGTTTGGTCCCTCGGGTAACGTGATTCGCAGTGTGACAGCAGTACATCTAATGTCTCCAGGAAAGACATTCCTGCCTTAGAGGGAGTACAGGGAAGGTTCACCAGACTGATTCCTGGGATGCCACGACTTCCATATGAAGAAAGACTGGATAGACTCGGCTTGTACTCGCTGGAATTTAGAAGATTGAGGGGTGATCTCATAGAGACTTACAAAATTCTTAAGGGGTTGGACAGGCTAGATGCAGGAAGATTGTTCCCGATGTTGGGGAAGTCCAGGACAAGGGGTCACAGTTTAAGGATAAGGGGGAAGTCTTTTAGGACCGAGATGAGAAAATCGTTTTTCACACAGAGAGTGGTGAATCTGTGGAATTCTCTGCCACAGAAGGTAGTTGAGGCCAGTTTGTTGGCCATATTTAAGAGGGTTGGATGTGGCCCTTGTGGCTGAAGGGATCAGGGGGTATGGAGAGAAGGCAGGTACAGGATATTGAGTTGGATGATCAGCCATGATCATATTGAATGGCGGTGCAGGCTCCAAGGGCCGAATGGCCTACTCCTACACCTAATTTCTATGTTTCTATGTTTCTAATTGGCTTGATCATTTCAAGCTAGTGTGGGTTTGCAAGGGGGAACAATTTGTCCGACACAAAATGCTGGATGTAACTCAGCGGGTCAGGCAGTATCTCTGGAGTTAAGGAATAGGTGCCGTTTTGGGTCGAGACCAGTCTTCAGATTTTCTGTCCTCAGCTCCTTCATTGATAGTGCTCCGCTCTGACAATGGAGGAGGCCTAGGACAGAAAGTCTGAAGAAGGGTCCCTAACTGAAAAGTCACCTATGCCTTCGCTCCAGAGATGCTGCCTGGCCCGTTGAGTTACGCCAGCTTTTTATGTCCATCTTATCAACAATAGACCATAGACAATTGGTGCAGGAGTAGGCCATTCGCCCCTTCAAGCCAGCACCGCCATTCAATGTGATCATGGCTGATCAATCCCAATCAGTACCCCGTTCCTGCCTTCTCCCCATATCCCCTGACTCCGCTATCTTTATGAGCCCTGTCGAGCTCTCTCTTGAAAGTATCCAGAGAATCGGCCTCCACCGCCCTCTGAGGCAGAGAATTCCACCGACTCACAACTCTCTGTGTGAAAAAGTGTTTCCTCATCTCCGTTCTAAATGGCTTACCCCTTATTCTTAAGCTGTCGGCCCTGGTCCTGGACTCCCCCAACATCGGGAACATGTTTCCTGTCTCGAGCGTGTCCAAACCTTCAATAATTTTATATATTTCAATAAGATCCCCTCTCATCCATCTAAATTCCAGAGTATACAGGCCCAACCACCCCATTCTCTTAGCATCTTCGGTTTAAACCAGCATCTGCAGTTCCTTCCTACACTTTTTTTCATTTGCTACTGTTAACACATCATTGTAAATTGCCCCAATATGTGTGTAGGATGGTGTAAGTGTGCGGGAATCGCTGGTGTGCGTGGACTCGGAGGGGCCTGTTTCCACATCCGCGCTGTATCGCTAAACTAAAAAACGAAACATCTCAAACCAAACGCATATGAATATTAGATCGGCATCGGTTGTTTGCAATCAATAATTCTTTCCTTTCAAAGTCACTTTCTGGTCACCTTGCTCGCAGCAAATGTTCTTTTCAAGGCGATCGATTCTTTTTCGCTTCAGTCAGAATCTATAACAGTGCGTTCTGTCGTTCTCCTGCACATTCCTTTAATGAAGGGATATGCCTTTGTGCAGGTCAGGCAAGGCAGTCACTGCAATCATTCTTGTTGATGTACCGAGTACACATGAATATTATCCATCCCTACTTGGTTTCGGAAAAGCTCCATCCTAGACCTCAAGAAATGGCAGAGAGTTGCGGACGCAGCCCAGACCATCACACAAAACCGAACCTCCCTTCCATTGACTGCGTCTACACTTCATGTCGACTCGGCAAGGCCAGCAGCATCATCGAGGACGAGTCGCACCCTCTCCACTCCCTCTTCTCCCCTCTCCCGTCGGGCAAAAGGTGTAGAAGTGTGAAAATGCACTCCTCCGCAGATTCAGGGATATTTACTTCCCAGCTGCCATCAGGTAACAAACATCCTACCAACAGCAAGAGCGTAGTCCTGAACTATCTCATTGTAGATCCCCAGATTATCTTTGAGCAGACTTTACTGACTTTACCTTTCACTAAACGTTATTCCCTTATCATGTATCTGTACACTGTAAATGTACTCGATTATAATCATGTATTGTCTTTCCGCTGACCGGATAGCAAGCTTTTCACTGTACCTCAGTACACGTGACAATAAACTCATTATATATGGATTTCATCAACACATTTGACAAGGTTCCGCATGATAGGCTTCTCTGGAGGGTTAGATCGCATGGGCTCAAAGGAGAGATTGCCGGCTGAAGAGAGAATAGGCTTCATGGAAGGAAGCAGTGTGACTGTAGAAGGTTGTTTTGCAAACTGGAGGCCTGTGACTCAGGGTTTGTCATCTATATCTATGAGTTGGATGAGAACGTTCAAGGCAATGATGAGTATGTTTGCAGATGTCACTAAAGTGGGCGGTATTGTAACAAGGAACTAGTTATAGAACTAGAACAATAAGTGTACAGACACACAAGGGGCGGCGTGGTGGTCATAGACCCAGATTACGGGCGCTGTCTGTACGGAGTTTGTACGTTCTCCCCGTGACCTTTGTGGGTTTTTCTCCGGGATCTCCGGTTTCCTCCCACATTCCAAAGACGTGCAGGTTTGTAGGTTAATTGGCTTGATATAATTGTAAATTGTCCTTAGTGTGCGGGGATCGCTGGTCGGCGCGGCCTCGGTGGGCCGAAGGGCCTGTTTCCGAGCTGTATCTCTAAACTAAACGAAACACAAAAAGCTGGAGTAACAGCGAGACAGCCAGCATCTCTGGACATGAAGGAATGGGTGACGTTTCGGGTCAAGACCCTTCTTCACACTTGTACAGATGGGACACTTAAGTATTTAGATGTATAGGGTTTCCAGTATAAAGTGTATACAGATGTGTATAGGATAGGTTTAAAAGGATATGGGTCAAACGCAGGCAGGTGGGTCTAGTGAAGTTGGGAGCATGTTGGTCAGAATGGGCAAGTATGGCCGAAGGGCCTGTTTCCACGCCGTGTGACTCCGTGGCTCGAGTAAATTCTGAAGAATGCATTCTGCAAGCTATTGCATCCATTATAATCCCTTAATTCCTATCTGGGTATCATTAGCATAGAACAGTACAGCTTACGAACAGGCTCTTCAGCCCTCAATGTTCGTGCTGAACAGGATGCCAAGTTAAACTTATAGAGTCACACAGCGTGGAAACAGGCCCTTCGGCCCAACTTGCCCAACATGTCCCATCTACACTAATCCCACCTGCTTGCTTTTGGCCAATATCCCACTAAACCTGTCCAATCCATGTACCTGTCTAATTGTTTCTTAATCTTCTCGGCCTGCCCATGATCCATAGCCCCCCCCCCCCCCCCATTCCTGCATATCTAAGTGCATATCCAAACCCCTCTTAAATGCCACTGTTGTATCTACCTCCATCAGTACCCATGGCAGCATGTTCCAGATGCCGCCATCCGCTGTGTTAATAAACTTGGCCTACACATCTCCTTTACACTTTGCCCATCTCTCCTTAACGCAACGCCCCACTATTATTTGATACTTCTAGTTCAGTTTAGTTTATTGCCACCTGTGACGAGGAACAGTGAAAAGCTTTTGTTGCGTGCTTCCAGTCAGCGGAAAGATAATACTTGATTACTATCGAGCCATTTACAGTGTATGAATAAATGATAAGGGAATAATGTTTAGTGAAAGGTAAAGCCACCAAGGTACGAACCAGGATGGACCGAGGGTCACCAAAGAGGTAGATAGTAGTTCAGCACTGCTCTCTAGTTGTGGTAGGATGATTCAGTTGCCTGATAACAGCTGGGAAGAAACTGCCCCTGAATCTGGAGGTGTGCGTTTACACACTTCTGTACCTCATGCTTGATGCGGAGAGGAGACGAAAGGGAGTGACCAGGATGTGTCACTCGTCCTTGATTATACTACTGGCCTTGCCAAGGCAGCGTGAGGTGTAAGTGGAGTCTATGGAAGGGACGTTGGTTTGTGTGATGGTCTGGGCTGTGCCTGCAATCCACAGCGATTTCTTGTGGTCTTGGATGGAGCTGTTCCCAAACCAAGCTGTGATGATCCACCCTTGTTTCTGACTGTCTACTCTGTCAATGCGTCTTGTAATATGCTACACTTCTACCAGGTCTCCCTTGAACCTCCAGAGAAAGCAATCCAAGTCTGTCCAACCTCTCACTGTAGCAGAAACCCTCCAATCCAGGCAGCATTCTGGTAAACCTCTTCCACACCCCAAGCAAAGCCTCCACATCCTACCTGTAATGGCACTCAAGCAGTTTGTGTCTTTATTTTACGTAAAAGATCGATTTCAGAAGAAAGATCGATTTCAGAATATAGTTTCTCAGCATTGTAACGCAACAGTTCCAGAGAAAAAGTTGAAAGTCCGCAATGAGGTAGGTTGGAGGATCAGGACTGTACCCTAGCTTAATGTAAATACTTTAAAAATCAGCTTCTCTTTTAGATATTAATTTACAGATACAGCATGGCCCTTCAGTCCACCGTGTCCATACTGACCATCAGTGTCAGCACAATGGCGCAGCTGTAGAGTTGCTTCCTCTAGAGCAGCGGGAGAGACCCGAGTTCGATCCTGACTATGGGTGCTGTCTGTACGCAGTTTGTACCTTCTCCCCGTGACCACAGGGGTTTTCTCCAGTTTGCTTCCACATTGCAAAGATAGTGTAGAAAGAGGACCTTCGGCCCAACTTGCCCACACCGGTCAACATGTCCCAGCTACACTAATCCCACCTGCCAGCATTTGGCCCATATCCCTCCAAACCTGTCCCATCCATGTACCTGTCTCACCGCTTCTTAAACATTGGGATAGTCCCAGCCTCAACTCCCTCCTCTGGCAGCTTGTTCCATACACCCACCACCCTTTGTGTGAAAAAGTTACCCCTCAGACTCCTATTAAATCTTTTCCCCTTCATCCTAAACCCATGTCCTCTGGCCCTCGATTCATCTCCACTGGGCAAATGATTCTGTGCATCTAGCAGATCTATTGCTAACATCATCTTATATACCTCTGTAAGATCACCTCTCATCCCCCTGCGCTCCGAGGAATAGAGTCCCAGCCTACTCAACCCAATAGTGTGTAGGGTAGTGCTAGTGTATGGGGTGATCGCTGGTCGGCACGGAGTTGGAGGGCTGAAGGGCCTGTGTCCATGCTGTATTTCCAAATTAAACTGATCAATCACACCAGTTCTATGTTATCCCACATTCTGATCTACTCCCTACACACTCGGTGCAACTCACGGGGGGCCAATTAATCTGTTGGTGGGGGGGGGGGAAGCAGAGCACACGGATGAAACCCACGCAGGTCACGGGGAGAACGTACAAACTCCGCACAGACAGCGCCCGTAGGCAGGATCGAACCCGTGTCTCTGGTCCTGTGAGTCACCGGCTCTACCGCTGCGCCACAGTGCCACCCACTGTGCTCATCCTGCACTACAGCACCGCAATGCCAGGGCAACGTAGCAATCAGAGGATTAAAACGTTGATCAGTTATAGGAACAGAATTAGGCCAGTCGGCCCATCAAGTCTACTCCACCATTCAATCGTGGCTGATCTGTCGTTCCCTCCTAACCCCATTCTCCTGCCTTCTCCCCATAACCTATAGTAGTAGTAAGTCATGACTGACCACGGGCGATGCATCCTAGTTTGCAGGTGATGTGCGGTCGGGTGTAAGCCCGGGCGATGTCATATGGAGGACAGGCTGTTGCCCATGCAGCACGTCCCCCCCTCTCCATGTCGCTGATCGATCCAAAGGAACAGCAGGGCCGTTACGGTTGGGCACCAGCACCGTCGCAGGAGCAGGCACGGAACTCGCTTTCAAAATATGGAGGGGACCGGGACGGGGGGACACTATTTTTTTGGCGGCCCCGAGTGCATGCGCACACTCACACGCACGAGGCTTTGGAGGCTCAATCCAGTGCTAAATGCAGCTCAACTCTGCCTGTCTTGCCGGGTTAACTACAGCCCTGACTGGACTGACGGGACACCAGCGCTGTTTCTCCGCGCTGCCCATATTTCCCACAAGCCCGGGCAGGTTCACCTGGCGGGACAGACAGAGTGAGCTGGGTTTAGCGCTGCTTCTCTGCGCTGGCTGTGGGCCTGAGGGCGCCGCACCCGTCTGACTCCCGACCTCTCTGGCCACCCGTGGGGGGGGCGTGGGGGGGGGGGGGCACCCGGGTGGGGACGGGTCAGCGCCGGAGACTGGGATCGATCTGTGCCACGTCTCCCTCCTCCAATCACCGCACTCTATCCTCAGTCCCACCCCCAACCCCCCCCCCCGCTCCTCCCTCCTCCAATCATCGCGCTGAATCATCATGTCCCGCCCCCATTGCCTGCTGACCGACGTCTCTCTCGTCCAATCGGCGCCCTCGATCAGCAGTCCCACCTCCACAGGCTCGTGGAAAGCGGAGATTTTAAAACCCGAATGACAAAAACTTGGGGGGGGATGTCCCCCACCTTTCAAAACATGGGGGGGGGGACTTGTCCCCTTTGCCCCCCCGGGTTTTCCGCCCCTGCGCAGGAGCTGCCAGAGCGAGAATGACGAACTGCCTTAGGGGCTCCGACTCCGGGTTTTCTAGAGGTTTACTCCTGGAGCCTTTTCCATGACTGGATATGGCCACAAGGCAGCGGAGGTTTTAAATCAGAGTTTTCCCTCTCCTAGGTGGACTGCCTTCACAGGCTGACGAGCCCCATCTGCCCTTTAACACTCTTACTAAGCAAAAATCTGTCAATCTGCGCCTTAAAAAGATCCGAAGATATACACAAAGTGCTGGAGTAACTCAGCGGGACAGACAGGAGAGAAGGAATGGGGGACATTTTGTGTTGAGACTGATGAGGGTCTCGACCCGAAACGTCACCCATTCCTTCTCTCCAGAGATGCTGCCCGTCCCGCTGAGCTACTCCAGCATTTTATTTTCTATCTTCGGTTTAACCAGCATCTGCAGTTCCTTCCTACACATACCTTAGAAATATCCATTGACTTGTCCTCCACAGCCGTCTGTGGCAATGAATTCCACAGATTCGCCACCGCAAGGCAGTTTAAATTCACTGTGGATGCTGCTAATAGCTCATTACTTGGAAAGCTTTCAGCTGCCTAACAGCTGAAGCACTATCATTGCTCTCATGACTGCCATTCTTGCTTGGAATGAACATTTGAAATGTTTTATTCTGTGCTCCCTGCATGCCAGGAGTTCCCAATGCAATCGGCACGTTCCTCATACCTCAATAGTGCTTGGCACGTCTGTGGGTGCAGAAATCCCAGCATCAGCTGGGCAGGACAAATGGTGCAGCGGTGGAGTTGCTGCCTCACAGCGCCAGAGATCCGGGTTCGATCCTGACCACGGGTGCTGTCTGTATGGAATTTGTACCTTCTCCCCGTGACATGCGTGGGTTTCCTCCAAGTGCTCCGGATTCCTCCCACATCCCAAAGACGGGCGGGTTTGAATTGGCCCTCAGTAAATTGTCTCGAGTTTGTAGGAGAGAACTGGACTAGTTTAGTTTAGTTTAGTTTAGTGTCGAGATACAGCGCTGAAACAGGCCTTTCGGCCCACTGAGTCCGCACCGACCAGCGATCCCCGCACACTAACACTACCCTACGCACTAGGGACAATTTACAATTTACAATCTTTGGTGTGTGGGAGGAAACCACAGCACCTGGAGAAACCCCATGCATCGGAGGGAGACCAGACAGACTCCACACAGACAGGACCCGTGGTCAGGATTGAACCGGGGCCTCTGGTGCTGTGAGGCAGAAACTCTACCACTGCGATACTGTGCTGCTGGTTGGCATGGACTATTTCCATGCTGTATGTCTAATCTAATCCTAAATTAAAAAGTAAATCAATCCGAGAATTTAAAAAAACTACTGAACAGTAGCTAATAAACAGCAAGGTTATTTGGTCAAGAAGGAAACCTGGTGTCCTTGCTTGGTCAATCCTTAAATGCTACGATCAGCCATGATCACATTGAATGGCGATGCTGGTTCGTAGGGCGAGATGGCCTACTCCTGCACCTATTGTCTATTGTCTAATGCCACCCCATGCTGCAGTTTGGTTCACACTTTATCTTCTGAAATGATCAGCCAAGACACCCAGACTGTAGCTGACGGTGCTAAATGCCTGCCCTGCCAGCAACACCCACAATTTGTGAGATTGATATAGAATACAACTTTTACTCGAGGGCCTGAGCTATGGGGAGAAGTTGAGCAGGCTGGGACTCTATTCCTTAGGTCACAGGAGCATGAGGAGTGATCTTATCGAGGTGTACAAAATCATGAGAGGGATAGATCGGGTAGACGCACAGAGTCTCTTGCCCAGAGTAGGGGAATCGAGAACCAAAGGACATTGGTTTAAGGTGAGGGGGGATAGATTTAATAGGAATCTGAGGGGTACCTTTTTCACACAAAGGGTGGTGGGTTAATGGAACAAACTGCCAGAGGAGGTAGTGAGGCTGGGACCATCCCAACTTTTAAGAAACATTAAGACAGATAGAATAGAATAGAATAGAATGCCTTTTATTATCATTCAAACAGATTGGTTTGAACAAAATTGCTTTTTCTACAGTCTTAACATTACAATATTAGATATATGGGTAGTGTAGGTTTAGGTTTAGAGGGACATGGGCCAAACGCAGAGAGGTGGGACTTGTGCAGATGGGGCATGTTGGCCAGTGTGGGCAAGTTGGGTCGACGGGCCTGTTTTCATGCTGCATACTCTATGAGTATGACTCTATGAGTCTATGACTCTAACTGGCTTCTCGACTCACTCTACCTTCTGAAATCCCTGGTAAACCTAGAGCCACTTCTGCTCTCCCAGTTCTGACTGACGGCTTTTTAATTTGCTTGTTAATGGGGCCGTGGCGTCACTGTCTTTAGTCCTGTGTCCTTTCTTTCATCAGCGGGTGGTGAATCTGTGGAATTCCTTGCCACGGAAGGCCAAGTCAGTGGATATTTTTAAGGCAGAGATAGATAGATTCTTGATGACTACGGGTGCCAGGGGTTATGGGGAGAAGGCAGGGGAATGGGGTTAGGAGAGAGAGATAGATCAGCTATGATCGAATGGCGGAGTAGACCTGATGGGCCGAATGGCCTAATTCTGCTCCTATTATGACCTTATGACTGTAAATGCTGCCACATGGTCCATCCCTAATTAACCCCGAGTGATGATTAGATCTTTATTAAATCACTGCATCTGCTGTCAACTATAGGTCAGACCATGTAAAGATGGCAGATGTCCATCTCTGGAGTACTGCGTGGACCAGATGGGTTTTTACAGCCATCGAACTTTGCAGAAATTTGTTCTTCAAATCCAATGCAGCGATACTTTAATGTCACATAACTTCATAAGTTCACAAGTTCAAGGAGCATAATTAGGCCATTCGGCCCGTCATGACTACTCCGCCATGTAATCACGGCTGGTCTACCCTTCCCCCCCCCCCCCCCCAACCCCACTCTACTCGTCAGAGGGTGGCGAACCTGTGGAATCCGTTGCCACAGACGGCGGTGGAGGCCAAGTCAGTGGATATTTTTAAGGCAGAGCCTGACAGATTCTTGATTAGTACGGGTGTCAGATGTTCTGGGGAGAAGTTCCCTGGGATGAAGCAGTTGTCCCAGGGAAGAAACGAGTATTAAAAGTCAGCGTTCTACCAAATTGGATTGTTTTAACTAACAGGTAGAATAGGCTAGATGGGCCAAATGATCTCTTTAGACTTTAGATATAGAGCATGGAAACAGGCCCTTCATGCCAACCAGCGATCACCCCATACACTAACACTATCCTGCACACTAGGGACAATTTACAACTTAACAAATCCAGTTAACCTGTTCACTGTCAAAGGTTATGTGTGGTATTAAAGTGTAGGTTAGAACTAGTGTACGGGGCAAATTTTCTTTCACTATTGGCCATTACCCAAGTATACACGGGGATGGGAGTGAACCAGTTAACCTACAAACCTGTACGTATTTGCAGTGTGGGAGGAAACCGGAGCACCCAGAGAAAACCCACGCGGTCACGGGGAGAGCGTGCAAACTCCATACAGACGGCAGCCATAGTCAGGGTGGAACCCGGGTGTCTGGCGCTGTGAAGCAGCAACGCTACCCTGCGTCACCGTGCCACCTCTCCTTCTGTTCGGTAATCTTATCAGCGACTCAAGTTGATGATTCATAGACAAGTTTGTCAAATTTTCATTGAATCTGCCTAGACCATCAGACATAGGAGCAGAGTTAGGCCATTCGCCCCACTGAGTCTGCTCCAGCATTCGATCATGGCTGATCTATTTTCTCTCGCATCCCCAGTTTCTGCCTCCTCCCCATAACCTTTGACGCCCTTACTAATTAAGAAGCTATCAATCTCTGCTTTAAAAATATCAAATGCCTGCCCTCCACCATTATCTTAACATTTAAGAGTAAAGTGGATAGGTATATGGACGTGAAGGGAATGGAGGGGTATGGTCTGAGTGCAGGTAGATGGGACTAGGGGAAAACAAAGGATCGGCACGGACTGGAAGGGCCGAGAGGGCCTGTTTCCGTGCTGTAATTGTTATATGGTTATATGGTTATATGGTTATCATCTCTGGCAATGAATTCCACAGATTCACCATCCTCTGTATAAAGAAATTCCTCTTCATTTACATTCTAAAGGTCGCACATCCTTTCATTCAAAGGTTGTACCTTCTGGTCCTCGACTCTCCTACTACGGGAAACATCCTAACCACGGGCACTCTATCTACGCCCTACTTTGGTGTCACAGTGGCACGGCAGTAGCGTTGCTGCCTTACAGCACCAGAGATCCAGGTTCGATCCTGACTACGGGTGCTGTCTGTACCGGAGTTTGTACGTTCTCCCTGTGACCGCGTGGCTTTTCACCGGGTGTTCCGGTTTCCTCCCACACTCCAAAGATGTGCAGGTTTTTAGCTTAATTGGCCTCTGTAAATTGTCCTTAAAGTGTAGGATGGAACTAGTGCACGGGCGGATTGCTGGTTGGAGCAGTCTCAGTGGGCCGAACGGCCCGTTTCTATGCTGGATCTCTAAACTAATCCCGAAATGAAACAAAACCTGGGATACTATGTACAGGCATAGTCTTTCCATCCAAGGAGTGATATCCTTGCACTAAAAACAGTGCAGCAAAGATTCACCGGATTAATTCGTGGAATGGGGAGGATTGTCTTATGCGGAGAGATTAAGCAGACTGGGCTGAGGCATTCTCGACTTTAGAACAATGACTAATGATGACAAACATACAAAATTCCTACAGTATTTGACAAGATAGATATTTTATTAGTGCAGGAAGGAACTGCAGATGCTGGTTTACACCAAAGATAGACACAAAACACTGGAGTTAACTCAGCGGGTCAGGCAGCATCTCTGGAGAAAGCAATAGGTGACATTTCAGAGGGGTCCAAAGAAGGGTCTCGGCCCAAAATGTCACCTATTCCTTCTCTCCAGAGATGCTGCCCTGAGCTGCTGAGTTACTCCAGCTTTCGTGTCTATCTTCGATGTTTTATTAGTGTTTCCCTCTGATTGGCCAGAGGTCCCAAACTCAAAGCATAGGCTTAAAGTGAGAGGGAGAGCTTTAAGAGTGGCAAATGTTTCACTCCGAGTATAATCCATTTCTGAAATGAGTTTAGTTTAGTTTAGTTCAGGGATACACCGCGGAAACAGGCCCTTCGGCCCACCGGGTCTGTGCTGACCAGCGATCCCCAAATATTAACACTATCAGTCTGAAGAAGGGCCTCCATCCGAAACGTCGCCCATTCCTTCTCTCCAGAGATGCTGCCTCACCCGGTGAGTTACTCCAGCGTTTTGTGTCTAACCTTCGATTAACACTATCCCACACTCACGAAGGACAGTTTGCACATTTACCAAGCCAATGTACCTACACACCCGTACGTCTTTGGAGTGTGGAAGGAAACCATAGATCGCGGAGAAAACCCACATGGTCACCGGGAGAACATACAAACTCCGTACAGACAGCACCCGTAGTCTGGATCGAACCCAGGTCTCTGAGTGCTGTAAGGCAGCAACTCTACCACTGCACCACCATGCCAAGTTGCCAGAGGAAGCATTAGGGCCGGATAACTTTAAAAAGTCATTTGGATGGACTGGGACTCTATTCCTTGGAGCGCAGGAGGATGAGGGGTGATCTGACAGATGTGTATAAAATCAACGAGAGATATAGATTGGGTAGTCCCTTGCCCAGAGTAGGTGAATCGAGGACCAGAGCACACAGGTTTAAGGTGAAGGGGAAAAGATTTCATAGAATTCGGAAGAGTAGTTTTTTCACACAAAGGGTGGTGGGTGTATGGAACAAGCTGCCAGAGGAGGTAGTTGAGGCAGGGACTATCCCGACGTTTAAGAAATAGTTGGAGAGGGCATGTATGGAGGGATATGGACCAAACGCTGGCATATGGGAGCAGTGTAGCTGGGACATGTTGGTCGGTGTAGGCAAGTTGGGCCAAAGGACTTGTTTCCACACTGTATGACTATGAATCAATCTACAGATAGGAAGCTTCTGAGGCATATGAGGCAAATGGGACTATCCCGGAGTTCCAACTTGGTCCGCACGGACAAGGTGGGCCGAAGGTCATATTTCCATACTGTACAGCTCCATGACTTTGACTGCATGACTCTAACAAATTAGCTATTCAGGTCAGCGTTGAGAAGAAATGTCTTCATCTACACAGCAGTAAATCATTGGGATTCTCGACCCACATCGACCCTGGAAGCTGTTTCAAAGCATCTCGAAGAATGAGACAGATTGATTTTTAGATATTAAGGGAATCAAGAGACAATGGGCTTAGTTTAGGAAAATGTCAATGAGGCAAGAGATCAGACAACTTCCAGTTGAGTTGGCGGGGCTGACACAATGCCCTGCACCTGCTTCTATTTGGAATGGTTTTTACGCTTTTACTCGCTTCCAGATGTGACGATTTCAACACATTTCTGACTGGCATCTTCCAATCTATTTTATATTGCGCCCAGATAAATCAAAGGGGAACAAAAGGGCGACAGGGTGGCGCAGCGGTAGAGTTGCTGACTCACAGCGCCAGAGTCCCGGGTTCAATCCTGACTACGGGTGCTGTCTGTACGGAGTTTGTACGTTCTCCCCGTGTCCTGCGTGGGTTTATTCCAAGATCTTCGGTATCCTCCCACACTCCAAATATGTACAGGTTTGTCTTGGTGTACAAAAAAATGGAAATTGCCCCTAGTGCGCGTAGGATAGTGCGGGGATCGCTGGTCGGTGTGAACACGGTGGACCGAAGGGCCTGTTTCAGTGCTGTATCTCCAAACTAAACTAAACTTACTAATATGTTACTAATCGGTAGGTTGTTCAGCTGAGTGAAAGCGGTCTCAGCTTAGAGAGAAGAGGAAAGAGAAATAAGAAAAAGGTGGGTTGCGATGTTTTGCTGAAGATTTGGTCAGGCCTAGACAGAAAGTGCTGGAGTAACTCAGCGGGTCAGGCAGCAGCTCTGGAGAACATGGACAGGTGACATATCGGGCTGGGGCCCTTCTTCAGGAGCGTTTCCTATCTCCCGCTGAGTGGCTCCAGCATTTTGTGCCTTTCCTTGGTTAAAGCAGCATCTGCAGTTCCTTGCTTCTACATTTGGACCGCTCCACTGTGATATCTCCTACTGTGTAAAGAAAGGTTGTGTCGGTAGAACTATGAAGAGTATGCGTATTTTCAATCTGTGGGGTGCAATTGTAGAATGATTTGAATGTGGAACTCAAGCAAAACACAAACATTACTCAGTTTAAGAAGAAGAGCAAAAATAAATATTTTCCAGAGATATAAGAATGAGGAAGGGTGTGAAGACGGTTAAGGTTATATATGTATGGATATATGTATGTATATGTTTATGTATGTATGTGTGTGTGTATATATATATATATATATATATATATGTAGGTGAGATAAAGTTTGTGAATTAATTGATGAGTACCAGAGAAGGGATAGGAATAACTAAGTGTATACTTCCTCCTACTCCTTTTCGAACATGTAAGATTTAAGTTGTGATGTTTATGGGAAGATATTCAATGGGTTGTGTATAGGTTTGTTGTTCATTTCATGTTATTGTTATTTTGCATTGTTTTTAACTTTTAATGTTTTACATGTTCGAAATAAAATATATACTGCTATATATATAATACTACTACTTAAGTTCTCCTGTTTTACACTGAAGATGGGTCCCGATCCATGTTCTCCAGGGCAGCTCCCTGATCTGTTGATATACTCCAGTATTTTAGTTTAGTTTAGTTTAGAGATACATTGCAGAAACAGGCCCTTCGGCCCACCGAGTCCGCGCCAACCAGCGATCCCCGTACACTAACACTATCCTACACACACTAAGGACAATTGACAATTTTACTAAGCCAATTAGCCTACACACCTGAACGTTCCTGGAGTGTGGGAGGAAACCCACGCAGTCACGGGGAGAACCTACAAACTCCGTACACACAGCACCCGTAGTCAAGATTGAACCAGGGTATCAGGCGCTGTGAGGCAGCAACTCTACTGATGTGCCGACCCTGATGGTCAGTATGGACACGGTGGACTGAAGGGCCTGTTTCCATGCTGTATCTGTAAACCAAAATCTAAAAGAGAAGCTGATTTTTGAAGTATTTACGTTACGCCAGGGTACAATCCTGATCCTCCCACCTACCTCATTCAACTTTTTCCCTGGAACTGTTGCGTTACAATGCTAAGAAACTATATTCTGAAATCTGGTATCTTCCTCTTTGATCTATCTTTTACATATAAAATAAAGACACAAAGTGCTGGAGTGACTCTGGTTGTGCCATTACAGGTAGGATGTGGAGGCTTTGCTTGGGGTGTGGAAGAGGTTTGCCAGAATGCTGCCTGGATTGGAGGGTTTCTGCTACAGGGAGAGGTTGGACAGACTTGGATTGCTTTCTCTGGAGGTTGAGGAGAGACCTGGTGGAGGAATAACAAATTATAAGAGGCATTGTCAGAGTAGACAGTCAGAAACCAGGGTGGATCATCACAGCTTGGTTTAGGAACAGCTCCATCCCAAGACCGCGTGAAATTGCAGTGGATTATGGACGCAGCCCAGACTACCACACATTTGGTCGCCAAATTATAGGAAGGATGTCAACAAAATAGAGAGAGTACAGAGGAGATTTACTAGAATGTTGCCTCGGTTTCAGCACCTAAGTTACAGAGAAAGGTTGAACAAGATAGGTCTTTATTCTTTGGAGCACAGAAGGTTAAGGGGGGGGGACTTGATTGAGGTCTTTAAAATGATGAGAGGGATAGACAGAGTTGACGTGGATAAGCTTTTTCCATTGAGAGCAGGGAAGATTCAAACAAGAGGACATGATTTGAGAATTAAAGGACAAAGGTTTAGGGGTAACATGAGGGGGAACCTCTTTACTCAGAGAGTGGTGACTGTATGGAATGAGCTTCCAGTGGAAGTGGTGGAGGCAGGTTCGATTTTATCAATTTAAAAATAAATTGGATAGGTATATGGACGGGAAGGGAATGGAGGCTGCAGCTAGATGGGACTAGGTGAGAGTAAGTGTTTGGCACGGACCTGAAGGGCCGAGAGGGCCTGTTTCCGTGCTGTAATTGTTATATGGTTATATGGTTATAACCCGTAGCATGGAGCGAACCCGGGTCTCCGGCGCTGTAAGGCAGCAACTCAACCGTTGCGCCACCGTGCCGCCCAGTCATTCTGCGTCTGTCTGTGGTAAACCAGCATCTGCAGCTCCGTGTTTGTACTGACGAGTTGAACTCCATTCTGACCACCGCACTGTATTCACAAGTAATATTTTCCCTGCAAACCTTACAATAAAAAATATGTGACCTCTGAACACTTTAAGCCTGCCGGCAGACATTTTCAATCACAGCACTTTGTGGCTTCATGTTGGGATACCATTAGGTTCCGTACAAACCTGCACCGACAACCACCTCTCGTTGTGCTTCCAATTGAGTTGCAAGCCCTTTGAACAGAGCCGACGTGAAAAGTCACAGGAAACATATCTGAACACAACAATAATCAGACAAGTAACAAAAGCGAGATTTCAGACGTCATGACTCACTGGTCAGTTCAGTTCAGTTGCAGTCTAGTGTATTGTCTACATGTGTACCGAGGTATAGTGAAAAGCTTTTTGGTGCGTGCTAACCAGTCAACAGAAAGACAATACATGATTACAATCGAGCCATTTGCAGTGTACAGATGATACATGATAAGGGAATAACATTGAGTGCAAGACAAAGCCAGCAAAAGTCTGATCAAGGATAGTCCGTGGGTCGCTAGTGAGGTAGATAGTAGCTCTGCACTGCTCTCTGGTTGCGGTAGGATGATTCAGTTGCCTGATAACAGCTGGGAAGAAACTGTCTCTGAATCTGGAGGTGTGCATTTTCACACTTCTATACCTTTTGCCCGATGGGCGAGGGGAGAAGAGGGAGTGGCCAGCGTGTGACTTGTCCTTGATGATGCTGAATTTGGTTTAGTTTAGTTTAGTTTAGAGCAGAGGTCGGCAACCTTTACTGCCAAGGGGCCACAACATATGTCTGTGAGCGGATGGCGGGCCATATCTATCACATGTACACGTGGATGCCACCCCCATCCCGCCCTGGATGGCAGGCATCGAATCACGTGTTCACATAGATCCTGCCCCTTCGGGGACGCCACCCGCAGCACTGAGCTCAAATATCACACTCACTCGCCCCGGCCTACGGACAACCCCGATCCCAACAGTGAAGCCCAGACGTGGAAGGTGTGCGTCCGTGCTGGCGGCTTTGCGCAGGATGCGGTACAGCCAGGTACCAGAGGTAGAAAAAAAATGCTGGCGAAACTCACTCCAGCATTTTTTTCTGCCTTCGATTTTTCCATCATCTGCTGTTCTTTCTTAAACATTCCGGGTACCGGAGATGACGGAAGTATGTAGGCCGGATGATTGAGGGAAAAATAAAACGCCTGCGGGCCGGATAATTTCGGGCTACAGGCTAGATTCGGCCCGGGAGCCGTAGGTTGCCGACCCCTAGTTTAGAGATACAGCACGGAAACAGGCCCTTCGGCCCACCGAGTCTGCACCGACCAACGATCCCCACACTTGGCCTTGCTGGCCTTGCCGAGGCAGCGTGAGGTGTAAATGGAGGTTGGTTTGTGTGATGGTCAGGGCTGCGTCCACAATTCACTGCAACTGTAAGGCGACGCCGCTAAAATAATAGTTATTCACTTGGCACAATCAGTGGCTGACGGGGTTAATGGGATTTTGTGAGTGATTTGTGACTGACTGCCTGTCAAGCTGCAACCAATGCGGTATGAATATTGACTTCTCTAACTTCAAGTATCCCTCTCCCTCCATCCCTACCCCATTCTAGTTTTCCGACCAGTTCCACTGCCCTACTTTTTACATTTTACTGATTGTATGTCTCGTTGTCACCTTCCCCTCAGCTGACAGTGAAGCATCTATTCAACATCTTCCTCGATCCATGTCCCCTTTGATCCCTCGTTTTCACACCTAACCCTTCCCGATCTCTACGTCATCCACTCCCCTGACTCTCAGTCTGTAGAAGGGTCTCAACATAAGCGTCACGCCAGAGATGCTGCCTGTCCCGCTGAGTTACTCCAGCATTTTGTGTCTATCTTCGGTGTAAACCAGCATCTGCAGTTCCTTCCTTCACAACCAATTGCTGCTAGAAGATGATTCAACCTAAATTGCGCACTTTGAAAAAAACATGAGATAATCATCTCCTCAAGCAGTTGACCCTGCCATTTCTTTTTTTTTTTTTTTTTTTTTTTTTAGAAACAATATATACCAAGTACACTCTTATACGACCCTGCCATTTCTAACACAGGTGTGGTCTCACTTATCCTGAACACAATATGCAATAGAAAGACAGAACTGAATCAATTAATAAGTTTATTGGCCAAGAATGAACACATACAAGGATTTTGCCCTGGAGCTCCAACACGACATACAGTAAACAATTAAGAATAAAACATACAACGTTAAAACATTAAGAATAAAACATTACAGTTTAAACATGTGGATGAAATAAAATACCAGAGCAAAAGGAGACTACAGATTTTTGATTATTGAGTAGAGCTACAATTCGTGGAAAAAAAAGCTATTTTTATGTCTGGCTGTGGCAGCTTTGACAGTCCGGAGTCACCTTCCAGAGGGAAGTGCTTCAAAGAGTTTGTGGCCAGGGGTCAGAGAGATCTTGCCCGCTCGCTTCCTGGCCCTTGCAGCATATAGTTTGTCAATGGGGGAAGGTTGCAACTGTGTTGAAATCGCCACACCCGGAAGCAAGTAAAGGCGTAAAAACTATTCCAAATAGAAGCAGGAGCCGGGCATTGTGTCAGCCCCGCCAACTCAACTGAATCTCTTACCTCATTGACATTTTCCTAAACTAAGCCCATTGTCCCTTGATTCCCCAAAAATCAATCCGTCTCACTCTTTGAGATGCTTTGAAACAGCTTCCAGAGTCAATGCGGGTCGAGAATCCCAATGATTTACTGCTGTGTGGATGAAGACATATCTTCTCATCTCTGTCCTGAATAGCTAATTCTTTAGAGTCATGGAGTCAAAGTCATGGAGCTGTACAGCATGCAAAGAGGCCATTTGGCCCTCCTTGTCCATGCTGACCAAGGTGAAACGCCGGGCGAGTCCCATTTTGCTCAAATCCCTCTAAACCTTCCTATGCATAGATCCGTCCAAATGTGCTTTTAAAAGTTGCCATTGTGTCCGCTTCTATAGCTTCCTCCGGCATCTCATTCCAGATACGGATTACTCTCCCAGTGAAAAGGTTGCCTCTTAAAGCTTTCTCTCTCTCTCACCTTAAGCTTATGCCTAGAGTTTGGAGCCTCTGGTCAACCAGAGAAAACTAATATAAATTGAGAGATGGACACTAAATGCTTTAGTAACTCAGCGGCTCAGGCTGCACCCCTGGGAGAAAAGGAATGGGTGACGTTTCAGGCCACAACCCTTCTTCAGACCCATCAGAAACATCACCTTTTCCTTTCCTCCCGAGATGCTGCTTGGCCCGCTGGGTATCTGCCGGTTTTTGCGCCTATCTTTGGTGTAAACCAGCATCTGCAGTTCCTTCCTACACTAATAAAATATCTATCTTGTCAAATCCATGTCGGAATTTGTACGTTTGTCATCATTATTCATTGTTCTAAAGTCTACAATGCTTCAGCCCGGTCTGCTTATGGGCCTGTCCCACTGAGGCGATTTTTCAGCGGACTGGAATGAAGCCTGAAAAACCGGCAACTGGAACGGCGACTGTCAGAGTGGAACACACACACACACATCACTTCCTTCACCAGCCCGTTATGTAGGTGGGGGACAGGGCAAGCGGGGGGGGAGCGCTGTCTAAACAATTCACACGATGCAAAGCCACGGTGATACAGACACACAGCGCGATGAACAAGAAGGTTGGCGATGTCAAAAGACGGCTAAAGCACAGTGTACGGAAAGTCCTTTAAAAGAGGGGGGAGAAGGGGAAGAGGGGGGAGAGGGGGGAGAGGGGGGAGAGGGGGGAGAAGGGGGGAGAGGGGGGGAGAAGGGGAGGGAGAAGGAGTGGAGACAACTTTTAAGAAGCCAGCGATACACGGCTGTGAAGCTTGGCGGACATTTAACATTACTGGTCGGTTATCCTTGGTTCTGAAAACGATCGCTTACTTTTTTTTTCCTAATGATCCAATGAAATTCACCGGTCAGCACCGGCTACAACCTACGAGAACCTCCGAAAACCTTCGACTTCCTGGCAAACCACTAGGACCTCCTGGCGACCCACCTACGGCACGAGAATTCTCGCTACTCTCCATGGCCGCTTCATTCCAGTCGCCGCTAACTTTATTAACACGTTGAAAAATTCACGGCGACCATAATGAGGCCGGGACTAGTTGCCAGAATGCGGGAACTCCTCACGACCATGAGGGCGCCTCCCCGGCAACCACCCGCGAACATGTGGCGACCATGTGGCGACTGCAGAGTCTCCTGCAGTCACGTTAAAAAGCCGCCTAAGTGGGACAGGCCCATTTACTCTCTCCGCATAAGACAATCCTCCCCATTCCACCGGAATTAATCCGGTGAATCTTTGCTGCACTGCTTTTGCTATCACTCCTTGGATGAGGAGAATGGGCCTGTACATAGTATTCCAGATGTGATCCAACCAACAATCAGCTCGTACATTAGTCCTATCCTGCATACTGACAATTTATAGAGGCCATGTAACCTACAAAATGCACGTCGTTGGAGTGTGGGAGGAAACCGGAGCACCCAGAGAAAACCCACGCAGCTCACGGGGAGAACGTAGAAACACCAAACACACAGCACCCGCAGTCAGGATCGAACCCGGATCTCTGGTGCTGTAAGGCAGCAACTCTACCGTGACACCCACTGGGGCCTAGATAGAATGGCTGCGGTCAGGATGTTTCCGGTAGTGGGAGAGTCTAGGACGAGAGGGCACAACCTCAGAATGAAAGGATGTACCTTTAGAATGTAGATGAGGAGGAATTTCTTGATACAAAGGGTGGTGAATCTGTGGAATTCATTGCCAGAGAGGGCAGTGGAGGGAAGTGTTTTGGATATTTTTTTAAAGCAGAGATGGGTCGTTAATTGACTCTTAATTAGTAAGGGTGCCAAAGGCTACAGGGAGAAGGCAAGAGAATGGGGTTGAGAGAGGGTCAATGGTTAAGAGTGTTTTATATTCAAGAGTGCTGTAACGGGACAATAAATGTCTTACTTACAGCAGCACAACAGATGTGTTTAGTTTAGTTCAGTCTAGTTGATGGTGTTGATCGCCGAGCTGTAGTCTACGAACAACAGCCTGACGTATGTATTTGTATTGTCTAAGTGGTCCAGTGCAGAGGGGAGGGCCAGTGAGATTGCATCCTCCATTGACCTGCCGTGCTTGGTAAACTGGAGTGGGTCCAGGTTCTTGTTGAGGTAGGAGTTGATATATGGGGGGGGCTGCCCCAAGCAAACTTCTCTTGCTATTTGGAGAAGCAGGTCCTGGTTTACAAAAAAAGACACAAAGTGCTGGAGGAACTCAGCGGGTCAGGTAGCATCTCTGGAGAACATGGATAAGTGACATCAGCGGGACCCTTCCTCAGACCCCTCCAGTCACCTGTCCATGTTCTCCGTAGATGCTGCCTGGCCCGCTGAGTTACGCAAGCACTTTTACAAGTTATAGGAGTAGAATTAGGCCATTCGGCCCATCGAGTCTACTCCGCCATTCAATCATGGCTGATCTCTGCCTCCTTATCCCATTTTCCTGCCTTCTCCCCATAACCCTTGACACCCGTTCTAATCAAGAATTGGTCTATCTCTGCCTTAAAAATATCCACTGACTTGGCCTCCACAGCTGCCTGTGGCAATGAGTTCCACAGATTAACTATCCTCTGACTAAAGAAGTTCCTCCTCACCTCCTTTCTAAAAGAGCGCCCTTTAATTCTGAGGCTGTGCCCTCTGGTCCTAGACTCTCCCACCAGTGGAAACCTCCTCTCCACATCCAATATATCTTTGCCTTTCATTATTCTATAAGTTTCATTGAGGTCCCCCCCCCCCCCCCCCCCCCCCCCCCCCCGGCATCCTCATAAATCTTCTCCACACCATTACCAACTTGACAAAGTCTATCCTATAACATGGTGTCCAGAACTGAGCACAATACCCCAAATGCAGCCTCACCAATGTTTTATATAACTGCAACATGATCTCCTAACTTCTATACTAGACTGATGAAGGGCAATGAGCCAAAAGTATTTTTGACCCCACTATCTACCTGCAATGCCACATTCAAGGAACTATGCACCTGCACTCCTAGAACCCTCTGTTCGACAGCACTCCCCAGAGACCTACCATGCACTGTGTACGTGTCGGACTGTGTGCCCATGTCAGTGTTCCCAAATGCAACACCTCACATTTCTCTGTATCGCATTACACATGACAATATTTTTAGTTTTAGAGATACAGCACGGAAGCAGGCCCTCGGACCATCGAGTCTGCACGGAACAGCGATCCCCATACACCAACACTATCCTACACACACTAGGGACAATTTACATTTATACCAAGCCAATTAACCTACAAACCTGCATGTCTTTGGAGTGTGGGAGGAAATAGAAGATCTCGGAGAAAACCCACGCAGGTCACGGGGAGAACGTACTAGCGCCAGTAGTCAGCATCAAACCATGATATCTTATATTACTAAAAGTCTGATCTTGACCGCTTTTGGCTTGCTGTGCTGTGATTTCCGAGAGAACGCCGCCACCTACGGCCATCATTTTTGGCCACCTTCCTCAGAGCTGCCCTCCAACTTCCGAGACCGGAGGAGTTTTCCCATCGATGAAAAATCAGAGCGATATTAATGTTTTTTAATTTTTTGCCATTCTCTCTGCTGCCCCTGCTGGTGGGAGGGGGGGAGGACAATAAAACCTGGAAGTGGTGTGCCTCACTCAGTCTCTGCAACATGGAGGAAGCGAGAGGGTGATGTCTCTCTGAATAACACTAGACTCATCTACTCAACTGCGAATGCCCTTAATGTGGTTTGAAAATCAAAATATAAGTAGAAATGCACTGCAAATGGCTGTCTTTGGGGTGAGGTGGGAGTGCACTGCGAATGGTTGTCTTTGGGGTGAAGTGAAAATGCACTGCAAATGGCTGTTTGGGGGGTTTTGGGTTGAAGTGGAAATGCACTGCAAATATTAGCATTCATAGCGAAAGGATTTGAGCATAGGAGCAGGGAGGTTCTATTGCAGTTGTACAGGGTTTTGGTGAGACCACATCTGGACAGTTTTGGTCTCCAAATCTGAGGAAAGACATTCTTACCACAGAGGGGGTACAGAGAAGATTCACCAGACTGATTCCTGGGATGTCAGGACTTTCATATGAGGAAAGACTGGATAGACTTGGCTTGTACTCGCTAGAATTTAGAAGACTGAGGGGGGATCTTATAGAAACTTACAAAATTCTTAAGGGGTTGGATAGGCTAGATGCAGGAAGATTGTTCCCGATGTTGGGGAGGTCCAGAACAAGGGGTCACAGTCTAAGGATAAGGGGAAATTCCTTTAGGACCGAGATGAGGAAAACATTTTTCACACAGAGAGTGGTGAGTCTCTGGAATTCTCTGCCACAGAAGGTAGTTGAGGCCAGTTCATTGGCTATATTTAAGAGAGAGTGTGGCCCTTGTGGCTAAAGGGATCAGGAGGTATGGAGAGAAGGCAGGTACAGGATACTGAGTTGGATGATCAGCCATGATCATATTGGTGGTGCAGGTTCAAAGGGCCGAATGGCCTACTCATGCACCTATTTTCTATGTTTCTAAAACCCGGAAGTGTGGGTGTGGCTCAATCTCTGCATGATGGGGGAGGGAGAGGTCACAACTCCATCTGAGCTGTGAATCAACTGAACACACTGAATGTCTACTGAACTGTGAGTGTGGTGTTTTGTGTGGTCTTATGGTGGTTTTACCCTGCTTGAAATGGTATGAAACTGCATTTGAATGTGGTGTCCTTGGACCCTGCTTGAAGTGGTAGGAAACTGAACCTGAATTTGGTGACCTTGCACCCTGCTTGAAGTGGTATGAAACTGCACTTGAATTTTACGGACTTGCACCCTGCTCAAAGAGGTAAGAAACTGCACTTGAATTTAGTGGCCTTGCACCCTGCTTGAAATGGTAGGAAAATGGATTTGAATTTGGTGGCCTTGCACTCTGCTTGAAATGGAATTTCAAGGAATAGCCATGAGTCAGCTGCCAGCCCACCAGCCATGAGTGAGCTGCCAGCACATCATGCTTGAGGGACTGAGCTGCCCCCCAAGAATCCATTTGGCCCACAATGTCCATACTAGCCCTCTGGAGACCAGTAGTCCCTGCAGCCATCAACACCCATACCAGCGCTCCAGTAAGCAACGCCCCGCCCCCAACTGGCCACCAGTATTGGAATTGGTGGAGAGGGGGAATATTGCAGTCGGGGGACCAGCCCTCCCGTGTGAACATGGGACCCAATGGGTCCCACTTAGTCTCGTGGTTAGATAAAGCTCTAGGATGGAGGACTGACATGTGATGAAAGAATGGGTCAACTGGGCTTGTATTCACTGGGATTTAGAAGGATGAGAGGGGATTTTATAGAAACACTAGACTTAGTGGGACCTGTTGTGCCGCCCCGATCTCCCTCCTCCCCTCACCCCACCCCACTCTTCCCCTTGCCTTCCCCCCCCCCCATGCACTCACTCCATCCCCCCTCAACCCCCCCCCCCCCATCCAATCTTAGTGGCTCTCTGGTGGCGCAGCCATTCCCTCCCATTGGATTCCCATTGTGACGTAGAACACGCAGGTATTACTGCGCAGGTGGAGCTGACGGGCACGGCAAGTGGAAAAAGGATTTATTAAAGCTTAAAATGTGAATAACTCAAAATATAACAACAATTTAAACATTAAAGAGGAGATTTATTCAGTCCATTCTTTCTTGTGGATACGTTTTTCCCATTGAGGGTAGGGAAGATTCAAACAAGAGGGCATGACATGAGAATTAAGGGACAGACGTTTCGGGGTAACGTGAGGGGGAACTTCTTTACTCAGAGGGTGGTGGCTGTGTGGAATGAGCTTCCAGCAGAAGTGGTGGAGGCAGGATCGATTTTAACATTTAAAAGTAAAGTGGATAGGTATATGGACGTGAAGGGAATGGAGGGGTATGGTCTGAGTGCAGGTAGATGGGACTAGGGGAAAACAAATGGTCGGCACGGACTGGAAGGGCCGAGAGGGCCTGTTTCCGTGCTGTAATTGTTATATGGTTATATGGTTGTTGCGTCTCTTGTTGTGTTCTGCAGCTGGGGGAGGGTGTCGGCTTCAGGCGGGGGCTGTCGGGGGCCGGTGGAAGGAGCGTCCTGCAGCCGGGGGAGAGGGTCGGCTTTCTGGAGGGCTAGTAATGGTGTTGTGGGCCAAAGGGACTGGTTTCCAGAGGGCTAGTATGGACATTCTATCCTCACCTTTTCCATCATGGTCTGGTTTGGCTCAGCCACCAAGCACGACATCCGGAGGCTGCAGCGAATCGTCCGATCAGCAGAGACGGTTATTGGCTGCAACCTTCCCTCCATTGATGAACTGTACACTGCAAGGGCCAGGAAGCGAGCGGGCAAGGTCATCTCTGACCCCTCTCACCCAGGCCACAAACTTATTGAATCACTTCCCTCTGGAAGGCGACTCCAGATTGTCAAAGCTGCCACAGCCAGACATAAAAACAGCTTTTTTCCCCAAGAGTAGTAGCTCCACTCAATAACCAAAAATCTGTAGCCTCCTTTAGCTCTGGTATTTTATTTAATTCACATGCTTAATCAAAAGTGTTTTATTATTAATGTTTAATGTTTTATGTGTCATTCCTATCTGTCACTGTATGTCATGTTGTCACGTGTGGGTGGAGCACCAAGGCAAATTCCTTGTATGTGAATACTTGGCCAATAAACTTATTCATTCATTCATTCAATGGATTCTTCAGCTAGCCCTGCAGCTGGGGACGGCAAGGCTTCAGGTGGGGGCTGGAGGGAGCGTTCTGTAACCAGGGAGGGGGACGGCTTCAGGCAGGTGCCGGTGGGGGGAGCGCTGCCGTGGCCTACTGCTGTCATGGCCTGCAGCTGGGGGGGGGGGGCGGTGTGCAAGGGGAGGGGGATGGGGGTGTGTGGGCGGGGGTGGTGAGCCCCGCCAGTGCCCCGCTCCCTCAAACCTCCCACTCTCACTCTTCACTTCCCCAGGCAGCAATCGGGCAGGCTCCGCACTCCGGGCGGCTTCTGGATCCACAGATCACTCACTCACGACTCCTGGACTCACAGTTCACTCACTCACGACTCCTGGACTCACAGTTCACTCACGCTCCTGAACTCACAGTTCACTCAGTCACAGCTCCTGGACTCCACTCTCACTCACTCACAGCTTCTGGACTCGACTTTCACTCACGGCTTCCAGACTTCCGGGCTGACTGACACACACCCGACTTCTGGATCACGCCCGGCCTCCGGGGCTTTATTCTCATTACCCCGGTGATTGACAGCAGGTGCTGGAGAGGGCGTTACCTTCATGGTGACTGACAGGCGAGAAGACCAATCTGCTGATAACTTCATAACTTTTGTAATATTCCACCGATCCGAACAAAACTTGGTGCGCTTCGAGCAGAGGAGAACGGTGAGTAAGGTGGCGAAAAAATCTTAGCGATATAGGGTACAGTTTTTCCGTAAATTTAAAAACAACACAAACCGGTTGAGGACAAGATGAGAGTTTTAGTAATAGTATAGATTGAAGATAGAAGAGAGATGGATATAAAATGCTTAAGAGATTGGACAGGCTAGATGCAGGAAAAATGTTCCCGATGTTGGGGGAGTCCAGAACCAGAGGTCTGAATACCGTTTGAGACCATTTAGGACTGAGATGCGGAAATGTTGCTTCACCCAGAGAATTGTGAATTTGCGGAATTCTTTGCCAAAGAAGGCAGTGGAGGCTAATTCGTAGAAACATAGAAAATAGGTGCAGGAGTAGGCCATTCGGCCCTTCGAGCCTGCACCGCCATTCAATATGATCCTGGCTGATCATCCAACTCAGTATTCACTGGATGTTTTCGAGAGAGAGAGTTAGATATAGCACTTAGGGCTAACGGAATCAAGGGCTGTGGGGAGAGAGCAGGATCGGGGTACTGAATCTGGATGTTCAGCCGTGATCATATTGAATGGCGGTGCTGGTTAGAAGGGCCGAATGGCCTGCTCCTGCACCTTTTTTCCACGTTTCTCTGAACCCGGGTCTCTGGCACAGTAAGGCAGCAACTCTACCTCTGTGCCACCATGCCACCCTAAGTAAACAATATTAAACAAACACCAATACTATGGTATGCACGTATTCATAACAAATAAGATTTCATGCATTTTGCTTGAAGCTCCACCTAAATCACCTGAAGTAGATTCCATGGGGATGTCTTTGACTAGTCTAGTCAGTCGTATTTCTCCTCAAGATTCCTCATGCTTAAAGCCATTAAACACAATTCCTTCAATTTGCCGAAATGTTCAATGTTATCGTTAACTCAGTCCATTTTCTCCAACGTTGATTTATGGTCCGCAATTACCACTGCTAAAATGTATGGCTAAGTAAGCCCTGCGTGAAGCACTCCAATTGAAGGATTTGTGATATGGTACCAGGGCCGCCCGTTGAAAATATCCCCGGACGATAATGACTAGATCTTCGAACATGCACACGCCAGAGTGAGTGACCAGATTATAATGAGAAAAAATGACAAATTTTTGCACACTTAATTTGGGTTGGCAATTTATTAGAGTTCTTCTTGACAGGGCAATTTGTAAAAATAAATCGAGGGGAATCCCAAAGAGAAAAAATAAAGGCTTTGTAATTAAATCTCTTTTAGGCCCAATTTCAGGTGCGTTGTCAACCTTCCAGGAATGTCTGAGGAATTAATGATTAATATCCAGAGGTTCTGCTGCAATTCAATTAAAGTGCCATCTATAATATATTTAGTATTAGACACGTACCCCTTTACCCGCTTTGAAGACCTCTAAGCTCATAAGCGATGGGAGCAGAATTAGGCCATTCGGCCCATCGAGTCTACTCCACCATTCAATCATGGCTGATCTATCTTTCCCTCTCAAACCCATTCTCCTGCCTGCTCCCCATAACCCGACACCCGTACTAATCAGGAAACCACCACTTCCATGACTTCATCCCACGACAGCCTTGCCGCTCCTTCCTCGTAGAGTCATAGCATGGAAGTACAGCATGGGAACAGGCCCTTCAGCCCAACTTGCCTATGCTAACAATCCATACCAGTCACACGTGCTTGCGCTTGGCTCATAGCCCTGTTTTTAGTTTAGCTGTGATTAGTTCATAAGGTCACGTGTGATAGGAGCAGAATTAGGCCATTCAGCCCATCGAGTCTACTCCACCATTCAATCATGGCTGATCTATCTCTCCCTCCCAACCCCATTCTCCTGCCTTCTCCACATAACCCCTGATTTATGAATTTATGCAAAGGACAAACATCTCTGTCAGCAATTTCATCACTAGTTTGCCACAATGTTCTAGGATAGACTGTGTCAGGCCCTGGAGATTTATCCTTCATTGTGTTGCTCAGGACTCCTCTTTGGTAATGTTAATATGTTTCAGAATACAGTTACCACTATTCTGTTCCTCACTCTTGTCATTTAAATTAAAATCGGCTTGCAGATACCTCTTACAAAGATTGCAAGGCATGAAACCTGACTCCCTCTGGAGCCCCAGGGGAAAACCCAGATGGTCACAGGGAGAAAGTACAAACTCCTTTCAGACAGCATCCGTGGTGAGGATCGAAGCCGGGTCTCTGCTGCGGTAAGGCAGCAAATCTACCCCCACTTGATTCATTCTCCACTTTCAGAGAGGATTTAGATTAATATTACACAGTGGCGCAGCAGTAGAGTTGCTATCTTCGATCCTGACTACGGGTGCTGTTGCTCTCTCCCTCTCCCTCTCCCTCTCCCTCTCCCTCTCCCTCTCCCTCTCCCTCTCCCTCTCCCTCTCCCTCTCCCTCCCTCTCCTCTCCCTCTCCTCTCCCTCCCTCTCCCTCTTTCTCCTCCTCTCCCCTCTCCCCCTCTCCCCCTCTCCCCTCCCCCTCTCCCCCTCTCCCCCTCTCCCCCTCTCCCCCTCTCCCCTCTCCTCCCCCCCTCTCTCCCTCTCTCCCTCTCCCCCTCCCCCTCCCCCCTCTCTCCCCCTCTCCCTCTCCCTCTCCCTCTCCCCCCCCTCCCCCCTCCCCCCCATAGATGCCCACTCTAACAAATACTAAACAACCTATCTCCAACTTATCCTAGCCCATCTCTTGTCACGTTGCATAAGCCTCGATGAGCCAGAAGCATCCAACTTTACACTGGCATGACCACAGATGTTGACGACTGCAACATTTTTGCAATTCACATCATTCATTCCTTTTGATGCACAAGCAGTTTCTTTGAGGATTATTCATAGCATCCAGATTGAACAAACTCACAACTGACAAGGTCGCTTGTTAATGAGGCACTGGGGATAGCTCCTGAGCAAGTCCTTGCTCTCTCATCTCACTCGAAAGACAACACAACATTCTCTCAATTTTGTTCTGCTCTGTTAGATGAAAATGAACAGGGAAAAATTTGACCCCTGGCAAGTAAATCCGTCACTCTTAATTACACTGGTGCATTTGAATATTAAAGTTGGGTGGTCATGTTGGAGTTGTATAAGACGTCGGTGAGGCCGCAGTTAGATTATTGTGTTCAGTTCTGGGCACCGTGTTATAGGAAAGATGTCGTCAAGCTGGAAAGGGTACAGAAAATGTACGAGGATGTTGCCAGGACTAAAGGGTCTGAGCTATAGGGAGAGGTTGAGCAGGCTGGGACTCTATTCCTTGGAGTACAGGAGGATGAAGGGTGTTCTTATTGAGGTGTACAAAATCATGAGAGGAATAGATCGGGCAGAGTCTCTTGCCCAGAGTAGGTGAATCAAGGACATAGGTTTCAGGTAAAGGGGAAAAGATTCAATAGGAATCTGAGGGGTAACATTTTCACACAAAGGGTGGTGGGTGTATGGAAGGAGCTGCCAGAGGAGGTAGGTGAGGCAGGGACTATCCCAACGTTTAAGAAACAGTTAGACAGGTACGTGGATAGGACAGGACATGAACCAAATGCTGGCAGGTGGGCCTCATCTCACCAGTGCTAAAGGACGTTCTTTTAGGAAGGAGATGAGGAGGAATTTCTTTAGTCAGGGAGTGGTGAATCTGTGGAATTCGTTGCCACAGACGGCTGCGGAGGCCAAGTCAGTGGGTATTTTGGAAGTGGAGATTGACAGGTTTTTGATTAGTGAAGGTGTGTGAGGTTATGGGGAGAAGGGAAAGATAGATCAGCCATGATTGAATGGCGGAGTAGACTCGATGGGCTAAATGGCAGAATTCTGCTCCTGTCACTTATGAACTTCAGGAGATTCAGACCATGACATGACTATAGTTCCTTCTTTGAGATGTTCTGTCAGCAATCCGAGCTCAGGACCAGCACGAGCGCCAGAGATCAGGGTTCGACTTTGACTACAGGAGCTGTCTATCTGGACTTTGTACGTTCAACCTGTGACCTGCGTGGGTTTTCTCCAGGTCCTCCAGTTTCCTCCCACACTCCAAAGACGTACAGGTTTGTAGGTTAATTGGTAAAATGGTAAATTGTTCCTGGTGTGTAGGTTGTGTGTCGGATGTGGGTGCGTAGGATAGAAGCATAGACAATAGGTGCAGGAGCGGGCCATTCGGCCCTTCGAGCCTGCACCGCCATTCAATGTGGTCATGGCTGATCATCCGGAATCAGTAACCCGTTCCTGCCTTCTCCCCATATCCCTGGATTCCGTTAGCCCGAAGAGCTATATCTAACCGCATGTTGTGGCACAGGGCCCCTGATGTGTAAGACAATAAAACGTGTGTGCGGACTCTGTGATCCAAAGGGCCTGATTCTGCGCTGTGTCACTAAAATAAACTAAACACAGAACTCTAAAGGGCCTTGCAGAATACATGGGCCACGTATACAAAAGGTTCTATGTGCTTAAGAGGATTTGTAAAACTCTTCCTCTTGGATCACGATTGTGCTCTAATTGCCAATGCACTTACGTTCACAGGCCAACTGTAGCTGAAATGCCAGTGGGGCCATTAATTGCAATATTGATTACGACTGACTTAAATTACACTCAATTCAGATAACTACAATGTTTTGATAGTTCTATGTCATTGTATAGATCTGAGCTGCTGGTGCTGACTTTGAGAAAGGGATAACTTACGGATGCAATTATTACACCCTAATTAAACACGAGTTTTAAATACTTCCTCTGTGGTGAATATAAAAGACACATATGTTATATACATATAGTAGTAGTTATATACATATATATACATATAGTAGACTGACCATGGGCGATGCATCCTAGTTTGCAGGTGATGTGCGGTCGGATGCAAGCCTGGGCGATGTCGTATAGTGGACAGGCTGTTGCCCATGCAGCACGCCCCCCCCTCTCCACGTCACTGATCGATCCAAAGGAACAGCAGGGCCGTTACAGTTTGGCACCAGCGCCGTCGCAGGAGCTGCCAGAGCGAGGTTGTAGACAACGACGAACTGCCTTAGGGGCTCCCACTCCGGATTTTCTTGAGGTTTAAGGGCCTGTCCCACCAGCATGCGTTTGCATGCGTCTAGCACGACCAGACGTGGTCGCTTGAGGCGTACGGCCTCGCGGGGCCGGTCCCAATTCGAACCGTGGAGATGCATGGAGTTGTGTGGGGCTGGTCCTGACATCATACTCACCAATCAGCTGGGCAGGAGGCGGGCCAGGATGTCAGGACCAGCCCCGCACAACTCCATACGCCTCCGGAAAATGAAATGGGACCGGCCACGCGCGGCCGTACAGCTCAAGCGACCACGTTACTCCAGGAGCCTTTTCCATGACTGGATATGGCCACAAGGCAGCGGAGGGTTTTCCCTCTCCTAGATGGACTGCCTTTCCAGGCTGACGAGCCCCATCTGCCCGAGCATATATATGTCTATGTATAAATATACATAGACTATATGTATATAATTATGAGAGACAGATTGTGGAGACAGTCAGAATCTTTTTCTAGTGTGGAAATGTCAAAGGCTAGAGGGCATAACTTTAAGGTGAGAGGGGCAATGTTTAAAGGAGATGTAGTTTAGTTTAGAGATACAGTGTGGATACAGGCCCTTCCGCCCACCGAGTCTGTGCTGACCAACCATCACCCGTACACTAGTTCTATCCTACACACACTAGGGGCAATTTACGGAATCCAATTAACCAGCAAACCTGTATGTCTTTGGCGTGTGGGAGGAAACTGGAGCACCCGGGGAAAACGACGCGGTCACGGGGAGAACGTACAAACGCTGTACGGACAGCACCCGCAGTCAGGATCGAACCCGGGCGCAGTAAGGCAGCAACTCCACCGCTGCCCCACCTTGCTGCCCCTAATCTGGAGGGGCAAGGTTTAAAGGAGATGCGCCCAGCAAGTTTTATACACAGAGGGCGGCAGATGCCCGGAACTCGTTGCCAGCGGTGGAAGGGCTTGTGGAAGTGCAGGCAGAGGAGATCAATTTAACCAGGCACCATGTTTAGCAAGGATATTGTGGGCTGCAGGGCCTGTTCTTGTGCTGTGCTGCGCCATGCTCCACTGCCGAAACTGAACACTTGCTTTGGGAGAAACAGTCCATTTATGATCAAGCAGTGAATGAGTTCAGGAAAACAGAGGTGATTTCACGGACACACTGTGTATTGCTAACCGTTTTCCTTAGGCTGCAGAGTCATACAAAGTGGAAACAGGCCCTTAAGCCCAACTTGCCCACACCGACCAACATGTCCCATCTACACTAGTCCCAACTGCCTGTGTTTGGCCCAATCCCTCCAAATGTGTCTGTCTGTCTGTCTGTCTGTCTGTCTGTCTGTCTGTCTGTCTGTCTGTCTGTCTGTCTATTGAGGGGGGATCTTATAGAAACTTACAAAATTCTTAAGGGGTTGGACAGGCTAGATAGAAACATATAAACATAGAAAATAGGTGCAGGAGTAGCCCATTCGGCCCTTTGAGCCTGCACCGCCATTCAATATGGTCATGGCTGATCATCCAAACGGAAGATAACAAGATCAGAGCTTTAGTTATGTAAATATAGATAGATAGATAGATAGAAAGATAGAAAGATAGATAGAAAGATAGAAAGATAGAAAGATAGAAAGATAGAAACATAGAAACATAGATATATAGGTGCAGGAGTAGGTCATTCGGCCCTTCGAGCCTGCACCGCCATTCAATATGATCATGGCTGATCATCCAACTCAGTATCCTGTACCTGCCTTCTCTCCATACCCCCTGATCCCTCTAGCCACAAGGGCCACATCTAACTCCCTCTTAAATATAGCCAATGAACTGGCCTCAACTACCTTCTGTGGCAGTGAATTCCAGAGACTCACCACTCTCTGTGTGAAAAATGTTTTCCTCATCTCGGTCCTAAAGGAATTCCCCCTTATCCTTAGACTGTGACCCCTTGTTCTGGACCTCCCCAACATCGGGAACAATCCTCCTGCATCTAGCCTATCCAACCCCTTAAGAATTTTGTAAGTTTCTATAAGATCCCCCCTCAGCCTTCTAAATTCTAGTGAGTACAAGCCAAGTCTATCCAGTCTTTCCTCATATGAAAGTCCTGACATCCTAGGAATCAGTCTGGTGAACCTTATCTGTACCCCTTCTATGGCAAGAATGTATTTTCTCAGATTTGGAGACCAAAAATATACGCAATACTCCAGGTGTGGTCTCACCAAAACCCTGTACAACTGCAGTAGAACCTCCCTGCTCCTATACTCAAATACTTTCGTTATGAATGCCAACATTTGCTTTCTTCACTGCCTGCTGCACCTGCATGCCTACTTTCAATGACTGGTGTACCATGACACCCAGGTCTCGTTGCATCTCCCCTTTTCCTAATTTGCCACCATTAAGATAATAGTCTACCCTCCTGTTTTTGCCACCAAAGTGGATAACCTCATATTTATCCACATTATACTGCATCTGCCATGCATTTGCCCCCACTCACCCAGCCTACCCAAGTCACCTTGCAGCCTCCTAGCATCCTCCTCACACCTAACACACTACCCCCCAGCTTAGTGTCATCTGCAAACTTGGAGATGTTGCATTCAATTCCCTCATCCAAATCATTAATATATATTGTAAATAGCTGGGGTCCCAGCACTGAGCCCTGTGGTACCCCACTAGTCATTGCCTGCCATTCTGAAAAGGACCCGTTTACTCCTACCCTTTGCTTCCTGTCTGCCAGCCAGTTCTCTATCCACATCAATACTGAACCCCCAATACCGTGTGCTTTAAGTTTGTATACTAATCTCTTATGTGGGACCTTGTCGAAAGCCTTCTGAAAGTCTAGATATAACACATCCACTGGTTCTCCCTTATCCACAATGCTAGTTACATCCTCAAAAAATTCTATAAGATTCGTCAGACATGATTTACCTTTCGTAAATCCATGCTGACTTTGTCTAATGTACTGTTATCCCATCTTTAATAACTGACAGTTATGGGCAGTTTCCCCACTACCGATGTTAGACTAACTGGTCCGTAATTCCCCATTTTCTCTCTCCCTCCTTTTTTAAAAAGTGGGGTTACATTAGCTACCCTCCAATCCTCAGGAACTACTCCAGAATCTAAGGAATTTTGAAAAATTATCACTAATGCATCCACTATTTCTGTGACTACTTCCTTGAGTACTCTGGGATGCAGACTATCTGCCCCTGGGGATTTATCGGCCTTTAATCCATTCAATTTACCCAACACCACTTCTCGACTAACCTGGATTTCACTCAGTTCCTCCACCTTATTTGACGCCCGGTCCCCTGCTATTTCCGGCAGATTATTTATGTCTTCCTTAGTGAAGACAGAACCAAAGTAGTTATTCAATTGGTCTGCCATGTCCTTGTTTCCCATGATCAATTCACCTGGTTCTGAGTGCAAGGGACCTATATTTGCTTTAACTAATCTCTTTCTCTTCACATATCTATAAAAACTTTTGCAGTCAGTTTTCATGTTCCCTGCCAGTTTTCTTTCATAATCTATTTTCCCTTTCCTAATTAAGCCCTTTGTCCTCCTCTGCTGAACTCTGAATTTCTCCCAGTCCTCTGGTAGGCTGCTTTTTCTGGCTAATTTGTATGCTTCATCTTTTGTTTTTATACTATCCCTGATTTCCCTTGTTATCCATGGATGTACTGACCTGCCCTAATTTATTATTTTGCCAAACTGGGATGAACAATTGTTGTAGTTCATCCATGCAGTCTTTAAATACCTTCCATTGCACATCCACTGTCAACCCTTTAAGAATCACTTGCCAGTCTATCTTGGCCAATTCACTTCTCATACCTTCAAAGTTACCTTTTTTTAAGTTCAGAACCCTTGTTTCTGATTTATTATGACTCCATCCTAATGAAGAACTCAACCATATTATGGTCACTCTTGCCCAAGGGGCCCCGCACAACAAGACTGCTAACTAACCCTTCCTCATTACTCAATACCCAGTCTAGAATAGCCTGCTCTATCGTTGGTTCCGGTTCCTCTACATGTTGGTTTAGAAACTATCCCGTTGGTATAGAAAACTATAAGATGCAGGAAAATTGTTCCCGATGTTGGGGAAGTCCAGGACAAGGGGTCACAGTTTAAGGATAAGGGGGAAATCTTTTGGGACCGAGATGAGGAAAACATTTTTCACACAGAGAGTGACTTGGCTTGTACTCGCTAGAATTTAGAAGACTTAGGGGGGATCTTATAGAAACTTACAAAATTCTTAAGGGGTTGGATAGGCTAGATGCAGGAAGATTGTTCCCGATGTTGGGGAGGTCCAGAACAAGGGGTCACAGTCTAAGGATAAGGGGGAATTCCTTTAGGACCGAGATGAGGAAAACATTTTTCACACAGAGAGTGGTGAGTCTCTGGAATTCACTGCCACAGAAGGTGGTTGAGGCCAGTTCATTGGCTATATTTAAGAGGGAGTTAGATGTGGCCCTTGTGGCTAGAGGGATCAGGGGGTATGGAGAGAAGGCAGGTACAGGATACTGAGTTGGATGATCAGCCATGATCATATTGAATGACGGTGCAGGCTCGAAGGGCCGAATGGCTTACTCCTGCACTTATATTTCTATGTTTCTATGTTTCTATCTATCTATCTAAGTTTACATCTCAAGCTTTGATCTTGTTATCTTCCAGTTTGCGTGGTCTTCATATTTGCGCAAAACGGTACGCGATGGCGTTACGATTGTTCGCCAGCTTACTCACCGTTCTCCTGTGCTGCGAGTGCACCAAGTTTCGTTCCGATCGGTGGTCTAATGTAAAGGTTAGCGAGGTTTAAAAACGTAAAAACCACACATGCGCTGATCGATCTCCTCGCCTGCCGTTCCGCGCCGCGTGGATTGGTCTTTTCTCCTGTCACCCCGTGGGACAGTCCGCGCGGGAGATGTCGCCAAACGGAAAGCGGGGAATCTAATCCCGGTGAAGGGGCTGGAGCGACCGGCGACTAGCGACCAGTGCCCGCTTTGAGTCCCCATTGCACCGTCAGCTCCAGCCCCTTCCCCTCTGCCCCCTCCCCTGTGATACCCCCTTCTCCCCCACAACCCACGTCTTTTCTCCGAGCTCGCTAACCCCCCCACACACCCCCCTCCCCCTCCAAACCCCCCACTCCCACCTCGCCCACAAAACATGAACCCACCACCCACACAGCCCCCTCCCCCCACAAACCCCCCGTCCCCCACAACCCCCCCTTCACCCACACATACTCCGCCCCTTGCCCTGCGCACACACCCACCCCCTTACTGGCTCCACAACACTCACTATTCCCCCCTCCCCTACCCCCTCATACAGCACACCAACACACACACACACTCCCCCACACCCCCACCTCTCCCCCTCTCCACCCTCCAACCTCCCCCCCACAACCCGCCCACAGACACGCCCCCTCCCCCACACCCACACGCCCCTCCCACCCACACACCCTCCCCTCCCACCCCACACACCCCCCCTCACCCACAGCCCTCCCCCCCCACGCTACCCCAACGGGCTCCACCGGCCTCCATACCCCCAATATCCCCCACAACCTTCCCACCCCACACATCCCCCCCCCCCACCACACACCCACCCTGCCACACAGCAGTTAGGCCATGGCAGCACTCCCTCCCCCTCACTGGCCCCCAACATGGCCCTGGGGGTGGGTGGGAGGGGTGGGGGTGGGGGCCTGAAGCCGTACCCCTCACCCGGCTGTAGGACGCTCCCCCCCCCCCCGGCCCTGACAACTACCTTCCTGAAGCCGTCCCCCTCCCCACACCCCCCCCCCCCCCAATGGCTCCTTGGCTCACCGCTTGAAGCACCCCTTCCCCAACTCCAGGATGCTCCCCCCCCCCAGATAGCCCCTGCCTGAAGCCGTCCACCTCCCCCAGCACCAGACGCCCCCCACCAGCCCCGACAGCGCCCTCCTCAAGCCGTCCCCTCCGCTGCTGCAGGATGCTCCCCCCACCGGCTCCGCCTGAAGCGGTCCCCGTCCCAGCTGCAGGTCCCTAAACTGGGGACAGGCACAGCTTCAGGCGGGGGACCAGTGGGGGAGAGTCTGCAGCGGGGGAGGGGGGTCGGCTTCAGGAGGGGCTGTCGGGTAGCCGGGGGGGGGGGGGGGGGGGGTGGGGGTGGTAGGTAGGCTGCGGTAGGCCAAGGCAGCCCTCTCCCACCGGACCCCAGCAAGCCCCGCCTGAGCTTTCCCCTACCCTGGCTGCAGGATGCTCCCCCTCCCCCACCGGCCCCCGACAGCCCCGCCTGGAAGCTGTGCCCCACCCCGACTGCAGAAAGCAACTCGCAAAAAGAAAGAATGCACCTGAATAAGTCTCATCTTTAATATTTAAATAATTGTTGTTATATTTAAAAATGGATTCACATTTTTAAGATGTAATAAGTCTCTTTTCCACTTACCGTGCAATAGTTTCAGCTGCGCGCCCGAAACGCTGCGCAGTAATACCTAGTGTTATACGTCCACAATGAGAACCCAATGGGCGGGAATGGCACGAAGAGAGTGGGTATGGGGGGGGGGGGGTTTGAGGGGGATGGAATGAGTACATGGGGGGAAGGGCAAGGGAGTGGAGTGGGGGGGGTGAGGGGAGCAGGGGGATCAGGGGCATCACAACGGGAACCCGTCAGCCGTGCCTGCACAGTTAGGGGCTATGGGTGAGTGGTGGAATATTGCGTTGGTTGAACGGGTTGCTTTGGGGGAACGGGTGTGTGCGTTGGGGAATTGGTTACGTTGGGTGACCGGGCCTATCATGTGACTGGGACCCAATGGTTCAAATGTTAAAACCTGTATCCTCTGGTTCTTGATTCTTCTACATTGGGCAAGACATACTGTGTGTCTACCCGATCTATTCCCCTTATGATTTTGTACACACATGAGAGAAATAGATTGGGCCGAACGGCCTGTTGCTGTGCTGTATCTCTAAACTTAATGGCCCTGTCTCACAGTGCGAGTCCACGCACAAGTGATCCCGAGTGAAAGAAAATATCAAACCCGTGGTTGTCTACGAGATTCCAAGTTTATGTTCACGAGTTTAAACGATTTCCCACTTGTATGTCTAAGTTCACCATTTACTTATCATTTCTGCGATGTACGGCTTGTGGACTCGCAGTTCACTCAGTCATGGCATGTGGACTCACAGTTCACTCAGTCACAGCTTGTGGACTCACAGTTCACTCAGTCACGGCTTGTGGACTCACAGTTCACTCAGTCACAGCTTGTAGACTCACAGTTCACACAGTCATGGCTTGTGGACTCACAGTTCACTCAATCACAGCTTGTGGACTCACAGTTCACACAGTCATGGCTTGTGGACTCACAGTTCACTCAGTCACAGCTTGTGGACTCACAGTTCACTCACTCACGGCTTGTGGACTCCCAGTTCTGAACTCAACTCTCACTCACGGTTTTCAGTTTTCCGGGCTGCCGGGCTTCCGGGCAGACTGACTCACACCCGACTTCTAGACTCACGCCCAGCCTCCGGGGCTTTATTCTTCTCACGCCGGTGATTGACAGTGGGTGCCGGAAGGGGCGTTACCTTCATAGTGAGTGACAGGCAAGAAGACCAATCTGCTCCTCACAATTTTTTAAACCGTCATAACTTTTGTAATATTCCACCGATTACAACAAAACTTGGTGCTCATGGAGCAGAGGAGAACGGCGAATAAGGTGGCAATTGTTGCACAAATTTAAGAACAATACAAACCGGAAGAGGACAAGATGAGAGTTTTAGTAATAGTATAGATAGATAGATGGGCCAAACGCAGGCAAATGGGACTAGTGTACATGGGATGTGTAGATGGGTGTGGGTAGGTTGGTCTGTAGGGCCTGTTTCCACTCGATATGACTGGGACTCTATAACTCAATACGACATACTGCTACCACTCTAGAAAAATACAAACAAATCAGTAAGATAGAATCTCCCCCTAGCAAAGCCGTACCAACCATTTTTCATTAATCCGTGCCTTTCCAAGCATAGCTTAATCCAGTTCCAACAAATGTATTTCTTGAAACTTTCCTACTACTGATCTTAGACTCACGGGCCTGTAATCTGATGTATCCCAGCCGCCCATTCTGAACAATATTGGTTTCCTCCCACATTCCAAAGATGTGCAGGTTTGTAGGTTAATTGGCTTCTATAAAATTGTCCCTACTTTCGTTTAGTTTAGAGATACAGCGCAGAAACAGCCCCTTTGGTGCAGAGAGTCCGCACCAAACAGCGATCGCCGCACGTTAACATTATCTCACACACGCTAGGGGCAATTTATACTTATCGCGAAGAAAACCCATGCAGGTCAAGGGGAAAACGTCCAAACTCCGTACAGACAGCACTCATACTCGCGATCGAACCCGGGCCTCCGGCGCTGCAAGCGCTGTAAGGCGGCAACTCTACCGCTGCGCCACCGTGCCGCCCACGCCCATCGTGTGTAGGATAGAACTAGTGTAACGGGATTGCTGGTCAGTGCGGACTCGGTGGGCTGTGCAGCCTGTTTCCAAACGCTGTCACTTAGCTAAACCACGACGATCAAACAATCATTTAGAAACATAGAAATTAGGTGCAGGAGTAGGACATTCGGCACCTTCAAGCCTGCTCACCGCCATTCATTGTGATCATGGCTGATCATCCAACTCAGTATCCTGTACCTGCCTTCTTCCATACCTCTGATTCCTTTACCCACCAGGACCACATCTAAATCTCTCTCTTAAGTATAGCCAATGAACTGGCCTCAACTACCTTCTGTGGCAGAGAATTCCAGAGACTCACCACTCTCTGTGTGAAAAATGTTTTCCTCATCTCGGTCCTAAAGGAATTCACCCTTATCCTTAGACTGTGACCCTTTGTTCTGGACCTCCCCAACATCGGGAACAATCTTCCTGCATCTAGTCTGTCCAACCCCTTAAGAATTTTGTAAGTTTCTACAAGATCCCCCCTCAGTCTTCTAAATTCTAGCGAGTACAAGCCGTCTATCCAGTCTTTCCTCATATGAAAGTCCTGACATCTCAGGAAAGTCCTGACACCCCAGTAAAGTCCTGACATCCCAGGAATCAGTCTGGTGAACCTTCTCTGGTTCCCATACTATTTACACCCGTACTATTTTGCTCCCGCTAAAACAAAACCTGAACAAGAATTCCAGGTGCGCTGGTCTCCTGTCACCCATCACCTCACCTGTGCCAATGGAACATAGAACATAGTGGAAAGTGGATTTGCCGAACTTTCATTTCATGATTACATATCCATCCTTTGCATTCTTTAGCAAGAAGAAACTATCTTCATCGTCAATCTCCTTCATTTTTAGAAACATCGGCTGAACTACCTCGGCCTACCTTTGTGGTGAGGCTGTCCGTGACAGTACAGCACGGGAACAGTCTCTGTGAACCACACTACCTTGTGTTGAACAAGGTGCCGAGTGGAGCAAATCTCCTCACCCACACCCCTCCATTCCCTGCATATTCAGATGCCTGGCTAAAAGCTACTTAATTGCCACTATAGTGACAAAGTAAGGGACCATTGGATGGCCAAATATGATCAAAGTGAAAAAGAAAGTGCATTCAAGGTTTAAGAAAATGAACCGTTGAGGAATGAAATTCATAAGGTCATAAGTGGCGGGAGTAGAATTGGGTTATTCGGCACAGCAAGTCTATTCCGCCATTCAATCCTGGCTGATCTATCTCTCCCCTCCTGACCCATCCTCCTGCCTTCTCCGAAGAAATCGAAGAAAGCCCACGCAGGTCATTGGGGGAATGTACAAACTCCATACAGACAGTCAGGATCGAACCTGGGCCCCTGGCGCTGCAGGACAGTAGGTCTACTGCTGCTATACACCTGTTCCCGTACGGCACTGTTCTACCTTCTGTTTTACAATAACGTCTGTTCCAAAATGTATGAAACTGCACCAGCTCAGTGTAAGGCCTCCCATAGTTAAACAGCCAGGCAGCACACATGCTTTAGAAAAGGTATAATGTGTAATCATGGACCAAAGGCCAATAATATTATTTGCATCTGAAGGGGAGAGTGAAATAAATATAAAGCCTTTGTCCTTTTTATAATTGGACTGCATTTTCCATTGCACAATGCTACTTTAATTCCCACATCACACCGGGCTGTCAAAGCAGATTGCAAATGTTAGGTCTAATGAGGCTTAAGTTATCTCTTATTCACACAGTATCAGCCAGTTAGTAAACTCCCTTTGACACGTCCAGTATCCTATCAAACATGAATTTGATAGTCTCCTATCAAACATGAATGGGGGCAATCAGCCAACACAGGGGGCGGCACGGTAGAGTTGCTGCCTCGCAGCGCCAGGGACCTGGGTTCGATCCTGACCACGGGTGCTGTCTGTACAGAGTTTGTGCGTTCTCCCCGTGACCGCTTGGGTTTTCTCCGGGTGCTCCTGTTCCCTCCCACACTCCAAAGCCGTACAGGTTTGTAGGTTAATTGGCTTGCTATGAGTGTAAATTGTCCCTCGTGTATGTAGGATCGTAATGTCCGGGGATCGCTGGTCGGCACAGACTCGGTGGGCCGAAGGGCCTGTTTCCGCGCTGTATCTCCAAAATAAACTAAACTAAACGTGGGTTTCCTCCGGGTGCTCCGGTTTCCTCTCACACTCCAAAGGCGTGCAGGTTTGTGGGTTAATTGGGTTTGATTTTCAAAAAAAAATTGTCCCTGGTGTGTAGGCTAGTGCTAGTGTATGGAGCATACTCGTCTGTATGTTCCAAATCACAATCACATGCCTTTCTCTGACCTTCAGCTGGCTCTAAGTAGAGAAAGCTTTGTATTAAACTGAAATCAGCACAAACCACCACAAACCATCAAACACACGGCGCTCAAAGAAAACTTCATTCTTTTATTATCAGAACCTTGGAACTAAATCTCTCCCCTCTACCTTGCCGATGATTAAAAATCTGCCTTGTGGTTTTGATTTATTTTCCTCCTTTGATTTTATGGCGAATTAAAATTAAACTATTTCTGCACAGTGCAGCAGCGGGAGAGTTGCTGCCCTATGGGCCTGTCCCACTTAGGCTATTTCTAGGCAACTGCCGGTGGCTGTCACAGTCGTGGCAGGTCACCAAACAAACGGCGACTGGAACCCCCCTTTGACATAACATTTGAAATAAAATCATTACTTTAACAACAAAATAAAACAGCACCAGCGACCACCTAAGTCACCTGGCGACAACCAACGTTAACCTGGCGACAACTGCGACAGCACCTACGCCAGGAGAAGTCAAGCTACGCTCAATGGCATCAAACCCACTGTCGCCAATTGTTAGCGAAAATCCAGCGGCGACCAGAAAGACGCTACGACTCTTTGGGTGACTGAGGAGACTACTCACGACCAAACAGGCGACACCCTGGCGACTGCCTGCCATTCTGAAAACGACCGGATAATTCCTACTCTTTGTTTCCTGTCCGCCAACCAGTTCTCTATCCATGTCAATACCCTACCCCCAATACCATGTGCTCTAATTTTGCACACTAATCTCTTGTGTGGGACCTTGTCAATGGCTTTTTGAAAGTCCAGATACACCACATCCACTGGTCTTCACCTATCCATTCTACTTGTTACCATCCTCAAAAAATTCCAGAAGATCGGTCAAGCATGATTTCCCCTTCATAAATCCATGCTGACTTTGACCGATCCTGTCACTGCTTTCCAAATGCGCTGCTATTACATCTTTAATAATCGACTCAAGCATCTTCCCCACTACCAATGTCAGGCTAACTGGTCTATAGTAGACGCCAAAAGCTGGAGTAACTCAGCGAGACAGCCAGCATCTCGAGAAAGATGGAATGGGTGATGTTTCGGGTCGAGACCCTTCTTCAGAGTAACCCGAAACGTCACCCATTCCTTCTCTCCAGAGATGCTGCCTGTCCCGCAGAGTTACTCCAGCTTTTAGAGTCTGTCTTCGGTTAAAACAGCATCTGCAGTTCCTTCTGACACATAACTGGTCTATAATTCCCTGTTTTCTTACTCCCTCTTTTCTGAAAAAGTGGGGTTACATTACCTACACTTCAGTCCACAGGAACTGACCCAGAGTCCATAGAATTTGATGTCCTAAGCTACAGGAAGAACTTGAGCAGGCTACAACTTCCCTCCTTGGAGCACAGGAGGATGAGGGGCGATCTTATAGTGATGCATAGCATTTGGAGGGGGATAGATCAAATTACATGAAGGAAGGGAATCAAGAGCCAGAGGACATACTTTTATGGTGAGAGGGGGAAGATTTAGTAATGAAGGGGGTGATCGGAGGTTGGCTTCGTTTAGTTTAGTTTAGAGATACAGCGCGGAAACAGGCCCTTCGGCCCACCGAATCCGTGCCGCTTGAAAATACTAGGCTTGTATTCACTGGAGTTTAGAAAGATGAGGGGGGATCTTATAGAAACATATAAAATTATAAAAGGACTGGACATGCTAGATGCAGGAAATATGTTCCCAATGTTGGGCGAGTCCAGAATCAGGGGCCACAGTCTTAGAATAAAGGGGAGGCCATTTAAGACTGAGGTGAGAAAATACATTTTTACCCAGAGAGTTGTGAATTTGTGGAATTCCCTGCCACAGAGGGCAGTGGAGGCCAAATCACTGGATGGATTTAAGAGAGAGTTAGATAGAGCTCTAGGGGCTAGTGGAATCAAGGGATATGGGGAGAAGGCAGGCACGGGTTATTGATAGGGGACGATCAGCCATGATCACAATGAATGGCGTGGCGGCTCGAAGGGCCGAATGGCCTCCTCCTGCACCTATTTTCTATGTTTCTATGTTTCTATGACCAGCGATCCCTGCACACTAACACTATCCTACACACACTAGGCACAATTTACATTTATGCCAAGCCAAATAACCTACAAACCTGTACCTCTTTGGGAGGAAACCGGAGCACCTGGAGAGAAGCCACGCAGGTCACGGGGAGAACGTACAAACTCCGTACAGAGAGCACCCGTAGTCGGGATCGAAGCCGGCTCTCTGGCGCTGTAAGGCAGCAACTCTACTGCTGCGCCACCGTGCCACCCTGGTGAGGACCTGCTGGGCTGAAGGGCCTGTTTCCACACTGTATCTCTAAAGTCTAAAGTAAAAGTCTGAAGCGCGTGGTACCGACTCAAACAAAATAACCTCAACGTTCGTCTCTGTGGATATCGAGGACCTCTGGGACTCACTTTCCGTAATCCAGAAACAAGTGTATAAATATTGTCAGCTTGGAAAGGCTGACCTTGGTTTTGGGACAACAGACTGCTGCAGGCTGATGCAGGCAAAGAGGGGAGGTTGCAGAGGAGAGGGGGGAGGCCGTGAGGCAGAAGCATTCCCGAGGTGCTTGCTGAAGGATTGACTGTCCGCAGAACTGGAAATAGACACAAATTGCTGGAGTAACTCAGCGGGACAGGCAGCATCTCTGGAGAGAAGGAATGGGTGACGTTGCGGGTCGAGACCCTTCTTTAGTTTTCATTGTAACGTGTGTTGAGGTACAGTGAAAAGCCTTTGTTGCGTGTTATCCAATTGTGCATGCAGCATCTATGAGGTAATATATTATATTTATTACCTCGAAACATTAAATATGTAAATAAATGTTCAATTAATGTAAGACATAACCTAATTCAATAAAACATTTTACATAGATTATATTATTCGAAAACTAGACTGAATAAAATATTTTCAAATGTTGCCCCCATCTGTGACACATGCCTAACTCAAAATGCCACTATAGCACATTCCTTTGTCTCTTGTATAAAACAGTATAAATTTTGGAATGAAATTTTTGGAATTTTTACGAAAACTATTTAACACAAAATTGAACCCCAATACGGAACTGATTATCTTTGGATCAATGGAAGAGGGAAGTAAACTAACTATATTCCAAGAAGCTTTTCTTAATTACGGTTTAATAACAGCAAAGAAACTTATACTCAAATTTTGGAAAAACGCAACCACGCCAACGTTCAAAATGTGGATTTCAAATATGTCGGAAACGCTACATCTTGAAGAAATGAGATTTCTCCTACTAGGCAAAGTAGACCAATTCTTAAAGACTTGGTCTCCTTTTATCAACTTTTTACAAGCAGATGGTACAACATAACATAACCTTAGAAATTAAATGGTTTAGAAACGGGTGACGGATGGGCAAAAAAAACAAAAACGAAATAGGTAGATCTCTCCTAATCTCTCTTTTCTCTACGTTCTCCTTTTCTTTCAATCTTTTTAGCTTCTCATCTCTGTCCTTTATTTCTTTTGCTATCTGTTTCTACTCGCTTGTCTATCTATTCCGACACTCTTTATTTCTTTTTTCTCTCACTGTTTTTTTATTATTAAATTAAAAATACGAAGTTGTACAAGAATGGAAACATGGATGTATGTATTAGGTACTCAAGTACCACACTATTGTACTTACTTCTTGTATTGCTCTTTGAGGGCGTCTGCCCCCTCTACCAGCCTCACTGTTTTGTGCCGACTTTCGCCTGCGACGTCAAACCACCGGCCCCTTCGCAGAAAGAAGTCGATCCGGTGAGTTGTTTGACATTTTGAGGAGGTTTGTTGCTCACGGATGAGCTTCTGCACTTCCTGCCGCGCCGCACACAGCGGCAGAGCTGCTGCCTTACAGTGCCAGAGACACAGGTTAGGGTTGATGGCAGAGAGGAGAGGGTGGAGAGGGGTCGGCCATTTTGGACTGAGATGAGGATAAACCTCTTCACCCAGAGAGTTGTGAATCTGCGGAATTCTCTGCCACACAAGGCAGTGGAGGCCGATTCACTGGATGTTTTCAAGAGAGAGTTAGATTTAGCTCTTGGGGCTGAAGGAATCAAGGGATATATGGGGAAAAAGCAGAAACAGGGTACTGATTTTAGATGATCAGCCATGATCATACTGAATGGCGGCGCTGGCTCGAAGGGCCGCGTGGACAACTGCTGCACTTTTTTATTCGATGTTACTGTGTTCCACCACCCCCCCCCCCTCCCCACTCTTTCCGCACCCCCCTCGCCCCTGCCACCCATATCGCTCCTTCTGGGTTTACATTTCAATCCCACTCTCCTCTCCTTATCTGACACCCCTTTTGTCATCTTTTCATCTCTAATGTTCATGAGCGCCACCACCCATCTACCAATGTACCCAAACTATTTGGCACAGTGGTAAAGATGCTGCCTCATGGCGTTTTATTTTTTATTATTAGAAGCATTGTACATACATCTTAATCATGATATGCAACAGAATAACATTTCGTGTACAACTTCTCTTTTCTTCTCTCATTTATAAACTTTAACCTATAATAGAAGAAAAGAAACGAGAAAGCAGAGAGGAATGATTATAGTGGTGAAGTGCAGTCCGCAGTGGTTGGCGTTAGATGAGCGATGATGGTTAAGTAGACTGCGTGCTTGAGAATGTGAACGAAAAAAGGAGAACAAAAAAATAGAAAAGCAAAACAAGGACCCAAAGAGAAGAGGGCCTTAAGAAGGGAAAGGAAATAAGTAAAAAATCCAAAGAAGGTAGAGAAGGTACAAAAAAGAAAGGGAATGTACCTAACTCATAACCATTCACACCCGTCACCTAGTTCTAAAACAATAACTTACTAGGGTTATGCTGCACCATATTATACTTGTAACAAATCAATAAAAGGTGACCATATTCTTAAGAATTGTTCTTGTTTTCCTGCTAGAATGATTCTCATTTCCTCGAGATGTAATATTTCCCACATATTTGAGATCCACATTTTAAACGTTGGGACAGGAGAGTTTTTCCAGAATTTAAGTATTTTTGCCGAAGTATTTTTGCCGTTATCAAACCATAGTTTAGGAAATATGGTCAGTTCAGAACAGGCTTCCCTTGCTCCCAAGATAATCAATTCTGTGTTTGGGTCCAGTCTTAATTTAAATATTTTTGAAAAGCTTTCAAAAATTTCCTTCCAAAATTTCTGAAGTTTTGCACAGGAAACAAATGAGTGCGCTATTGTCGCCTCTTTAGTTAGACACTTATCACAGAAGGAAGAGACATTTGGAAAGGGCCGAGTGGACGTTTAGAGCGCCAATGACCCTGGTTCAATCCCGACTGCGGGTGGCTGTCTGTACGGAGTTTGTACATTGTTCGCGTGACCTGCTTGGGTTCTCTCCAATCACTTCAGTTTCCTCCCACACTCCTAAGACGTGCAGGTTTGTAGATTAATTGGCTTGGTATCAATGTAAAAATTGTCCCTCGTATGTGTAGGATAGTGCTAATAAGCGGGGATCGCTGGTGAGTGAGGAAGGGCCTATTTCCGCGCTGTATCTCTAAACTAAACTAAAACTAAACGAGGGCCTGAGCCACAGGGAGAGACCGAGTAGGCAAGATGATCCCATGGGACACAGGAGGATGAGGGGTGAGGAATAAAGTCCTAGCCTGCCCAACCTCTCCACATAGCTCACACCCTCAAGTCTTGCAAAACATCCTCGTGAGTTTTCTCTGCACTCTTTCCAACTTATCAACACCTTTCCCATGGCAGGGTGACGGAAACTGAATACGATGTGGCCCCATCAATGTCTTGTACAACTGTAACATCCCAGATTGTACAAACATATGGAGACACAGAAATGCAGATGCCGGTTTATACCAAAGAGAGATACAGAGTGCTGTAGTAATTCAGCGGGTCTGGCAACATCTCTGGAGAAAAGGGATTTCAGATTGAGATCCTTCTCGAAACAGTCTGAAGGGTCCCGACCCGAAACATCTGAAGAGACTGCCTATCTGTCTGAACGATATAAAACTCTTAAGGGAATGGACAGGCTAGATGCAGGAAAAATCTTCCCGATGTTGGGGGAGTCCAGAACCAGGGATCACAGTTTAAGAATAAGGGGTAGGCCATTTAGGACTGAGATGGGGAAACAAAATTTCACCCAGAGAGTTGTGAATCTGTGTAATTCTCTGCCACAGAAGGCAGTGGAAGCCAATTCACTGGATGTTTTCAAGATAGAATTGGATTTAGCTCTTAGGGCTAAGGGAACCAAGGGATATGGGGAAAAAGTAGGAGGGTGCTGATTTTGGATGATCAGCCACGATCATATTGAATGGCAGTGCTGGCTCGAAGGGCCGAATGGCCTACTCCTGCACCTATTTTCGATGTTTCTATGTTTCTATTTTTATATCCCAGATTGTACCCTGGTCTGTGGACCCTTGTTTCCGACTCGGAGTGAGAATAACACCCTTGGAAGCAAAGTTGTTGTCATTGTATCACGAGGCTCACTGAGGCTTTATAAGGCACTAGATGTGATCAATATTAGCAATAAAGGGGGCTTTTTCAAGTTGGTCTTCAGCAGTTAGCAGAGTTCCGCAGGGCTCGGTGCTGGGGCCGCTACTCTTCACATTGTATATTAATGATTTGGACGAGTGGATTGACGGCTTTGAGGCCAAGTTTGTGGATGATAGGAAAATAGATGGAGAGACAAGTGGTGTAGAGAAAGCAGGGATTCTGCAGAAGGACCTGGGCAGGTTGGGAGAGGGGGCAGCGAAGTGACAGATGGCATATAGTGCAGCAAAGTGTCAAGTTAATCTGCAAGTCAAATCGGTAGTAAGCATGGCCAATGTAATGCTAGCATTTTTTTCGAGAGGACTAGAATGTTAAAACAGGAATGTAAAGGGGCTGTCCCACTGCGACGACCTAATTGGGGAGTTTAGAAGAGCTTAGGAGAGTTTGAAAAAGTGTCATGTTGAAGACCTCCTTCGACTATGTTGAAGATTATCTACGACTACCTTCGACTACCCTCGATTACCTACGAATAACATGCCGACCTGCTACGACCTACTTCGACTAAACGTACGAGTAAAAAAAATATCGATTTTATCCCATGGCGACCTTTTTTTACTCGCGGGCATTTTTCAGCATGTTGAAAAATACGCCGCAACCAAGCTGAGGCCATTGAGTATGCGGGGACTACTCTCGAGCATGAAGGAGAGTTACAAAGACCTCCTCGGACCTTGTGTGGACCATGGTGCGAGTATGAGTCGAGGGCAAACTCTTCTAAACTCGCCAATTAGGTCACCGCAGTGGGACAGCCCCTTAGTGCTGAGGCTTTAGAAGGCACTGGTCAGACCGTATGTGGAGTATTGTGTGCAGTTTAGGGCCCCGTATCTGAGGAAGGATGTGCTGGCTCTGGAGAGGTTCCAGAGGAGGTTTACGAGAATGATCCCAGGAATGAGTGGGTTAACAGTATGATGAGCGTTTGACGGCGCTGGGCCTGTAATCGCTGGAGTTTAGAAGGATGAGGGGCGACCTCATTGAAACTTACCGAATAGTGAAAGGCTTGGATAGAGTGGATGTGGAGAGGATGATTCCACTAGTGGGAGAGTCGAGGACCAAAGGCCACAGCCTCAGAATTAAAGGACGTCCCTTTAAAATGACACGAGGAGGGATTTGTTCGGACAGAGGGTGGTAAATCTCTGTCATTCTTTGCCACAGAAGGTGGTGAAGGCCAAGTAAATGGATATTTTTAAGGTAGAGATAGATAGATTCTTGGGGTTATGGGGAGAAGGCAGGAGAATGGGGCTGGGAGGGAGATATAGATCAGCCATGAATGAATGCCAGAGTAGACTTAATGGGCCGAATGGCTTAATTCTGCTCCTGGAACTTAACTTATGAACAATGCAGGAGCTAAATACCAATGCTTTCAAAGTCAAACCGTCGTGGGTTGAATCAGATCTGTCTTTTTTCAAAAGGTTTCAGCACTTCGCGACAGGACTTTGCAACCCAGCTCACGTTGTTGCTCTTTAAAGCAGGGCCTCGGTGAGTTTTAACTTGTCATCATTCACATCAAGACAGTGGAGGAAGCAAAATGCTGATCAGATAAAGATGCAGCAATCACCGATCACTGTGATCATAGATGCAGTTTGCCACAGTAACAAGGCTGGCATTTGTATCCTATCATTAGCTGAGGAATTGGTTCATTTGCTTATGTTATCATTTAGGTTAGTTTAGTTCAGAGATACAGCGCGGAAACAGGCCCTTCGGCCCATCGAGTCCGCACCGACCTGCGATCCCCACACAGTAACACTATCCTACACACAAACTAGGGACAATTTACATTTTTATATCGTCAATCAACCTATAAACCTGTACAATGTATTCAAGAGAGAGTTAGATATAGCTTTTTTTCACCCAGAGAGTTGTGAATCTGTGGAATTCTCTGCCACAGAAGGCAGTGGAGTCCAATTCACTGGATGTTTTCAAGAGAGAGTTGGATATACTGTAGCTCTTGGAGCTAACGGAATCAAGGGTTATGGGGAGGAAGCAGGATTCCACGGTCAGGATCGAACCCAGCAACCAGGTGTCTGGCACTGTAAGGCAGCAACTCTAAGGTGCTGCCCCTATAATCGTCTTGTAATTATAGAACATGTAGAGGAGTGGAACATGGAACAGTACAGCACAGCAACAGGCCCTTCGGCCCACAATGTCCATGCCCAACAGATGCCAAATTAAACTAATCTCCTTTGCTTAATGTTACTGACGAGCACCAGGCCACCATCTCCAGCACCATCACTGACTTCATCAACTCCGGGCTCCCTGCCCCCACCCCCCCCCCCCCCCCCCCCCCCCCCCCCCCCCCCCCCCCCCCGAGCCTCCAACCTCATCGTTCCCCAGCCCCGCACTGCCCGATTTTACCTTCTCCCCAAAATCCACAAACCTGACTATCCTGGTAGATTGTATCCTATTCGTGCCCTACTGAACTTATTTTCCACATACCTCCACTCCATCCTATCCTCCTGGTTAAATCCCACCCCACCTATGTTCAAGACACCTCAGACACTCTCCGTCGTCTCCGGGCATTCCGGGTAGTTGAGGCCAGTTCATTGGCTATATTTAAGGGGGGCCCTTGTGGCTAAAGGGATCAGGGGCTATGGAGAGAAGGCAGGTACAGTCTACTGAGTTGGATGATCAGCCATGATCATATTGAATGGCGGTGCAAGCTCGAAGGGCCGAATGGCCTGCTCCTGCACCTATTTTCTATGTTTCTATGTTTCTATGAATGGCCTACTCCTGCACCCATTGTCTATTGTCTATTGACCTGCAAACCAGCACGTCTTTGGAGTGTGGGAGGAAACTGAAGATCTCGGAGCCACGCAGGTCGCGGGGAGAACGTACAAACTCTATACAGACAGCGGCTGTAGTCAGTATCGACCTATTTGCGCTGTAAGGCTGCAAGTCTACTGCTGCACCAGGGTGCCCTCTAGTTTAATTTGGCAACATGTTCAGCACAAACATTGAATCAATTGTATCTACTGAAGGGGCATTCAATCACCTGCTATCTTTGTACCTCAGGAGTATAAACATTTGATGTATTTGACTTCAGAGGAATTCTCCGCAGAGAATTCTCCCAGGAGATACTCTTCCAAAAAGGTTTTCTGTGTGTGTTTGCTTGTGCTGAATAAAGATCAGTTACCAGTGCGGGCCTTAGTCAAAGTCATAACAATCTTTTTTAGTTTAGTTTGGTTTAGAGACACATAGCAGAAACAGGGCCTTCGGCCCACCCAGTCCGTGCCGACCTGCGATCCCCGCACACTAACACGCTATCCTACCCTTGGGACAATGTTTACATTTTACACCAAGCCAATTAACCTAGAAACCTGTGCGTCGTTGGAGTGTGGGAGGAAACCGGAGTTCTCGGATAAAGCCCACGCAGGTCACGGGAAGAACATACAAACTCCGTACAGACAGCACCCGTAGTCGTGATCGAACCCGGGTCTCTGGCGCTGTAAGAGCTGTACGGCAGTAACTCTGCCGAGCCGGTTGAGGGCGACGGAGGAGGCCCTGCAGCAGCCTGGGGCCTACATGGGCTCACCTGGATCAGGGGCGCTCCAGTACATCCAGCATGTTTCTTGAAGGTGGCGTCGCAGGCAGATAAGGCCTTTGGCACTTCGGCCTTCATCAAATTAGTGTATAGAGCATAGAAGTTGGGAGTTCGTGCTGCAGTTGTACGAGACGTTGGTGGGTCCACATTTTGAGTATTGTGTCCAGTTCTGGGCACAGGATTTACCAGGATGTTGCCAGGACTCGAGGATCTGAGCTATAGGGAGAAGCTGGGTCTCTATTCCTTGGAGCGTAGGAGGATGAGGGGTGATCTTATTGATGTGTATAAAATGATGAGACAAATTGATCGGGTAGACGCACAGACTCTCTTGCCCAGTGTGGGTGAATCGAGGCCCAGAGGACATAGGTTTAAGGTGAAGGGGAAAAGATTTAACAGGAATTTCAGCCAATACTCACTCTCGCTGCTTGTGTCTGCTGCTTCTCTCTGACCTTCACAAGGGAGAGAGATGGGGGAGGGAGGGGGAGAGAGAGAGAGAGGGAGAGAGAGAGAGGGGAGAGTGAGGGGAGAGAGAGGGGAGAGAGAGGGGAAGGGAGAAAGAGAGAGAGGGGAGAGAGAGATGGGGAGAGAGAGGGGGAGAGAGAGAGGGAGGGAGAGAGGGGGGAGAGAGAGATGGGGAGGGATAGTAGGGGTGGGGAAGAGATAGGGAGAGAGATCTCCTCGCCCAAGACTCTCCACCCAAAGACTCACACTTTACTCACCAAGGCATTACTCAACAAGGACGCTCTGCCAGAGCTCCGACCTTCAGGGGAGAGGGAGAGGGAGGGAGAGAGGGAGGGAGAGGGAGAGGGAGAGGGAGAGGAGAGGAAGAGAGATCTCCTCACCGAAGACTCGCACTTCACTCACCAAAGCATTTTACTCAACAAGACACTTGACACAACAGTTAAATATTGGAAAGTCGGAAGAAAAGTGAAGTTCAACTTTTCCACAGAATTTAATGGAATGGAAAAATAAGTTAGCAGAGAAGGTCGTTGAAGAGAGGACAGAATGAATGGGCTTCACCAGACGACACGATGAGTGCGCTGAGCGTGCCAGACCTCTGGCAGGTGCCCTTGAAATCTATCAAAGTTTGACAAGGCTAATGGATACTCTTACACTGAAATCTCTGATCCTCTTCATCAGTTCCTATCTTCAGTACGAGCGCGGCAAGTTCAGTGTGACCTGGTGTCCGCGATTCTTCAAGCATGAAGAGGTGTAACCACATTCGTCAGAGCCCTTCATCTCGGAGAGGAATAGGTCAGGTAGACGCACTGAGGAGGTGATCGAGGCAGATACTATCGCAACATTTTAGAAACAGGTAGACAGGTACATGGATAGGGCAGGTTTGGAGGGATATGGACCAAGCGCAGGCAGGTGGGACTAGTGTAACTGGGACATGTTGGCCGGTATGGGCAAGTTGGGCCAAAAGGCCTATTTCCTTGCTTGTTCGCTCTATGACTCTATGACTAAGTGCGTACTATGTATAAAATCATGAGAGGAATAGACAATAGACAATTGGTGCAGGAGTAGGCCATTCGGCCCTTCGAGCCAGCACCGCCATTCAATGTGATCATGGCTGATCATCCCCAATCAGTACCCCGTTCCTGCCTTCTCCCCATATCCCCTGACTCCACTATCTTTAACAGCCCTATCTAGCTCTCTCTTGAAAGCATCCAGAGAACCTGCCTCCACCGCCCTCTGAGGCAGAGAATTCCACACACTCACAACTCTCTGTGAGAAAAAGTGTTTCCTCGTCTCCATTCTAAATGGCTTACCCCTTATTCTTAAACTGTGGCGCCTGGTTCAGGACTCCCCCAACGTCGGGAGCATGTTTCCTGCCTCCAGCATGTTCAAACCCTTAACAATCTTATATGTTTCAATAAGATTCCCTCTCATCATTCTAAACTCCAGAGTGTACAAGCCCAGCTGCTCCATTCTCTCAGCATATGACAGTCCCGCCATGCCGGGAATTAACCATGTAAACCTACGCTGCACTCCCTCAATAGCAAGAATGTCCTGACTCAAATTAGGGGACCAAAACTGCACACAATACTCCAGGTGTGGTCTCACTAGGGCTCTGTACAACTGCAGAAGGACCTCTTTGCCCCCATACTCGACTCCTCTTGTTATAAAGGCCAACATGCCATTCGCTTTCTTCACTGCCTGCTGTACCTGCATGCTTACTTTCATAGACTGATGAACAAGGACCGCCAGATCCCATTGTACTTCCCCTTTTCCCAAGTTGACACCATTTAGATAGTAATCTGCCTTCCTGTTTTTGCTACCAAAGTGGATAACCTCACATTTATCCACATTAAACATCATCTGCCATGCATCCATGCACTCCCACAACCTGTCCAAGTCACCCTGCATTCTCATAGCATCCTCCTCACAGTTCACACTGCCACCTAGCTTTGTGTCATCTGCAAATTTGCTAATGTTACTTTGAATCCCTTCATCCAAATCATTGATGTATATTGTAAATTTCTGCGGTCCCAGCACTGAGCCTTGCGGTACCCCACTAGTCACTGCCTGCCATTCTGAAAGGGACCCTTTAATTTCCATTCACTGTTTCCTGTCTGCCAACCAATTTTCTATCCATGTCAGCACTCCACCCCAAATAGATCGGAAAGATGCACAGTCTCTCGCCCAGAGTCGGGGAATCGAGGGCCAGAGGACATAGGTTCTATGGGATGGGAAAAAGATTTAATAAGAGTCTGAGGAGTAACTTTCTCCAACAAAGGGTGGTGGGTGTATGGAATGAGCTGCCGGAGGAGGCAGTTGAGGCTGGGACTATCGGTTAGACAGGTACATGGATGGGACAGGTTTGGAGGGATATGGGCCAAACGCAAGCAAGTGGGACCAGTGTAGCTGGGACATGTTGGCCGGTGTGGGCAATTTGGACCAGAGGGCTTGTTTCCACACTGTATCACTCTATGACTCTATGACACTACGCTCCCGCCCGAGTGGATTTGTAAAGCCGTGATCTGCTGATCCCCCGGTCGTGTCCGCAATCTCCAGGCTCTTTACAAACGTCAATATTGCTCCGTGTTTGCGTTGGTGTCAGTGAGCAAAACTGTACATCCATCAATACCATCTGCCGTTAATAACCCTTATCAGTTGGGCCGTGGAAAACAAAACCTGCTGGAGCAGGAAGCCTTGGAAGTTAAACCTCGCTCGCGTAGAGCCATCGAGCGATACAGTGCGGAAACAGGCCCTCCGGCCCAACTCGCCCACACCCGGCCAACAATGTCCCAGCTACACTAGTCCCACCTGCCCACGTTTGGTCCACATCCCTCCAAACCTGTCCTTTCCATGTACCTGTCTAACTGTTTCTAAACGTTGGGATAGCAACTGCCTCAATTACCTCCTCAGAACGTCTACCCAATCTATTCTGTCTTATCTATGTACCTGTCTAAATCATGAGAGGTGTAAGATCATGAGGGGAATAGGTGTCCTATCCATGTACTTGCCAAAATGTTTTTTTAAGTTGCAATAGTATCTCTATATCCTCCAGCAGCTCGTTCCATACACCTGTCACCCTTTCTGTGCAAATATTAACCCTCAGGTTTCCAGAAAATCTCCCCCACCCTCCCCTCACCTTATACCTATGTTTTCTTGTTATTGATTCCCCTACTCTGGGCAAGAGACCCTGTGGATGTACCCGATCTATCCCTCTCACGATTGTGTACACCTCTATAAGATCACTCCTCATACTCCTGGGCTCCAAGGAATAGAGTCCTAGCCAGCCCAACGCTGCTGTTGAAAGACAATAGACAATAGACAATAGACAATAGGTGCAGGAGTAGGCCATTCGGCCCTTCGAGCCAGCACCACCATTCAATATGATCATGGCTGATCATCCACAATCAGTACCCCGTTCCTGCCTTCTCCCCATATCCCCTGACTCCGCTATCTTCAAGAACCTTATCCAGCTCTCCCTTGAAAGTATCCAGAGAACCTGCTTCCACCACCCTCTGAGGCAGAGAATTCCACAGACTCACCACTCTCTGTGTGAAAAAGTGTTTCCTCATCTCCGTTCTAAATGGCTTACCACTTATTCTTAAAACTGTGGCCCCTGGTTCTGGACTCCCCCAACATTGGGAACATGTTTCCTGCCTCTAGCGTGTCCAAACCCTTAATAATGTTTTATGTTTCAATGAGATTCCCTCTCATCCTTCTAAACTCCAGAGTGTACAAGCCCAGCCGCTCCATTCTCTCAGCATATGACAGTCCCGCCATCCCAGGAATTAACCTTGTAAACCTACGCTGCACTCCTTCAATAGCAAGAATGTCCTTCCTCAAATTAGGAGTCCAAAACTGCACACAATACTCCAGTTGTGGTCTCACTAGGGCTCTGTACAACTGCAGTAGGACCTCTTTGCTCCTCTACTCAACTCACTTGGACACTTGGACAGGTACATGGATAGGAAAGGTTTAGAGGGATACGGGCCAATGCAGGCTCGTGGGCTTACTTAGATGTGGCACCTTGGTGGGCATGGACAAGTTGGGCAGAAGGGCCTGTTTCCATGTATTTTCCATGTTTACGATCAGCCATGATCACAATGAATGGCGGTGCTGGCTCGAAGGGCCGAATGGCCTCCTCCTGCACCTATTTTCTGTTTCTATGTTTCATGCTATATGATTCTATGGCTCTACTTGCAACAGTGCCTCTGCCCATTTTAACAGGTAAGGTAGTTCATCTCTGAGGTATAATCGTAGAGTCCATTGCTGCTGAAGTGGCTTTAAGTGTTAGCTGAGCCATTCCGGTACTTTCTCCTCAGCCAAAGAGAGACACAAAGTGCTGGAGTAACTCAGCGGATCAGGCAGCATCTCTGGAGAAAAAGGAATGGGTGACGTTTCGGGTCTGAACCCTTCTTCAGACTGAAGACGTCACCTCTTCCTTTTTCTCCAGAGATGCTGCCTGAGCCACTGAGTTACTCAAGATCATCCTTCCACAACCAGAGAGCAGTCCTGAACTACCGTCTACTTCTTTGATGACCCTCGGTCTGTCCTTGATCGGACTTTGCTGGCTTTACCTTGCACTAAACAAGGTAAAGTTTAGGGTTTAAGGTTTAATGCAAGGTTATAGCAAGCAAAATGTATAGATACAATCATCTTTTATGTTTCAATAAGATACCCTCTCATCCTTCTAAATTCCAGAGTATACAAGCCCAGTCGCTCCATTCTCTCAGCATGTGACAGTCAATTGTAACTGGCTCGATTGTAATCCTGTATTGTCTTTCCGCTGACTGGCTAGCACGCAACAAAAGCTTTTCACTGTACCTCGGTACACGTGACAATAAACTGAACTGAAGTGAAGAGGGCGTCAAGAGTGTTTTGTTGTAATTTGTCCCAGATAGAACAATGAAATTCTTACTCGCACCAGCACAACAGAATGTGTAAACATAGTACACTGTAAACAATATAATAAATGAGAAAAATAAGTTCAGTCACACACATACACGTAAAAAACAAACAAACAATAATGGTGCTAAAAGACAAGGCCAATTATCCCGTCAATGTAGTCCGGAGCTTATTTTGAGATTGTAGTGTTTACTAGCCTGATGGTTGTAGGGAAGAATCTGTTTCTCAACCTGGACGTTACAGTTTTCAGGCTCAAGAGTCAACAGTGTTTTATTGTCATATGTCCCGGATGGGACAATGAAACACTTACTTGCTGCAGCACAACAGAATATGCGAATATGTAAACATGGGACATAACGGGGGATGAGAAAAGAAAGAAAAACTTCAACAAATAACCAATATAGTGCAATAATAGATGTTTGCAGTTCAGAGTTCAGAGATTATTTGTTGTCGTGTTTAATAGCCTGATGGCTGTAGGGAACAAGCTGTTCCTGAACCTGGACGTTAAGGGCCCGTCCCACTTGGGGGTCATTTGCGCCCCATTTACTCGTCATGTAGAAAATTGGTTGTCGCGTCGTGACGCGTGGGGGCGCGTAGGTGACGCGCGCATGGCGAGGCGTGGAATCGCATGTAGTGGCGCGCGTTATCACGCGGCGCTCCAGGATTTTGTAGTGTACCAAAATCCTCGCACGCCACCTGCGTGACGTATCGCTGACGCGTTGGCATGGCACGCTGATGTGCAGACGTTGCACGTGTATCGCGTGGTGACGTCACCGTGCGTAAACATGCGACGCCCATACGTAGTCGGCCCGCCTTTTACGCATCATGTAACCTCTAACCTCGCCCACACAGACCTTTTTCCTGGGTTTCTTGCTCGCCTTTCTTGTTGTACCCCTGCCGGGCTGATCTGTAAGCATGAGGGCTGCTGCTAACAGACGCCTCTGTTGTTGCTGTAGCAATAACATCTGTAGTTTTTCCATGATGGTCATGATGCAGAGTAGGGCAGCAGAGTATTCTAATGACATCACGCGCACCATGATGACGCACGATTTGCACGCGACCGTCACTCGTCCGTCACCACCGGCCCGTCGCGTAAATGACGCCCAAATGACGCCCATGTGGGACAGGCC